>CAVNZK010000030.1:3000000-3589080 GCA_963693345.1 Pieris melete
TTAATAGATAGAAATCGTTAACGCGTGCGCAACCCTTTGACGAGAGCAAAAAATATCCCACAACTGCCGAGTGGATCTCCGCCGCGTGTCTTAACAATGCGACAGTTTTTAAATCGTTAATAATTAATCGTAATAGATGTAATATCTAATGATAGTTATACAAAAAGTATTGAAATTTGAATTGTTAAATGAAAATTCTACAAACGGATGACACCAATAGCATGATAAATAATGAATCAAAGACTCTAGTCATTTAAATATAGCTTTAAATAAAAACTTTTGCGACTCATTTTTGACTTGACTTTTGTAACTAAGGAATGATGTTAATTATATATACCTTATTCATTTTTTTTCTTTCCATAATTTTTCTATTATTATTATGTTGTGTGTTTCGTTAGTTATGTAATTTTAATATTTAACTATTTCTCCGTAGTCTAAAACACCGCGAAGGATCGGTATATCTTACAGTATATATAGATTTTCATATTTTCGTTTTAAATCAATACATGGAATCGGGATACAAATATCAAGAAATTTGTATTGTATTGTTTATGTATTTGTATTCTACCGCAATACATAAGAATGTCACAAGATCCATCAATTCAAGGAATCGCCGTTCTGAATTATACACCGTGATAAAAGGAGTATACTCAGATACTGACAGAGAAAGAGTCTTAATCTTCTGTTATTGGAAAAATTACATAATTAGACAGTTGTACTCTCTGACGAAAGTATCAACGCAATACCTCCAACAATGACTTTCCTCCGCTCTCACGAATAATCCATTAATCAGATTCATCATTAATAATTAATATTTGTATATCGTTTGAGATTCGAGCGGCGGCCTTAAAGAGGTTATTAGGGTCTACTATTTGTTTGTTTATCACAGTCACTGAGTTTAACTAGCTCCAGACTCTAATTGTCATCATTAATTCTCACCTCTTCGTACTTCGCTTATACGATTGTTTAGTCGAAACAATGGCTTAGAGGCTGAATATCCAATATCGGTGATTCGATACAATCGCTGAAACTTTAACAAGGTTTCGATAACGAGTTTCGATCGCGACTATCGTGATATGAAATGTAATTTACGGCTCGCGCCAAATGTCATGTGTTTAAAACATTATTAACGCAGGTTGAATGCCTTGTACGAACTTATTCGTATACGAACGATACAGCTTTTGAACTTTTTATCCTTATAGTTTTGATTATAAATAAACGAGACATTACATTATTTAACTACTTTGGGTTTTTAATACTGATAATCTTAACTGTATTTTGCTATTCATAATTATTAAAAACAAAAGACAATCGTCAAGATTACTACAAAGTTTTAAAATAATTTAATACCTTGTGTCTCCGAACTAATCACTGCGGCAGTAAGTATTAGTTAAAGAATAAATGCAGTTATTACAAATATTATTTACATCCAAATATGTAGTCCAAAGTCAAAAGGATTTTCAGGCTTTTAAGTTGAATAAGAACGATTTAAGTTTTAGGATATTAGTAGCGTATATTAGTGTAGTTGCATGTGGCTTGGTTAAGAGGATAATTTGAAGACCATAAGAAGACATAATCTCACAACAGGGGGCTACAAATCCGCAAGACCACCCCGAACTGTGAAATTGTCTTATATATAGGCATTACAACTATAAACGCTTTATAAATATTGATAATGCGGGACTTTGAAACTTTTTATATTTTAATAAAATGAAACAGCTTCAAATGAAGATACAATTAACAGAACCGGTTCAAGTACAATGAATGATTAATTAATTAGTGGCCGCCTGTGGGCGCCATGCTGTGGCCTGTGAGCACGCTAGCTGCACTCGGAAATCTAGGCATTTCTCAATGTATACAATTTGTTTGAAACCCAAGGGGGTCTACCAATTAGCTCATCTGTACATTATTCAACTATATGTATGGTTGTGTGTGCACTAAACGACTTGTTATTGTTGAATTATCGAAGCGATCTGTAGGTACGCGATAGATATGGGGTACAAAATTTTATTTTAATTTTAATTAATTATTTATTAAAAATTTCAGGACGCTGTCTTTGCGTGATTTATATTCTATTGTATAAGGGAATGTTGGCTTGCTTGTGCTAATTGTCATGTTACATGTATGTAATAGTGGAGGTAAATATTGTGATGGTGAGGTGATGTTACCTTCTTAGTCTTTCTGGAAGGTGAAGTAGCTCGCACACAAATAGTTTCAGTAAATAGGAGTTTAATAAGAAAAACATGTGCATAATATAAGAAAATTTACCCCTTCCCTCACAGTTTCGGAGAGGTATCTCAAAAATGTTGCAATAAGTTTGTTTTTCTCAATTTGTTCATCATCTTAATATATATAAATTACGTGTTACGTTGTTTGTCCGCTATGGACTCCTAAACTACCGAACCGATATCAATCAAATTTGCACACCGTGTGTAGTTTGATCCAAGTTAAAAGATACGATTGCTTACATCTCAATTTATACCCGCAATATTATTTTATTGCAAAATATTTGTTTATTATTTGATAGTCACAATTCTAACAGATGGCGCTGTGTTGAAAGTACCAACGTTTCACATAAGCTACAATTTAATGGCATAACCAAGAAAGCATGGTGGTCCCTATGACTGGTCTTCTCCTACTGTTTCCTTTAAATAGTTTGCTACTATGTAATATAACAAAAACCTTAGCCACAGCAACGCTTGGCCGGTCTGCTAGTATACTTATAGTTTTTAAGAATCTGTTAGTAAAAGCATGCTGTTTGCCTGGTAAAGAGTCTGCAATTAGTTTATAATGATGTTTTTTTATTCAGGGTGCAAACGCCGCCCAAGGACACTCTCAATGCTAGAGGGCTCGCTAGTGCGTTATTGGTCTTCAGGCCTTGTAGATATAAGATTTTATTATAATAGCCATTGCTAGACCATTATTTTAAACAAATATGAGTGCGACAAAACATTAAAGGGTTTCTTATATAATATGCTTTTTTTAAGGCTTTAAGAGAATCTAACTAGAAATTACAATGACATTGTCAATTCGATTCTCAACATTATCTTATAAGCATAGGTCTAGTTAGAACTTACAATTTTGTTTGCCAGTCGGAATATAGTAATTGAAGGGTGATGAAGAGTTGTGAGAAGTATTTTCTCACGCCTGTGTTGAGGGACATTAATTCTCATGACGTACAAAAAGCTACGCACTTTTCACTTTATATGAATGTTATAATAATGACCATGTTTCAGAAATGAGTTTCTAGGAAAAATTAAGCTACATATTTTAGTCTATTTCCAAAATATTATATTTTTACATACATCAACAAATCAATTAATAATCACATACATTAGAAATATAAACGTTTAAACTCTATTTTAAACAGACTTGAAAAAACAAACAAATTAATTCTTGAAAATTAATATGAGAAATAATATATCAGATATATACCAACTTAGAGAACAGTAGTTGCATCGAATCAGTTCAGTAGTTTTATAGGCATCTCTGGAGGATATCTTGTCTTTAAATCGATTCGCGCACGTGTACAAGCTTTTTAAGCTCCGCATAGCTTTTAAGAAAACAAAAGAAAATTTAAAGTATTTTTCGTGGTCCCTGAGAGTGAAATGAAAAGCGAAGTCATGTGTGTGATGGCGGTGCGCAACAAAAATAGCAGCTTGATTGGGTTCTTACGGTCGGATTGGTGGGAGCGCTAGGAATGCGACTTGTCGAAGCGGGAAAGGACCCCAATTTAAAATTTAGATAAGCGGAATAAACGCACCCCTGGATACTCTGATTGACTCAGTACCCCACCATGAGCAAACGCCATCTTAGCATGCATACAAATGACAGGAATACAGACTTGAATTTCACTGTTTTGGAAAGTGACTTTTGATCACCGTTTTTGGTTTCAAATGAGAAACTACGTCACGGTATTAATTGTTTCATATTTTTTATAATTAAAAAAAAAGAACCGATATATGTGTTACTATCACTAGTTTACATATAACCTTAATTAAACTGTTAGGTTTAAAAGTTCTAAGGAAGTTTTCTAACATATAAGATTCCTATTAAATACTAGTTGGAAACTGCATTAGGGTAACTACAATTTTATATAAAAATTGTACTTTGATTCGTTCGAACTTTCAGCCACACTCAAATACACACGCGTACACCCATTCACATATTCATACACTCTTAAGGTCTGACACGATTTTTGTAAAAAAAAATTATTAGTAGAAAACTATCTAGTTAGGGGCTGTGTGGTGTGGGGTGGTTTGAGTGTGTGAGTGAATAAAGTTTATTATTATTTTGTTTACTGTATTAATATCGCGTTGACTTGTTAGTGAAAGCTTTAACGAAAACAAATTGCGTGTATTGTATATAGGCTAATCGCGAATGCTATACATGAGAACAAAACATGCATGTTATATGGAAATATGTTGAATAAATTTCCGAAACAGGTCGCCGCTAATTGTGTACGGGAGCGTTCACAAAAACTAGCCGATTATCTTGAGGTATAATCAACGGCTTTCATGTTTATGGGCAAAGTTATAATTATAATTAGTAGAATACGCTAATTAGCATATTAAACAACAACGCTACTTTGCCTCGCGGATGCGTTCTAATTGTTATTACTTTATAGTCAAACTACACTATTGAAAGCTTCGTTTAAAAAAAACCATTTTCAATTTTAGTAAACAAAAGACAAACGATATTCGAAGTTCAAATTTGAATAATACTATTGAAAATGTATTCTAATGAGCTTTCATGCAAATGAAACGTTTTTTGAAGTAAATGAACATTACTTGCTATATCAGTTACCGCATATAAAACAGATTAATTAGATTTTTATATAAGCACTCGTCTCGAGCATGTCATATGTAAATAACTTTGCATAATATTCACATTGTGCGCCGGCGTCCGTTCTAGCTTCTACAAACAGTTTTTATCTAACTGTATGTTATACGTTATTTTATAACCATTTTGCATGTTTATTTGATTATATAGCTCAGTCATGGTCTTAGGCCCAACTAAAAATTAAATTTGATGAGCTGTCAAAACAGTTTCACATAAAAAACTTCATAATTTAATCTTTTACAGTGTTCAAGGCCAAACTTCTGGAGATACATTTGAAAACTTTAGCTTGTTGAATATATCCGGATATATATTTATTCATACTTTTTATTAAACAAGCTCTAAAGGGATATAAGCAAGACATTACTTTACATATAATATAGACACAGAAATGTCTAAACTGTGCCTAACACAATTAATCAGGCACAGGTGTCTAAATAGTTTATTCGGACATATTCAATGTCCAATTGTAACGGGCTAGAATTAAAAAAGCGAAGGGTCAATATTTTATCTGAGCCCTTCAGAGGTCGAGACCCTTTAGGAAAAGGGATAAAAGGCCTTCGTGAATTACTCAAAATGAAAAGTGTTTACCGAAAGCTCTTTCCGGAGAGCTTTTACGAAACAGATTGCATCCACACACACATCTACATCCCCAACCACGGGGGCATTAAAATTAATTGAATTTTACATAATATCTAAATTTAAAAGTGGAACAGGAAAATACAAAACGGATGCATGTTACGTTCAACTTTTACTTTTAGATTGTGGCTACGCTTGCCACAATGCAAAGTGGTGCGGCCACAGATTTCTGACCTACCTGATGCGTGTAGACTGTGTTGGTTTGGTCATTACGATTTTCTTTAGGTACCTTTTGCATAGATATAGAAACTGTTTCTTATCAATAGACGTAAGAATCGTGTTCTTAATTTAAAATTACGTAAACGTGACCTTACATTAGCTAAGACATGAGACATTAACTAACATATGAGGATTACTGGCTTACCACGTGACTTATAATTTGAAGGTTCCAGAATCGAGTCTACGAAGGAAGCCTAGTGTTACACAAGTTCTCTTCGGCAGTCACAACCGCCCATTCCCTTACGTTACGAATCCATTTTATTTTTAGTACTTCTAATTAGAACATCTTTCTTGGAACATTACTATAGTATGAACGCGGTATGACGTCACATCTAGACATATTTCGACTAATTAATCCGAGGCGTTATCATCTTTGCCGAAACGTACACCTAATTAGAATTAATTGGACAATTTCAAGAAGGCTACTTTGTATGAATACTCGCTGTCCCCCCTAACTTATACAAATTAGCCATGATTGTACAACGCTAAAGCCTGTTGTACACTGAGATACAGATTTCCCTCAAAAAGAGACCTTACAAATATGTAAACAAGTACACTTATGAACATTAATAGAAAATATATTAAATTGATTCTAAATTTACTTTTTCTACCAGTTCAGAATAAAGAGGCAAAAAGAACTGGCAAGAAACTCTCCGCCACTCTTTTTAATTGCCAAGTTCTGAGTCAAGGTAGTTGTAAACTAAGGCCCAAACATATCAGTCACTAAATAAATTAACGCAAAGAATATTTTGATAAACCACAGCATAAGACAGCAAAGGTTATGTATTTATATTAACACTGATATTTCATCCAACAAGAACCCATTTGGCCGGGCCTTCCTAAATAGAATAAGCTCTAAGCCTGGTTTTATTTATATGTTATTTATGCTCAAAAATATTTTAAAGTGAAGCAATAAACAAATAAATATATTTATGAAATATGTAAGAAATTGGATCTAAGCAGATACGCATTCCTCGCATCAATCCGCGATATCGCGGCATACAAATTCCAAGGGAATTTTTTTTATCGAAGAAGTCGCACGGGTTTGCCGAGCGTACGTATAAACAAAATGTATATTCATAAAAATCAATTAGGTAGGAATATAACAAAGCGAAAGTGAAAAAAATCCTAAATAACTAACCACCATTTGGGGTTATCTATTAATTTAAGTAATTTTGTTTAAATTAGTTAAAAAGTTAGACTTTACTTACGTGAAAACCATTTAATAACCACCACATAAGACAGTAATTTATGGCCGTTTAACAGTCTATAATCAATAGTTAACTCTTAGACGACAGGTCAGTTAAATATGAATTTTATTTCAGAACAATCACAAATATCTTCAAATCTTAAAATATCACATTGCTTAAAACAGGATTGACGCTTGAATGAGATAGCAAATGATGGCACTTTACTGTATAAAAGCGGTAGATAATTTATTAATCTTTTCCTATCAAATGCAAGTGAGAGGCAAGCTTTACACGTGTGGATGTTGAACAAGTCATCTTCGTCAGATTACTGCTAATTGCCCATCACAAATATTATTGACATGCAACTGTATGTAAATCTTTATGTTCAATAATACGAATAAAGAAACTGTTTCGTCCGTTTAAAGCTACTGAGTGCTTTAAACTACCAATGGAGGATGAGGCAGATATTTGCGACTGTGTTATTAATATTTTTTTTAAAGCAAGTAATCTAAAACATTGGTTTCTTCGCTAAAAATCGAACCCAAATCATACAGGTTAGAGGCCATATGCGTTAGCTACAAGACCACTAGGTTGTATTCCATTTTTAAAAGTAACGAATCGTTAATTAATGAAATATATATTATATTCAATGAATTATACGTATTTGCAAGAACATACAATTGTTTAATTTAATTTGCTGAAGAGCCTCTTGTATGACAATTAATCTGTATTATATAAGGTTTTACAGAATTTGTGTTCGTGCTTCGTAATTATTATTTTATAAATCAAAATTATTAAATTAAACGATGCGAACCGTGAATGTATGAAGATTGACGTGGTATAAATAATAATTAGCCTAATTAATTAGTTTTAACTCGTTGAAGGCGTTTGATAGACAGTAAAATTTAGTAAAAACAGTAAATTTAAGATTTCTTTGTATTTTGAATAATATAAGCCAATTAATGTAAGTTTGATTAGAATCACTATTAACAAGAATTATCTCTTTTCCTTTGTGAATATTTACCTTACCTAACGTTATTAAAATCTAGTTCACGGAAGGCAGGAATTAAACTCTTTATAACGAATTTCGAAGGACCGAGCATTTCTTTTCGTTATATGGAGGGAAGAGAAAACCAAATTTAACCAATTACAATAATTTATAATTTTATTATTATCAATAGATAAATTATTCTAAACACAAATATTGTTTTTGGCTGTTTATGACCTCAGGTATCTTTCTTTGAAAAATCGGCACCTCAATAGGTTTGTTTTGTAAGCTGATTATAAAAACAATTACACGTAAGTATGTTATTGATGTCTAAATATGAAAATATTACTGCGTAATCGAGAATGGCTATCGCGTTTTAAAGAGTGAACGAATGTATGGGTTTTGTGTTAAACCAAACAAATTCACTCATTTTTACGTTCTAGAGACTTTTACGTTACAACGAATGACGTTATAAAGAGTTTACGCTGTATATAGTTTTCGTTCTAAATCAAGACATCTTTTTAAGTTGGTTTAACACACCATTGAACACTATTATATCAACAGTCATACCGTAAGTTGAACAGTTAATAATAACACTAACTTCCCTAGTATTATTCTATTCTTCTGAATGGAGAATATATTTCTCTTTTGCTTGCAAATTATGAAGGTCGTTTGCTTGCAAGTATTCAATTGTCCACTGACCTCAGTCAAAGGTTTGAAAAATTGACGTTAATTGCAGTGTAGATGCAAGTGTCGTTACCAGGGAGGAAGTGAGGGAGTGTCGGGAGTGTGTCACGCGACACATCCGGTCACTCATTTCATCTTTGGAATGCTCATACTTGTTCCAATTTATTCGTATAAAAGGATTACTAGATAGTATGTTTAAATTGACTTCTTATTAGAATTACTTGCATAATGGGAATTATTTTCAATACTATAAACGGTGTATGGAATGGAACTAATTCTATCAAATGTAGCAATGTTTTACTTCTGCCGAACACATAGGAACAATCTGGAGATATATGGCTGGTGACCAGTTGCAGCAGGTACAGGACCACACTGTATTTTTTTTTCACTTTAGAATTAAACTTCTTGATATAAGACTCTTATCAGATATTAAACTATTTGTGTAAATTTCTTTTACATTACCTATTAAATTTATTTTCAAATAAGTATTTAGGTGTGAATTCAGTTTCAAAACTTAAAAACGTCGAAACACACATTTAGAGAGAATAGAGGTTGAAGGCTTTTATACCGTATTTAATTAATTATATTACCTTTGAATAAAAGAGAGAACTAAAATGTCAAATCAAAGACAAGAGCCAGTCCCTGGATAGAAAAACCTAACAATGACTTAAGTATAATAAAACTTGCGGTCTATTATAAGTTATGTCACGTAGGCGGTAGCTATGTAATTGACTGCGTATTGAGACGATTGAGTCAGGCGGTGTCGGGTGTGAAAACTAGTCATCACGTACTGATAGCGTATTACCGCTCCACTTACTTCGTCGATAATACTCACTTGGATTACAGCTCCAATGTAATCAGCTAAACTCGGTGTTGTTATGTAAATTCCAATATTGCTATTTTTATTTTTTAAGGTTTTTAAAGCTTTGAGCAAGATTATTTACGCATGGTATATGGAAGGACATCATATGTATATTTAAGTCTATTTTTCGTTTTAATTTGTGTTTTCATAATTTTGCTAATAAATAAACAAATATATATATATAATAGAATAGAATAGAGTTGGGCATTTAATTTTATTTATATATAGCAAACGGGCAAGAGGCTCATCTGATGTTAAGTGATACCGTGGCCCATGGACACTCACATTGCCAGAAGGCTTGCAAGTGCGTTGCAGGCCTTTCAAGAATTGGTACGCTCTTTTCAGGAAGGACCCTCGAATCAAATTGGTTCGGAGATATTTCAATGGTGCGCGGCAGGAACTGCCTTAAGAAACGCTTAGTTGTAGAACGACGGACGTTGAGGTGATACGAAGGGTATTTCGTATTCTGCCTTGACGAAACTCAAAAACTCAGAACTCAATTAAACAGCATTTACATTATTCGAATAGATTTCAATAGTATTTCACGTGTTTGAAATACGTTTGAGCTGTCAAAAACTAACATTACCATAGTAACGTATACGAACACTTCATGAATCTATCCCGATCCCCCAACCCACCAAAGATTTCGCATCTATATGTTGCTCTGTTTTCATACTTCTTGTCACCACGCGCCACCAGATGATTGAAAATGACAAAACTATTCGCAATAGTGAATTTGTGTGAGAGCACGTTAGTATTAAGTGCTAAAAAGTGGAAAGTTTATTTTTTTTTTAAAGAACAGAGTGCCTTTCCCTTAATAGAGACTGTAAGTAGTGTTATTCGACACTTTCTTATGTTAAATATACTTTTTAGTAAATTAGTTCAGTTAGTTAGCACCCTAAGTTAGGCTAGATGTCTTTGTGCTTTATGAAAGCTCAAAAGAATTCGTATTTGTGTTGTTCTGTTTTGAAGTTGGCCTTCCTAATTTAAATGCATTATTTTTCTAATTCACTCATTAACAAGGTTCAATTCTAATAAGAATGGGTCTTATTATATAACGGTTCTCAAATTTATACCTAATCATATTGCTCGGCTATTAGTAATGAGAATTGCGACCGCAAGCGCCGATAGTACGCAGATTGTACTATGATTAAATTATGATAACGGTTTCGTAAACTTCATCAGACCTTACGGCAGCTAACCTTTATTAAAACATTTACGCAGGTGATTTATTATATATACGACAAAAAAAATATTTTTTATACAAATAAGCAGAAAACCTCTTGCTATACAATAGTCACTAAGTACGTTTTTAAACCACAGTATACGACCCCTATACCCTTCACAAATAGGTCGGTCTCCGGCAGAGTCCAGAATACTATTACTTCGAGAGAAAGAAAAAAGCTTCCTGATGCTGGATTGTATGAGTACTTAGCAAAAAGGTTACATTTCGGCAGCGGTGATGAGATAATATGGTGCACAAGTGTGTTCACTCTAGGAATAAGAAATGGTCCTTTACTAATAGTGGGATGGATGTGTGTATCACAATCGAGTAACAGGATCAAAACTGATCGATCTGCATGCTAATGAGTGCTGATGGGAGCCACCAGTGAGATACTAACTTCCTAGCTAACTAATTGAAATGGTTTCATGTTAAATCGACCATTCGATTTCCTAGAATAAAGATCTATTGATATGCATTTGAACATGCTATCTGCTCAAGCAATGACATTAAAATAAAATTTCAACGTAACATTTCTTCATCAAGTTGTATTGATCATATTGATCGGCTTCTAATGAGCATTGCGCGGGCGACCGCAGCGACAGTGCGCAGTCGTCAGTGACCGCAACAAACCGGCGCGCGCGCGTGCTCGCTCGCCGCGCGTGATGAGATGCACGGTTCATTGTAATCTGATATGTTCCCAAATCCAAATGTTCAATTATCATTTAATGGAAACCGTGGCACCTGCTCGCAATCACTATACATTTTATAATTCGTATTATTGTTGTCTGTTTTTGTCTGAAACGTAATGCGGACGTGTTAAACGAATTGGCAAATAAACAAAAAAATATGCGTTGAATTGATTACCTCCATTGGTTTATTCAGTTAAAACTTATTGGAACGAAGTTCCTTATCGCGCGTTGTGAAAGGGGGCTAGACGGAAAAAATTCTTACGAAAAGTTGTCACGACACTTTTTTGCTATTTGCTATTGTAATACACCGGTTCTCGTCCTATAACCGCAGTTAAGCAACGTCGGGTGAGGTCAGTACTTAGATGGGTGACCGCCTGGGAACACCTCGTGAGGTTGGCTTTTTTTTCGTAGAGATATAAAATGAAATTTTTTTTTGGAATCACTTAACTAAATTAGTCGTAGTAAACGTACAGCAGAATCCCTGTACAATAATAATTGCGGGGTCCAAATACAAACGGGTAGTTTCCTTCCAAAATATAATACCTTTAAAAAATATTCATTATAATAAATAAAAAAATAATGTGTCATGAAATTCTGCGAATTCAAAAATTTGTGAACTAATATCACAACGAGAACAGCTTATACAAGGAGATGAACCAGATGAGACTGAATTAAAACATCTGAACCACGAAATACGAAATATGCTTATTAATTGTGCCACTTAATTTATATTTAGGTTATTTTACTATTTAATCGCTGCGTAGCACAACGACATCCTACTTCTTCCTCTTTTGGACTTAAAACTTTTTTAGGCGCAGAAATATAAGATTTGGTGTCGAGAAAATCTATCTGTGTTGTACCTAACTGTTTTGATACCAATTAATATATAAATTAATCGAAAGGTACTTCGTTCCACCCGGGTGTCCCTTGACACCTCTCAAGTTTTTGTTTATTGTAATATACTAGTACAGTATTTGAATCAAGCGAGTATTGTTATTGAAAATATACTATTTTATCACATATAGGACAATCATAGAACCTTGACAAAATCAAATTGGTTAATGATCGAATTTTACATATTATTGTTATTTCTTGTAATATATATAGTAATATAATAGTTTTACAAACTGTAATTATTTTATTTTTATCACACACACAGTTTTATTGCTTTTCTTTATTACTCTTTAATGTATAATATTCTACGGTTTCGATATTTGTAAATATGTGAGGAACATGTATATTGTATACTAACAATACAATAATCGACCAATCCGCTGCATTGCTTAATTTGTAAGTAATACTTTGTGCCCATTTTAGTAGTTTTGTTCTAGGGGACATTGTCTTCACATATAATTATATAACTAATGTATACAAAATATTGTTAAACCTATTTTAAAGGAGCAAGTGTGGAGGTTCTTGCCCATTCTTCTCCACACGAAACTACCTTTTGGAAGGGGCAACTAGAATCATCTTTATATTTTATTAAACGTTAAGTACCATTTTAGGTGGTCAAATTGGTCAAAATGATTAGACTTTGACTGACTATCTATTCCCAAGAAGAAAATAGTATATTTTCGTGTGTTTCATCCACCAATGCAATTCTAATTTCCGTTGGTTTTGTGATTCGAAGATATCATACATCGAGTGCACTACAGGTGCCGATGGATGACTGGTAACAAACACAATACAACCTGTCACTTCTCAGAACTCGGGTATATAAAAAGTTTCTCTGATTGGAAGTCACCTAAGGTTCGACGACACGCGATATAATTAATAGATGTTTTTGTTTTGTGTCGTTATTAACAGTTATATCAACATTCGAGTGTGCCGTTAAAGGGCAGTGCAGGGCAGCGGGTTAATGCATGCATAGCGGGACCCTAACGGGCGCAGGTGCCCAACGGGACCCAAAGGTCACGCCAGCCCTCACCGAGTTACAACCCTGCAATTTAACTAGACCTTCACTTACCTAAAATAGTCTTCACATAAAAGATGATTTTGAAGTATAGATCACAACTGTAGGTTGCAAGTGTACCTAGCTATACAAATTACAAATCTATTTCGGGTTTCAAATGGCTGACAAACACAGATATTTTGTTTGTATTATCTTCCTGTTGTCGTCGTATACATAACTAGCAGACCCGAAAGAGGTTGTTCTGCATGATATTTCAAGCGATTAGGATATTAAACAAAGTATGAAAATACCAGGGCCATCTGCCGGGCTGATTTGTGAATCTAAACCATCCAGGGCTGTTTGGGTTCAGCGTACAAAAAAATCATTCAACTGTTTAAGAGGAGTTTAGTGACATACACACATACAGTAGAATGATATATATATATGTAAGCTATCCTATATTTTATGTTAGATCAAACTGCACACGGTGTGCAACTTTGATTGAAATCGGTTAGGTAGTTTAGGAGTCCATAGCGCACCAACAACGACATATTTTAACAAATAAGTCCCTTCGTAAGTATTTGTAGTGTCTATTGTAGATAATGTATGTAGTTATAATTTTTTACAGTAAATGTACTGTGCCCTGCGAGGTGCGGCGAAAGGCAATAAACATCGTAATAAACGAATGTAGCTGTATTCAAACGAAAGCTTTTACGACGCATAACGGCTAACGGCTCGCAATTTTTACGTTTTGTTTATTTGTTTTTTAATGTTTTATGGAAGACAATAAATTAGAAAGTGACTAGGAGCACGTCTCAATCCGGCTACATCTCCGATCGCTTTCCCCGACACAAAAGCCCTCGTAATTGCTTCTTTGAACCATCCCTAATTTGATAAAGGAAAAAATAATAGAGTTTTTGTGTGCTGTTAAAAAACAGTTCGTCAAGCGTTCCTATTCATCTAGTTACAATATTGGTAATTGCGTTGCGTTGTAAAACATTTACCCTACTACGGACCTAATAAAACTATCCCAAGGGTATTGTTGCAAAAGTCACTTCTTAGTTTCACAGTAAAGAACGGAACGAACTGTAATATTTAATATAAGGGTATAAGGTAAAACGCTTTCTTTACGTTAAGATAAAGCCAAACTACCATGCAACAGTACACCAAAGTTATAATAACTTCTTCTATGATAACCAAAGACAATATTTCAAGACAATAATCTGTGGTATTAACATATAATCTATGGTATAAACCAACTCACCAGAGGCCATGTACCGGCACACGGTCCACGCGTCACAATCAACTGTTCAAACTACCACTATTTTCTTGATGTCGCTGTGTTTAAAAAACGTAAAGGTCACAGGGGGAGACCTAACGGGATCTAACGGGGACCTTCGCCCTTCATTCTAGACTAGACAAACATAACGACTGCATTAGTTCCGCTTCAAATGTCATCATCGCTTGTGGGTTAAAGCGGGAAGAATTATCTTAATATTATTTTCAGTTTATATTTTTGTTACGCTTTCATTTTGGGCTGTTGAATGTTGGAGATTTTCTTTTACATTTATTTATATATATCACGCCTTTTCAGGATAGGATAGGCAGAGACCACGGTCGGTTATGGGTACTTTTAACCGGTCCCTACCCTGATAGGTACCTCCTGGTTTTGGTCTAGGTCCACGGTTGCCTTGTATTTCTAAATTGTTAACCGCTTGAAAAATATCGAAAAAAAAACGGATTTACTATTAAGAATTTCTAAATATTCTTCAAAAAAACAATAAACATATAAATAAGGATATAACAAAATCAAATCAAAAATCTAAATTAATAATACACACACAAGGTAGAAGAGCTGGCAAGAATCTCTCCACCACTGTTTTAAACTGTCAAGTTTTGGTGTTCGTTTTCCTAATAAATAAACTTAATCGTGCATTGTCATCATAATAGAATACCAGTGCAAGGCGGGTCACCTATACGTGCAAAGATTACACATAAAAGCTCGTATATGCCAACAGTGTATGCAAATGTTGACAGTTCCAGGAAATGCCTGAACGCTTTGCATATACTTTTGGTGACGAGACAGTTACGATAGCGACAGGTGTGATATCACTAAGCTCTGTTTGTAAGTCAAACTAAGAACTAGTTCCATGGCAGTTTTTACTTAAAGTCCATATTCAATTTATTATTGTAATCGACGCAAAAACGGGATGGGTATATCGTCTCACAATATGAGGGAATGAGTAGGAAACTCACGAACAAAATGTCACAATTACCTAGGTTACATACTCAAGAAAGACCTGGTGTTTTATGATTTAGCAATACGGTTCTGAGGTGAGGTTTTCTTACCGAAAAATTGGAAAATAGGCGTCAAATTTGTCAGTCAACTTTACATGATTCTTGTAAAATCGTTAATGGAACTTTGAACAGTCACGAATGTTAGAACGGGGAAACATTTGATTGTTAGCATTGAATAGACTTAAAAACTCAGTACTTGGTCAAGTTTTTGAAATATTTCACCTCTAATGGTAACGATAATGTCCCGTCACATTATCTTTGATGAATATAGGCTATGGAATATTCAATAAACTTAGGATCCATGAAAATTCCAATGTGTGCCAAGGTGTAAAAAATACCAATTACAATCCCCATATCGCATACGCTGCGGAAACCATTGACAATAAATGCCACAAAAAATTCTTAAGCACTTGAAACAAAGCAAGTCTTTAAATAACAATAAAGTAATTGCATTTATTTAATGTAACTTTAGGTGACTTAATGATATTATATTAGAAAACATTAGTTTAAAGCTTAAGCCTGCATAAATTAGCATACGATATTTATTTGAAACATGCCGTTTAGCCATTTAATAATAAAAATATTATAAAGCATGCAATGGCATAACCTTTGATTTTTGTATATGTTTTCTTGATATTGTTAATAATTGGTACTAAAGCCACGCAACTGCCTTCAACTGTTTATTGCTCACGGACAAATAAAGATACCATGATTAAAACGATTTGACACACAGGAGCTATATTTGAGGTATGCCTCGACTCTATGATTCAGAAACGAGACTTCAAGCGAACTAAGTCTATCAAATTCAATACATTTTTGTCGTATGGAAGTTATATTAGCCGAGTATCACCGAATATCACGCTTAATCTTGCCTGAAAAGCTTAGACAAGTTGTATGTAAAGGTTGACACAAGCAGCGCGTAACACAGACTATAAAAACAATGTAAGTTTCAAACATGGCTATTCTATTGTTTATTCTTGTTCACACGCAATAAGCTGTGGTAATAATTTATGCAAATCCTAATGACCGATGATACGGGAGTAGCAATTTTTCTTTTTGTTCATTACTATAGTAGATTTCGCACTGACTGTACAGCATTGGTGTAGGAACTACCTAGACTCTCAACCTGTGATCGTTGGAATTACGGCTTTGAGGTACCTAATCTTATCTTAATCTGATATACAAGAAATACAAAAAACAAGTCTTCACGCATTATTAATGTACTTTAATTGCATATATTAATTTTTATTCATTGTTAAATTGTTATTCAATAACAAGTTACATTCTTTAAGCAGATATTGGAGCCCCGAAGCTAAGTCTAGGGAGACATCAGGGTACCTCGCTCTTCCAACGGTTTAATGAAATTGTAACTTAACAATTGTTACCAAAATCTATATCTATATATATAAAAGAAAAATGGTCTTCGTTTGTGGCTCCTTCACGCCTAAACCACTGATCGTATCGACATGAAACTGCCGTTCGATGCGAAATTTTTCATAGATGGTTTATGGCTATTTATTTTTAAATTTCAACGTTCCTTCATTTTTTTATTGCTGTTTTACTTTTATGAAAATTTATACATACGGATTTAACCGCGAAAACATTCGGGGAGGCTTTCTAGAACCTCAAAACGTGAACATCTGTTAAAAACTCGATTTACGAAAATTTTCAATTTTCTTAGCGGGAAGTTAAAAAGAAGAATAATAAAAATATGAAAAAAAAATATAATGAAACATAAAATTTTATTTATGTCCTATTTTAATTCGCCTAGCAAAGCAGGCGGGAAACGGCTAGTACTATATAAAGAAAAATAGAAAGCTAAGACTTATTTCTAAAATAAAGATAAAGGTGGACATAATTAAGACATTTGTTACCAGCAGTTAATGAGCAAATATATTTGACAAAATGTATATTTGACTAATATCTATTAAATAGTAATAATAAACGCATTATTCTTTACTTGTTTGTGGACTAAGTAATGAAAAGAAATGGCTGAGGTAGAAAGTCGAGTGACCTGCGATGCGACTAGAAAAAACTACTTTGCATCCGCGCTCGCTCTACTAAGTGCACATGCTGTTTTTTACTCCACGAAAGACCCTTTCTCCGGCTTCCTCTCACTCATTAATACCTGCTTGAGGGTTGACTGCACACGCACACTTACATAAATGCATACACCCATATAGACCCGATACACGTTAACATAAAATAAGCGAGTTGTTTGCTCAAGACTATTGTTCATACTAGTCCGTACTAATTTTACAAAGCTTGTCTTGCTAATTTTATAAAAGTACTTAAGTATGATTTGTACATGTATAAACACATTTTTGGATGGACCTTATTGGACACACCTGAACCAAGGAGGTTCTAGAGAAAGGACAACTTAAAAGTTCTTAATGAATAGTAGGAATAAATGTAGCGAGAGAGATATATGTTACAACCAAGTGGAGATCTGTGGTATCTAACGTTCAGGAAAAAAGCGTGAATATATAATTATAATTAATACATTTTTCTACCATTTTCAGAGAATTTCTAAATGTCACACAAAGCCATAAATAATGATTAAATGTCTTGGTAAATGATAAGTATTTTTAACAATGCGCAAAAAATGTAATAAATTGTGTGCAAAAGAAGCAACGGGCACTCTAAACCATGATTGATTTTCGGATTCCTGACAATAGATAACAAAAAGCAACCATTAAGCGTATGCAAATCTTTTGTTAGTTTATACATGCCATTTTCACCTTTGGGTCTACGATTTAAGTACCTTTTATAGAAATTTTGTTTCGCACCTTTTACCTATACATAAAAAAGGTGGCGGTTGAAATTCAAATCGCTTCAAAATTCATCCAAATTGGTCATAACAAAATAACATTTCACAACGAAGCTTAGGAAGTTGTAAAGAGGAAAATCAATACAGAAAAATCAGTCTTTCAGAAAGTCATCCTTCATCAAAACTTTTCTTTATCTATGTCTATTTATAGAAATAATACTTTGAAAAAGGACTGCAGATGAAATGCATGGTAACCATGGTAACGAGCAAGGTGCTGTGTATTTTGATCAGTAATCAACCGAAGCAACATTAACATTGCTTTAATCAAAGTCAACCATTTTATATTATTCAAAATATGACATCTAGAACTTCGAGTACATTATATCGGAACTTCGCCACAGAATCATATTCTAAACGCCTTAAATATTTAAAAACCTTTTTAATTACACCATAGGTATATCACTGGTGGTCTAGTCATATATCATAACAGACGCAGAAAATTATCTCTGATCTTTATGACTATTCATAACACGCAGTGACCGCGCCCGCATTTCCTTGCAATATCTCAGAAAATTACAAAGCGTTCTCATTTTACGGATTTCAAATTAAAAAAAATAAATAATTTATAACTTAGTTGAAAAAATCGTTGAATAAGATATATAGACTCTTTCTTTATTAAACAAATAGCAAATGTTTTTCGAAGCAATGTTAAGTAGCTATTTATATATTAAAATCGCATCTGTTAATAATATTTTTTATGTTATTTTTATGTTATTAGTGTGAGAGCACATTAGTGTTAAATGCTAAACAGTGGTAAGTGGAAATATAGTACACAAGAACAGAGTGTCTTCCTCGTAATAGAGACTGTAAGTAGTGCTATTGGACACTTTACTATGTTAACAATCATTTTTAGTAAATTAATTTAGTTTTAAATTACCTTTTAGTCTTAAGTTAGGGTATTTCGTAATGTTAAATTGTCTGTTTGTGCAGAGACAATTTATAAAAAGTATTAACTGCAAAATTTTGTTTGCAGCGGCTGTAACGCAAATATTGTGAAATGATTCAAATTTATAATAATATACAAAAAAATTATGAAGAATAAACATAATTATAATTTTAAGTAATGTTGCTTTGAGAAGGCACTCAAGTTTTTATTTTTAATCTTCACCACATACATCGTTCAGTAATTTAATTATCTGTACCAGAATACAGACTTATTTCAGCGTTTCATCTAGATATAGAATTGTTTATGATTTCCTAATTTAAATTTCGAATAATTAAGTATTAAGATCTGTGCAAACATCAGGTAAATTGTACTAATAAACTAGTGATTGATGCGAACATTAATTAATTTTAATTGTCTAATTACGCTTTTATAAATTTTGTAAAAGCCCCAATATCACATTTATATTAGAGGCTTTTTTATGGCCAAACAGATTTAGTCCAAACATTTATTAATTCAATTTATTTACGTATCAAAATAATTCTTAATTGGACGTCTTCAAATATATAAATTAGAAAATATAATTAAAATATACTATTAACTGAAGTTCCACAGCTCAGTAATTATAACAGATAAAGCATATACAAACTCTATATATTTAGCATGGTACAGTCGTTATAATGGCAGAGATTGGCGCGTGTCGCGTGAACTACTAGCGAGCGAACTATTAGACCGGAACAACAATAATTTGTGGGCCGTTCAACGAACTTAGTTATTTCTTCTTTTATTATTTAAATCCGTTCATATCTTATCATTTACCGGTAGAAAAACTAAATAAAATAAAATAAAGTTAAATTATTTAAGAACATTGCATTCGTAAATTGTATTAATATAAGATTACGTTAGATTAGGTTTCAAAATAAATACACAATGTTATTATCAAGGAATTAGTTTTAAAACTCCATACATAAATCACGTTATGAGGCTGTTTTATGTTAAAAATTTCTGAAGTATAAGCTACATAAGATTTATACGAAATATGAATTCGCTTAATATTGATTGGCACTTCATTTGTTTTACGTTCTCACTCCCAAGTTTTATGTTGAATGCCACTAGAAAGCTCGTCATCACAATACCGTGGCCCGCTTCTTTTTCTAGAGCTTCGATTGATGCGTCTAGATATGCAGCTAACATCTACTTGTCCGTTGAACTTTAATTGTATCGATCGTGATTTATAGGTAATTTTAATGCGAGAGAGTTTGTAAAGGCCGGACAAAGATCTGTAACGGCTGAATATTGAAGCGCATTATCGACACATTGCCATGCAAAAAATTCGAAAACGCGACAAAAACTCATAGAAATTGAAAGAAATATTCTGATTGTTCTCGTGTGGCGAAGTGAAAAAACGTGCAGATGCGTACGTCCCACGCGCATTTCGCAGGTAGCTGCGCCGACGCATGCAAATGTGTGACCAACGCAACCGTTACCAAAATAATAATTATACGATGTTTCTATGAATTATAAATAGTTTTTTTTTTGCTTATTCACCTGCATCAAGATAAACGATTAAATAGTACAATTTTATTTAATAAAATATGCATTTACGCACGTAACTTATCCGAGGCGAGGTAAAGTTCGCGTACTTTTACTTAAAACAAGCTGACTGGTCAACTTCAACGCTGCGAACTGACCTATAATGACTGACTATAGCAAATTCTACATAAAAATAGAATGATTTAAATCATTTTAATTCTTTTGTTAGATATATTACAAACTACTACCTATACGTTAATATAAATTATATTTGTAATGCAGAAGCATTTGAACGCAGACTCGAACTTTCTACCTGGATCTTATATCCTGTCCCTTATGGTGAAGGTATGCAATTTTTTATACTGGCCAATAATTACTATGCTCTATCAATATCATGCAATATCTTTTAAAGTTCAGTGTTCAATACATAGTAAATTCCGTTTTGCAGGAATAACACTATATTAAAATCATATTTGGTTATTTTTAATTTTAAATCATAAAACTAGGTTTGCATTCTTTAAAGCAGATTAAATTGTGAAATATAAACGGATATAAATAACAAAATAACAGACCATAAAGATGGTAATTTAGCTGTACACAGTACTTTCGTTAACGAAAACAAAAAGATGTTTTGAAAATACTGAATAATCTCTGGTATGTTCCATAGATACTTATTATTATTCAAATTTTTACTTATCTATGGGCAAGAAGGCTATATTGTAGATAAAATGCAACGTCACCGTGCTCGCTCGTGCACAACGTACAACGAGTTACGAACGAGACGACACCACGTTGACACAACTGCCTATTTACACGTTACTTAATTGAACTCAGTACATATAACTATCAAATTAACGCTTAGGTAGTCAGTCACTAGTTTCTACGCAACTCTTTTTTGAAAGACCACGTAATTGATTTATTATATGTATTTAGAAGAAGTTTTTAACACATGGTATGATATATTTCTACACAAAACAATTTATAGACACCAGATAGAAACTTGGAATTTGAGCAGGTTTATCTTTTGATATTAACTCCACAAGATAATTTTAGCAATAATAATATTTTTTGTGTACAGCATAAGTCAAATTATAAAAAAGTTACGTCGTGCAATGGTCGATTTTAGACTACACGATTAATGTTTGATTAAACTTGTTAGTTTTGAATGTTTACAAATATGTATGGAAACGCTGCTAAACGCGATAAATGTTATACAGTCCCATATTATAACCAGCAGGACTGGCGACAAATATTGGAATGTATGTCCGTCCAACTGCCGGACACAAAAAGGGCTCCCACGGCCGGCGCGGACGTGACACGACGCTGACGATCCGTACTGCGGACGGCACGATAACATTCATTATAATGAAGAATGTAATAAATCATTACTTTAATTTTCATAAACTGGTTCTGATTGTACTGATTGAAATATGCAAGCATATTTAAGAGTGTTTTATGAAATCATAAAACGTTTTGTATTGCCGATGGAATTATGATCGACTCTTAGTTGACTCTTTTATTTATTGATCAAATATGTTAAATTGTTGTTTGTAAGTATTCAAGAGCTTTATAATAAGGCTATGTTATAGGTTTCTCAACTATTTTAGAACAGATACACGTGAAACCCAGCATACACTCTATAAGGTTGTGTACATACTGAATTGTGTGATTCAAACGGTTTCAGAATCTGTTCGTTATCATAAATGGACCCGCAGTATTTAAATTGAAATAGAAACAGTCCTTTTAGGAAACCTTTCAATGGTAATATGGATGGAAGTCTCAATGCTTGTCATCGCATCCATGTAGGTACAAGTAGGTTATAACATACACACGGTACTATATAATATTATCGTGTAAAAATATTAAATATAATAACAGAAATAACCATTTTAATTAGAAGTACTGATCTTAGAAGTAGTATTTTGTAATAACTTATACAACAGCTGACAGGTCGAGATAGGAGTCCATGACGTTGAGGGTTGAATAACTCCAAATATGAGTATATGCGTGAATTACTTAAAACACAATTGACGTGTTTTGAGTATGATTACTTACGACTGAGAAGGTATTTCCACATTTTTATAAACGATTTTGCATAAAAAAATTGTATTGACCGTTTAGTTGTTGTTTGTTGCTCGTGAAAAGAATTTTGTTTATTCATGCTTTGACCTAATAATAATAGACAAGCGAGGAAGCTTTTTCGACGCCGAAACCGTTAGTTTAAAGGAAATAGGGACTCGAGACTAATAAAAAGTGTCATTTCAAAATGTATAAGAATCGAATCGGATTCGCATTCCCCTTGACAAAAGTTTAAATCAAACTGTTCAAAAGCAATCGAATGGTGTTCGATTCGAACCGACAGTGGACAGTGGGCAGTTCCACGAAACGCGCGTCACAAAAACTGTGAGCCCCCCTACCCCCCTTTTCCCCAGAGGCGGGGGTCCGCCCCGCGGAACGTTTCCGCGAGCGGACTCCATTCATCTCGTAATTAACGCGTACAAAAAACCAGCCTAGATGAAAATTAGAAATGTTTCGGTGCACAGGGCGCGGGCAAAAAGGGAGTTTATTAATTCAATTAAATCGTTTGTCTCTCGGAGCGGAGTTGTGCTTCGGCGATCGCATCGATTCATTGAACTGGATCTTCGAAAACGTTTCTTGCGTTGGACAAGCTGGTAATTAGGGCTAAGTTTCTGGGAGCCAAACGGCCTCACTTAGTTACCCGCTGATTCTATATTACTATAACTTTTTTTTAATATATCTTATTTAATACTACGCACAAAAATCTATATCAATATTAATTTCGTAATATTCTAAATAATTGACTAGATATTCTTTGAGTTACTATAGTGTTATACTCACGATACCTGACTAATAACAACCATCAGTGAGAAACAAAAAGGTGTTTGGCACTGAGATTTATTTATGTGCTTTCTTGGAGCTCCATGTCTCCAAAGAAGCATGAAACAGATAAATTTCTACGCCTGTTTTTTGACCCGCGCTGAGCGGCATCGCGGCAAGTAGCGACCACAAAACACCTGCGCGCCCAGGAAGGTCGGGTCACGTACTTATTATTCAAATTACGTGGATAAAAACATGACATTAATTATTTTGATAGGCTTGTTTTATATCTGATAACCTTTTCTATTGTAATACGTTTGTAACTTTCACAAAAACCTTAATAGGTAAATTAACGCGAAAGAGTGAAGAATTTCTATTATTTTAGCTCACAATTTAGCTGGGAATTTAACTGTCGGTTAGTTAATTATTGGTTAATTTATTCTTTATCAAAATTACAATACATTTCTATCACTTTTTATAGGAAAAAAGGTATTGCAACACCTTCACCTTATAAATATATATTTTTTTTTAATTTTTAATTGTTCTTTTGGATGTTATCGCCGAAAAAGATATTAAGGTATAAAATTAGAATGTAAAGTAGAACACGAGATTGCGTTTCGCTTGATTGTGATTGGTCAAATAGAAAGATGGATCGAGTGACATGTCTGCGTTTGGTCTAGAGATACCATTGACCAAATTCAATCAAACTTATCACTATCGTTTACTCGCTTAACATTCTTACCCTTATACAAATTTAATTGGAAAAATTAAAGCATTAATAATTGAAAAGTCCTTAATGATAATTCTTAATTAAAATAATATAATCTTACCGTCACCATTGAGATCCAGCACCATCTGCGTGTTGAAGTAGCCGCTCACGTCGCCACGCCCCGACACTGTAATAACGATTTATAATTAAAAACTGTTACATTTTAAATATTAATAATATTCAATGTGTCTGAAGTAAAAGTCTTGTTATTTATAAATCTTGAAATGGTGGGAATCTTAATATATGATATGCCAAATAACATATGCCTTTTGCTAAATTAACAGTAGTGGCTTCAACGTGCGACTCTCATTCCTGAAGTCGTAGGTTCGATCATCATGCATCAATGGACTTTCTATGTACACAGTTAAGACTCCCTCGTACGGGTTAGGAAAACATTGTGAGGAAATCATCGAGCCTTCTACCCGAAAAGTCGACGGCGTGTGTCCGGCACAGAATGCTACTTCCCTCGATAGGCGATCCTATACAAGAAACAAATGAACACGAAAAATATACTGAAATTTGAGACTTAGACCAAAAAATTTGTAGCGTCATTGGTTTTTTCTTCTTTGTTGTATTAAAATGTTAATTAAGTAACTTATTAGCTAAACCTATAATGCCATCATATGTTTTTACTGACCTATCCTGGAGTCTGGTGGTACTGTCCACAAAGTTAGGACAAAATATTCAACTTGAGATAAAATTATAATTAAAACAGAAAGCTCTCTTGGTAAAGAGGTATCAGACACGAAGGCTTTTGATATTAGCGTAATACATCCTATTTTGTTGGTGAATAACAAGTATTTTAATACAAATTTAAGCAAAACATTGCAAAAAAATTCAATAAATCACATTTAATTGAACAAAAATGTCTTAATTTACAAGATAAGACCATTTCAAATAATTTCACATTTATTTAAATGTGGAATGAAGTTTCTTGTTAGAGACGAGACAGAATAAACAATATTGTCTATGAACACGTATTTACATATTTATATCTTTACATATAACTGGTAAAGTTATAATATGTAGAATAGAGCGATTAAATAGGTTTTATTGTAAGTTTGGTGGTTGAATTTTTCATGATGTTAAATTATCTAAGTGTTAAGTTAAACTCTTTAATCTATTATTATTATATATTATATTTTTGTAACAAATATACTCAAAAACTTCTGGAGCGATTTTATAAACTCGCCATTAGCTTACTACATTATTCTTGAACAAAGGCTATATTTTCAAAATATTATAAATAAACGTCAACCCGTGCAAAATCAAAAAGGCTATATATAAAGCCTATAGTGCGTAACATACAATATCGAAAATTAATGCTGTCATATGTGTTAAAACGCGAGCTGTTATTGGTTCAGACTTCTTTCAAAGCATCATTCAAAGCTCCCAAAGTTCGCTGGTAACTTTTGAACCTCAGAATCCGAAGGCTCACGAAGGCTCACCTGCTCTGCATTTAAGCTGAACGTGGGTGAGGTTTTTTAGCCAGACGGTTTATATACTTCAATTGCTTATATCATACTTTGAAAAGATCATACGTATTGTTGAAGAGTTGTAGATTATTCGTTTGGCGAGACTGCGCGAACGCATAGTTTCGGTC
Source organism: Pieris melete (assembly GCA_963693345.1). Taxonomy (NCBI): domain Eukaryota; kingdom Metazoa; phylum Arthropoda; class Insecta; order Lepidoptera; family Pieridae; genus Pieris; species Pieris melete. The sequence goes on from CAVNZK010000030.1 coordinate 3,025,984, forward strand.
GAGCGCACAGTACTCGGTGCGTGCGCGAGTTTGTCCGGCCACCGATACCATCTAGATTTAACGATAACTGTTACCGACACTCTTGCCTCTTCATTCACACTATCTCTGACGCAACTCGGTCATCAAAACTATGGAATAATACAATGTAACGAATTCGTGTAGCATTTAATGCTTTAGGTTCAAAATTTAAATAAAATTGTTATTTATAAATACGTAGTGTCTCCTACAGCTAACTCAGTCGGATTCAACTGTGGAATGATAATGTTTCAAAATAGTATCTAAATTGTGGATATAAAGGTTGGTAGGTATGAGTTTGAAGAACTGTAACGCGCCACCAAGTAATATTTGTTGATCATTAGCTTTTTTCTAATAGGCAAGTATCAGCTTCTGTGCCTGACACACGCCATTGACTTTTTCGGTTTAAGACATGCCATACGGGCGAGTGTTAAATGTACATAGACAGAAAGTCTATTTGGGATTAAACCCACGACATAAGGTAAAAGAGTGACACGCTAGGCCAACATTGGTATCAACCAACAAAACAGCCATTTAAAATCGAAGCCGGGACCTCTGGGTTTTACGCCACGTGCGTTAAAAACTGTAAAAGTGACGGATCGTGTCTTACTTAGCGTTATCGTGCTTAACTGAAACAAATCAATTATGTAGTGGCTTTGAGATCATTGACCGCACAATTCAAAGGTCAACCTATTTATTAAGGTCCCGTTATAACAGAAGCACCCCGACAAACTAAGCCAGGGGAGATGCTATCTTCGCACTGCAGTTGTCGCACCTGTGCGGTCATCTGCCCTGACCTTGCATATAACACTTGCAATAATAATGTCAGACAACTATCGAACATACGATTCTTCATGTTTGGGGGGTAAACTAGATCTGGGTAAATGAAATGTGACTCAATTAACCCATGCATACATTTTTGTTTATACATACATATATAATAATATATATATATTTATCATTAGATTTTACATTATTGAAGTTATACTTCTTTAGGCGCGTTATCAAAAATTGATGAGAGTGAAATTTTACGATGCGCGCGCACCGTGACACAAAATTAACAGAATGAAGTTGCCCACCGAAGATGCTACGGCATTGGACATAATTTAAAAACAACATTCTAATAATAATAGTATGTACTTATGTTACACTTAATGTAAGAGAATAATAATAAATATTTATTTATTTAATTTTTCAAATGTAAACTGAACTTCATTGACTATAATGACTCCTTTTCCAGTCTTTGATTATTTAATTGTAATTAATTATTTGTATGCTATCAAAAACTATTTTTAATAATGCCAAAGAAGTATAACTACTTACGCGCGTACATAAGTACACGCACCCTTTTTTTTGTTATAGTTACTTTTTCAAGTTATTTTGTGTTCTTTTTTGTTAATTATTCATGCAATTCTTGTACTTTACCCTCCGTAGGTGTTTCTTTTTTAATTGTTTCATACTAGGGTTGCCTGGAAGATATCGCTTGTTAGCAATAAGGGAGCTCGTTGCCTGATAACTTATGTAACCTGCTTTTTGTAAGTGTGAATAAATAAATGAATGCGTATTTCATTTTAAATGTGCAAAGATGTTTTTGAATACGATTTCAACGAATCCATGATAAAGAAAGCATATGTACTCTATGACCAAATGAAAGCTAATGGCGCCATATTTTTTTCACTTTTAGTTAATAGCAAAAATTGTTTAAACTAATTTTTTAGGTTAATTTATAATGCATGAAATGCAAATTTTGTTTGCGTTTGCTATGCCCTGTCTAGTAGCTGTAGTCAATTCAATGAAAATCGATTTCATCGTCTGGCAAGTTTCTTCTTCAAAATTAGTGAAACAGTGTCTGTGATTGGAGAAAAAGTGCTATTGACCAATCACAATCAAGCGAACCAAGTTGTCTTTTGTTTTACAATTCAACCCCCCCGCAATGTGTCTTATCGGGGGATATTGAGACTTCAAACAACATTTATATAAGGTTTGGCAGACTTTGTATAGTTCACGGTTCATTAGTCGTGCACGTGGGACGTGAGCCAGTGGGACAACGTTGACAGTCGCCAATTTCCGCAAGCACAGCGCACCCGTGCGTGCCCAACCAGCCACCACAAGAATCATAAACGGCTTAATGGGATTTAAATTCGCGTTGTTTGGATTTACGTCCGGTCCCTAAGGCCGACCGGTCCAGCGCCGCACTATTTCACGCGACGCGATTTACTGCGGCCCCAGTGAATGATGGCCGCGCACTAAACGCCACCCTTCCTCGTTTATTTCCCTATCCTTTAATACGATGCTATCTTTCGGGTGCGATTACGGGCGAATGAGAATTCTTTGGGACGATTACTTATTCGTTTGAAGTGAGGCAACAATTCTATTAGCGACCCTCGCGCTCAGTCTCGTTTACTTTAAACGAAATGTGCCCGACCCCGCGATTGCCCCCGTATTGTTCCAAACTTCACTTTAATACGCTTTATTCTCATTCAGCTAACTTCGTGCTATATATTTATAGACTAATTTCTTCAAATCGAAAAGCTTTGTTTGTGATATCTTATGCGATGTGATACATTTTTTTATTACATTCATTATTACAGAACAAAAAAAAACATATTCTTTGTAACAATAAAGAGGATTTCAACAATAACTTGAATAAACTTTTAATACGTCTGAATACTAACGATATCAAAGGCATATAATCTCATGAACAACGATATCTGTTAATCAGAATATCTAACAAAACATAACGTTCATTGTTATATCTTGTAACAAAAAATTATGCCAGTTAATTTACATAAAATTTGTTAATGAGCGAAAACTTTTTACGTTCATTTTATAGAACCTTCTCCACTCCGTAAAAACTAAAAATGCACTGATGTGCTAAATCGGTTGATGACAAGTTATAACAAGTAGCAAGAAATTCTTTATTTAAATTAAATGTCTTGCGAGATATTTAAGTTCCAAATTCAATTTTTCCTTTGCAAAAAATGCAATTTAGATTTAATTTTAGACTAATTTTAATAGAACGCTCATAATTAAACCAACCCGAGCATTTTTGTTGAATTCCAATTTTATAATTAAACGAATCAAAATATCTAAATTAATATCTCGTCGATTTATTAAACGGAAGTAGTCTGCAGATGTGTCGGTCGCAAACAGTAAACACCTAGTAAGACGTGGGGTGATTGACCTTTGGTTAATTGCGTCTCAGCCCACTACCCCCCTAATTTACCTCAACATGCCCTTCCTGGGGGGGCGGGGACACGCAGACCTTCGCACATGACGTCGGCGGACGTAACTCGCCCTATATACGAAAATCGATGACACAGTAATGGGCACAAGTTCACAAGGAGCAACAACGATATTATACCTACATATACCGTGAGTCTTACAAAAACTATAACGTAGCTGAATATTTTTAAAACAGTTATAATGATATTATCATATTAACTATAGTTTTAAAAATAACCTGAAGAAAATTAATTGTATCTAATTATAGCAACCGCGATTAACATTTTGTGATTAAAAATCTAGACTGGTACACTCTTTTCTTCAAGGACCCTAACGCCCGAACCCAATAATTAATCCACTATCTCAGATTGAAAACAATCTGAGATCAGACCGTGACAGTCTTCTATCTGCATCCCAATAACAAAAACCCTACGAAGACAATCCATTTTTGGCGACGGTAAAATGCTCTTTGTCGTTCCATTTTACCGAGTATTCACTCATATTTGATAATCAATGTAAACCAAATAAAGTAAACAAAGCCGTAGAAATAACATTAAAATATACACGTGTATGTTTAAAACATAACAAACAGTTTTTTTAATTATTTAAAAAACTGGTGTAAGTTAAAATCTTAAAATAATTAACTGTTGAAATAGAGCTTTCGTCGACTGTCATTTTCATACAAAGGTCTATCCACAGACACCGATACGACCTCCCAGCTTGTATCGACAGATGGCTATTACAATCCGTCGTTTGGTTATTGGCACACTTGTTATAACATTTAGTATTACTATCTCCGATGGTGGGTTATGGATTGAGATAGGTTATTGGGTTCGTGCGTTAGTCGAATTGGTTCGGAGATAATTTACTTACTTCTATAGTTGAATCTAATAAAGAAACAAATGTCACGAAGAACCATAATGTTTACTGAGAAGAAACTATTGACTTATAGAAAATATTCAAAGAATCTAAAGTACGAACTAATTAGGTATAAAATAGGCGTACCCCGTACTGTGGCGGTTTCCTATGTTACCTGTTGTAATTACCTTCGAAGGACGACCACAGGCGACGACATGAAAGAAACTAGAGATGTTTTTGTTTCAAAGAATTTGAATGCAAAAGCTTTGCCCACGTCACAGTCTACAGTAAATCAATATCAAACTCTTATGGCTGTAGAAAGCTAGTGGAGTTAAATATTTTTGCAAATTGGGTGTATTCTCACTGGTTTTTATATGTACTGTGGGTAGGTATGCAGATGGGTTCCCATCATCAAACCAGTAGAACGAAAAAGTGGAATTTGCTGGCATCTCACACAGTGTACGCCGCAGCGTGCATTCTACATAAAACATTGTCTTATTTCCTTATTCATTCTAACTGAAACCTAATATTCAAGATATATTTCGCGGTTAATAATTGTGTTAGAAGAAATCGGTAAAAATTCTATCGCAATAAGAGTTTTTGAATTTGAATAAAATTTGTAAAATATTTTAGTACATTTTATAAGTCAAACATATACAATTGAACCTGAGGGACTTTTTAAAAAAGTTTACATTTTATTTAGAAGCATATCTGTTCGTTAGATATTCTAATTTTGGCGTCACACTTTAAAGAAAACAAAAACGACTATTACTTTTTAAATACACAGAAACTACTGAACAAATATTGATGCATGAATCATAAATTGTAGGTAGTTAAGAAAGCATGAAGGATGGAAGTCTCGTAGAAGAGCCATCAGAGTGGGTAAAGAAGTGTCCTTTACATAGTCAATAATTGTTTTCCATATTTCTTTTGAAATGATTACTTCTTATGGGACGGTAAACCGTTACGTAACGCGTTACGCCGCTAGTCTAGCTTCTCTTGCTCTCGCGTATACGGCAGCGGTAGACAGGCTCCTCATATCTCACTCTAACCCGCACCACTAGCCATATTTTGGACAGACGCTATTCCCCTCTCTCTACTCAGTGTTTAGTGTGCGTAAGAGATTACTGTTGAGAGTGAGCATATAACCTTAAACTACACCGTTTTAAAAACTCATCATCATAAAAATACAATTATTTTATTCCTTAAATAAAATTTAAGTAAGCTAAGCTTATCTTAAGTTAATCAATTTTATTATTAGTTTAAATTTAGATTAGTTATTAAGTTATCACACTGAGACATATTATTACATACAGAACGGAGACATATATTTATTTCTAGAACTTATGTTGTATATTATGTCTAGTTCTGCAATTCTTGAAAGCAATCCGTTACCCTCCTAATTAGTTAAGTGTTATATTAAAGGCCGGCAACGCACTCGCGAGCCCTCTGGCATTGTGAGTGTCCATGGGCGGCGGTATCACTTAACATCAGGTGAGCCTCCTGCCCGTTTGCCCCCCGTTCTATAAAAAAAAAAAAATATTGTACTAGTTTTATAGTAACTGCCAAATAAAGTGTGTCGAAATAAACAATTGTAACCGCTTCATTTAATACCGAATAGAAACCGTACAGTGTAATTTTAACTTTAAAACCATATTTGGCTTAACACTTATACAACATATGAGTTTTAAAAGAGAAAATCCGGAAGATGCCGACGTCGGTACTAACAATAGCTATAATAATAGATTTTTATTTAATAATATTATTTTTTACGCTAATAATAATCCAATGACTAATCCCTAAATTAGTCTTAGCCTCAGATTGCAACCGTTTTTATCATTCTTATCATAGACAAATGTGTCTTCTGTCAGAAACAGTTGATTTTTGATTAGACATGCAGGTTTAATCACGATGTTTTCCTTCAACGTACGAGCGACTCTTAGATGCGATCCCGAACTGAATCTACGAAGTCAGGGATGAGAGCCGCACGCAAAAGCCACTAGGCCAACTTTGCTCTTCTTAAGCGTACACTATTTATACATGTTAAAACTGTTTTCCCGGTCTTGTACTTGTCGTGGGCTTTTAAATGATCATGTGATCCAGAATGCCCCAGCTACTATTTTGTTATTTATGTATGCAAAAACAAATGACGTTCTTAAAGACTTTATAATTAGATTTTACATTATCATTCCAATAGTTTTGTCCGCAATTAGAATAGTTTCATTGATACCAAATGATGATTATGAATATTAAATGTAAATCAAATTACTGTTAATCTATTCGATACCTTTATAGGATAAATAAAATTTCAATTGATTAATTGATGTAATTTATCACAAAAGATATCATTTAACTGAAACAGAGCCTTGATCAACCTAAAAACTTTTAAAAATTAACAATTGTACAATATTAGTTATTATATATCCTGATTATGTTTCACTATAACTTTTGAATTAACGCGATTGGGGTAAAATATAGCTGTCTCTATAATTTGTATGCTTTAAACAGAGACAGCAACAACAGAATTTTGCAAATTACCGAATGAAAATACGTAGTAATAGTTTTTTTTTACAACAATATATTCAACAGTGATTCTAAAAGAATAAGTGTTTTTGAGAACTTCTAATTGCCATTTAGCGGGAAGCTTATATTAAAGTACAAAGTGCGAGTACTAGGGTTGATGTGGAAAGGTTACCCTCAAGTTAGAAGCTATTAATTATTTCTCATGGCTGTAGAGTAGAAATGGACTAAAGATTGTCGTAGTTAGCGGATACCTGTGTATTTTAGCCGCTTTTAATTCTGTCAGGTCAGGTTATATGCCTGGGACGTAGGCTAACTCTCATTTGTTTATAACAATATTTATTGATAATTGGTCATATTATTGTTCTCGGTTAAAGCCCACATGAGTTGGTATGCGTGTCTAAGTTCCCCGTCGGAATAACTGAATAATTGCGGGGAATTTCGTGGGAGTTAACAAGTGGCTTGTCCTGCCTTTCCTCTACTTACTCATTCTTAGAACTCTCCTCATTTACTTTACATTTCTATGGCTAACCGCTAATAAAAAAACTATTACAATTGTTGAACTCAGAGTTGATTGTAAACAAATTTTAGACAACCCATAATAGAACAGAATATATCAAATCTAAAACGTATAAGGAACAGATATAGAAGGAATAGATGTAAGATTTATTAGGTACATAAAAGTTACTATTAATATTGTCAATAGTAATTATAACATACAATTTCCCTGTTCCTTTATAATAATAATAATAAGCCCGTTTAATTTCCAATCGTGACAAAAAAATTATAATATACGGCTTAGATATTTTATACATTATTTTCTATTCCCGTTTGTGTGTTTGTCTTGTGTTCCTATTCCTTTACTCCCTCTAAATTCCGACCAAACCGAGTGTTAACAATAAACATTATGTAAGCAGGTAAATTGTTAATGAAAACAGATTTCATTATCCAAATACTAAATAAAGCAAGCTTTCATTTTAACAAACATTTTTGGCTAGTTGTGCACTAATTAATTTTTTATTCGCTCTCCTAATAATTACACTTGCACATTATAAATTATAGTTTCTTTTTTTCACATTAAGATTCAAAGTACTCTGCAAAGTGTTCTTTGCGAGATAATCGCTGTACTACGTAAATCTGTGTATTAGTAGTTTCATTAGAGAAAAATCGCAGTGAACTTTTAATTTTAACTGCTTTAGGTGATTGTAGATCAGTCTTATGATCGCTTAACATGAACCGTGAACAAAAACCCCATTATACAATGAAACAGAACAATCATTATGAATATCATTATGCAGAGCTATTTTAATGAGGCTTTATTAATATGCTAATGCAATCAGCTCTCATTATTCAAAAATACTTTATAAATGCTTGCGTTGCGTACGCGCCGGCCGTCGCGACTTCAAAAATTATAATATGCGCGACTGCGTAATTACTAAAATATTTAAAAATAACAACAATTTGAATATGTTAATGATCGAGTAACTAAACAATATAAATTACGTGTCTGTTAATTAGCATCTTATGGTTCCATTTTGATATTAGTTTTGTTTAAATTAAATATAGATGTTATTAAATTAAAAAAATATTTATTAGTACAGAGTTTCAATTTTAATTTCAATTTAAAAGGTTAAGGGTTTGGTTATAAAGTAATTTAATTTATTAAAATTATATAAAAGCATCTCACTGAAAATCAATAACTTGTAAAAATCTACAGAATTTTTGTAAAGTACATGTACATGTTCTTATTACCTGATATGTAAGATTAAAAACCAAATTACAGAATATAAAAGTAATACCTACTTAATAACCTAAAAATATAATACAATAACTAAAATATACTATTAAAAGGGACTCCACTTTAGTCAAGGTTCCGAAGATACTGGCAGCGTTCCCTACACCAGATTTAGATTTCTAGTATTTACTAAGACATATTACAATATATTATTCATAAAATAATGTTTCAAACTTCAAATAATTATATTTAATAATACAATTTTAATCATTTGTTTCTGAATGACTTTTTTCACGCCTTTTTTACTTAAACTAATTTTTAGTTTATATTTTAATGTTGTTTATATGTTAATTATGACGTTTGAACGTCAAAGAATTTAGTTTTTAACTTTGTTCATTTGTTTTTGACTGACGCAATAATCTTCTGGCTTTATAAGTAGCACAATAAATTTGTTCATAGCGGTCGCGGCAAAACACATGGCATAATTATAATAAGAGAACTGTTATTATATCGAAATGCGTGTACAGGTGCGTGGGTAAGTTCGCGTGATCCCGCAAAGTTCACCGCTCTCTCATACACCGGACATAAGTCGCCATTATATTCGGTAATTGATATCAACTATAATCATAACACAAATTCGGGGCTACCGTCCCGTGGGTTCCTTTTGACCTTTACATACTGTTGACGTTTTGATTCAAGTTTGTAATACACACAACAAACACAACGACAATGACACAAAAGAGGCTTTATTATTAAATATAGTATATCTGTCAGAATTTCTAACGTTTGCTTCATATTTAGAACATAAATTTATTTTTGTTGTTTGCATTTTAAAGTCAAAGTTATAAAGGAAAGTAGGTTTTATTGAGAGCCAAATCTTTTTGTTTTTTGTCACTTTATATTAGTTTGGTAAGGAAAAATTCAATTATAATTATTTAACTATGTTGCAGTCATTACTTTCTATGCTACCACTGATTAATTGTCTGAAAGTAGATCAAATTAAGTAGGCACTACGTTAATTGTAATTTTCACGGTCCAAAGTAATAGATTCTGTTATATTTACCTTCATTCTGATTAAACGTTTATTTGTCCAAAAGCTTTATTATAGAATAGTACAAATATTATATATTCAAAATTATTATGGATTTTTAATATGCATATCGACTTTTCTATCCATAAATTATTTTAAATTCACATGAGAAGTAAATGACAAATATAATTTAGCAAGTTTGTCGGGGGGTGAGCATTCAGCACTATCAAAGGACTGTTATCAAAAGACATAGCGAGGGGCGAAAGTCCATCAGTACCATTACTCGTATTACGAAAAATTGAATGATCCTACGGGGTACAGGTCAAAGACGTTTTGGATTCTTGCGAGTTAATATTGCGAGGGGACAACCCTTCCGGGATTATCGGCTTGTTGACACATCTTTATGTGAACACCACGTGTGCTATCAATTACGCACCTGACATATTGGTACTTGTAGCAGGGTTAAGAAAGAACACTACAATTGGAATGATTTCTATGAGTAATGGGCCAACTAGTAAAGTCGAAATTTATTGTTAATATTGAAGTGACTTTAAAAGTATTTATTGAAAATATAATGTCCAATGCGATATCGTAAATTGTATAATGCAACATATTCGAAACAGTTTAAGATTTCTCACATTATGTGAAGTTATTAATTAAAAATCACTTAGCGATTCTTCGAAACATTGAACGCGCACGGGAACCAACTCGCGTATTTTTCCACATCCATGATCCGCACCGATAAAAATGAATGAATCTTCTACTTACTTGTGCGCAGCGAATGATAATCAAATAGAAATTGATGCATCGAAACGGATCACTAGCACTATCAGTTATCACGGGCGGTTAAGTGAGTAGCGCGAACGAACAGTAGGGGAGAGAACAGAGACTGACCGTGGGGGTGGTCGCGCCAGGTCGGTGTGGTGGAGGCGCGCAGGCGCAGGGAGCAGTCGAGCGGCTGGTCGCGCAGGGCCAGCGCGGGCATTTCGCGGCCGCGGCCGCCGGTCCGTGGTCGCGCCGTCTCTAGCGCGAGTGGCGTCCGCCCACCGAGCGAGTCCGAGAGGCACTGGCGCGCGCTCGCACCGTTTTTCCGCAAGTTTTTCAGCGCGCGCGGGGCGGGGCCCGACCGGCCAATCACAGCGCGCGGTGCGCCGCCCCGCTCCGCGCCGCCCCCGCGCTTATTTACGTGCCGTATATTAAAAGGGTTTTCCGCGGCGCGTTATGGATTTTCCGAGCCGTTTTACATACGACCCGCTCCGCCGCCCTCTTGCAGACGTTCTACACTCCTTTCATCGCTCTACCTACATAAATTGTATGCAAAACATCGCTGCCAATACCTACAAAGATTTTTCCTTTTGAGATTTTAGTTTGAATTTTAAAGCTTTTGACATAATATTAGGTTAATTATCAATATAACCATACATTATGATTACAAATATTGATATTTTAACGAAGGCTTTACTACGAATTAATACGAATCAAATAAAAGTTAATAACACTAAATATATTAACATAAAAATATTCTGAAAGCGACGAAGATTTGGATTACGATAACTACAGATTATTGAGATACAAGATTGTTTGGGGTAAAGTGCAAAAGTATATAGTAGAGGCTGAATGTGGTGTAGGCGGTTGTGGCTGGTAGACAAGACGTGTGACGTCACGCGGGTCGTTGGCCTCGCCTGAACTTGAACCCAATACACACCAACATACTCCCACTTATTTATTTTCAGCAATCCTCGTGGCTGATATAGTAATTAAATTATTTTCTAATAACACATTAAAAGAGAAGACATCACCTATTAAATACTGGAAAGAATCATAACATGGTTTTGTTCGACAAAATTGTAAAAATTAAAAATAAAACTATTTTGCATTGATAAGATCGGTTTTGAAATACAAGGTTCGACTGCAGAGATTCGGACAGATGAGAAAGACTTCAAGTTGCTTATTAAACGAAAGCTAAGTACTAAGTATGTTAAGATTGACTTAATAAATAAATGGATACTTAAGTTCTCAAACATAAAGCAAGAACAATATAGAAACATTTGGTAGTGCTTTTTACCAATTCCTTGGGCAATAAAGCAATTATTAAAAGCGCTGAGTGTGCCGGTAAATCTTTCTGTGTGGAACCAGCTACCCACTGAAGTATTTCCGAACCAATTCGAATTAGGGTCCTTCAAAATAAGAGCGCACCCGGTCCTAAAAAACCAGCAACGCACTTGCGAACCTCCTGGCAGTGTGAACGCGCGTTTCACTTAACGTCAGATGAGCCAGATTTTTTGTCTTTCGAAACCAAAGCTTCTGATACGTAAATAATTAAATAAAACAAGAATAGTTTTCTAAATAACCAACTTTAGACTACCACACTGTATCCTGCATAATCATTATCTAAAGTTTTTTGTATATTCCTGAGCAAAGGAATGATCTTCACTTGTTTTTACTCTGGTAAACGAGAAGTTTTATGTATGTAGCTTAGATCACTTAATTCATTATTTACATTATTGTTTTGTTTATTTGATTGATATAGTTTGGAGAGGTTTGTTCTTACAAACAAATATACAAATATATCATCGTTAAATATTTTGATGTTTTGACTTGGAATTGGAAATACGGAAATAAATGTAACGGTGTTATATTGTTACGCTGAAATATGTTACGGTTATGTGTTATCTATTCAACAGTTTCTTTATGACATGGGTGTATAGCATCTGTGTTGTATATTCTTTTGTTTATGTTGTCTAATAGAGTGGTTTCGAAAAATAATTAATTGTGATTTAGTAACTTAAATTATTAATCAATTCTTTACATCTAATCCAGGTACAAACTGTAAAGTTTAGAATGGGTTCATTTAAGCGGCGGTTAAATAGGCATCTCCTGGACAGGCTCTCCAATAGCCCACATCTCACTTCAGATGGGATTGTGGCCAAACGTATTTCCAGTTCTGTATAAAAAAATTATAAAATAAACTTGAAAAAAAGACATACATTTATATTAATGGCACTAAAATTTAAATGCAATTAACGATTTGACAATACCTGCAAAGGTTAACGATAACTTTAAAGTATCGTGTGCGTTACAAAAAAATGACGCGTGCCAATATGTTGATAATACGTAGGTGAGATGTGGGTCAGCCGCGTGACATCTGCCGCCCCCGCACCTGGCCTACCCTCACCCCGAATGCAGATTTATAGCAGTAACCGAAATTAGACGCTACAAAGACACATAAACACCGGAAGAGCCGTTTCGCAAACTTGTCGAACATTTTTGAAAATGGAATTTGTCGAATTCTACCGTTTCGCAAATTTGTCGAACATTTTTAAAAATGGAATTCGTCGAATTCTACTTGTTAAAATATTAGAACTTAATTATAAATGATTAGAAGAAATCAATGTGTTTGAATGAAGTACGAATAGGCGATTCAAAATATGTTTGCCTGTTTTTATGTCATCAAGCAATGCAAAAACATTTTTATTTTACCCAGCCAGTCTCGATCACTAATAAATATTATACGATAAAAAAATCCACTTATGGCAGTCACATCAAAATATCATTAAACATAAATAATCCTTATTAATATAAAATATGGCAACATTATACCAATTTTATTCTCGCCTAGACCAGTTAAGTAGCGTTATTTTGCGTGTAATAAATAATTACTATATGTATTATTGATTATCGATAATTATTTATTGAAATATGTTTTTACTTATTTAATAAAATAATTCAATGCGCATATTTTCAGTATTCATTCGAATTAGAAAGCGTAAATGGTTATATTATTATTTATTTTTTACCAATTGAAGTAAATATGTTTTTGTAGTTTGAAATGGTTAAAAAGGCCAGTCTTACTAAATTAATCGCAAGGTTGGTTAGACGTTTGTGTCCTGCGCATTAGGTATTTAGTCAAGTCATACTTACGTCAAGTTAAATACTTTTAAAAAATACCACTCTAGTTTGAATCCTGGCAAAATAACTGGTTAAGTTAGGTATAGCTACTGTTATCAATGAAACACATGTCTTTTTCAAGCCTTATCTATACTAATATTATAAATAGGAAATATTCGATTGTTTAATTGTTTGCATTGAATACTAAAGGCTCCGAAACTACTTGACCGATTTAAACAATTCTTTCTCTATTAGAACCCTACGTTATCCCTGATGAATATAGGCTATCAAATATTTTCTAAAATGCTAATGAAATTACGATAATGTAATAATGCTGTGAAAAAGACAAACACAAATTTCTGTATCGCGTACGCTGCGGCAACTATTGACAATACAGTAAAGTCATGTACAACAGTTTTATAGAAGACATCATCAGCTACTTAAAAGTCCGCGATTTCATAAATCTGACGAAACATTGAAAATTATTTTTATTGATAATCACTTTATGCTAAAGAACATCGTTCTACGGCCGAATTCATGGGGAACACCACAGAGTACAGCGAAATAAACGATATTTCTAGATCTCTATATCGGCGTATCGTCAGATGGTTTGTCCAGTTGTGCGCGGGCGCCGGCTGCTGTAAGGGTTGGGGTGTACTATCAGAAGTGTCAATTAATCTTGACCCTGTCACCCAAAACATTTTTCACTTCAAAAATCCTTCTTCAGTGTATGTTTTCAACGTAAAACGTCTCTGTCAAATATTAAGTTTTCACCCCTATTTTTGTAGAAATACGTATACCTTTTTAGGTCTACCGTTAAATTAAGTTTAAACATTTAGCTATGTATATAATTTAACTGTGAGTTTAGAAGACAACTAACATAGTCTTCTCCATAAAAAATAATAGTATATTATAATTTATATGTTTGTGATGAATAAACTCGAATAGTACTGGTCCCATTACCAAAATGTATTCACTATTACATTATCCATGAATATTATAAACTAACTAACTATTAAAAGATGAATTACTGTTCTTTTGTCAGGTAAGGTTTAATCGGTGAGAAAATAATAAGTAAAGAAAAATATTAAATTAAAAAAAAACTGGGAAATATTAAATGTCTTTTGTCTTTTTGGAAATAATTGTCCCTTGGTTGTCTATATTCAAAGTCCTTAGAAATTTGTGTTTCATAGTTGAAGTATGCGGTCGACTCTTTGGTCTGTTTTAAATATTTTGTACTAAGTTTTGACACAATAGAATTTCGAACTAAACTTTTTTATCAATTCCAACACCTGCTAAATCCTTTAAGATTTGAAACGTTATACGCCTGTAATATTTAATAAATGGATATTGATTTCAATGAAGAACAAATTGACCTTGTTGAACGCCGTTAACTTGAACCAGTTTCAATTATATGCAAGTAACTGACCTACAGATCTGCTGTTAACCTTCAGAGCTTTGCAGCTGCTTCCTGATACGGTACATTGCAAACTTAATTAACGTCAGCACCAAAACTGCACACTTGTTACCATGGACTTAACTCACATGGCGTATAGCCCGAAATTCCGGGGTTTGATTTTTGATAATTATTTTAACTTGACATGATGCTCATCATTTAAAAATTAAACACAGAAAATTGATTGGCCATTCGTCTGTGTACGAAATTTTAGTATTCCAAATTCAAAATCCGTTTGAAATATTAAATCTCAAACTACACAAATTATTAGTTTCTGCCATAGATTACGTTATTAATTAAAAACAATTCGAAATTTAAAATTTCAAACTCCACAGCTTATATGTTACGTTTGAAATTATAGAATTCCAAATTCAAAATCTGTGAAATGGCAAGCCTCAAAATTGACATATTTCAATTGTTTTAAATTTATACAATTGAGACTAATACTCTTGACTTAATTGAGATATACAATTCTTACTTTCTAGAATATTTTTAAACACATATGACAAATCCAAGACAAAGCAGGACATGTGTTCTGTCTTTTTCGTTCTAAGTTCTAAGCACATGCTTACTAGAAACTTATAGAGGCGTACCATATATTCCAGGTTTTGAACTAATTATGCATAAATACCTGCAGCATAAGTACAGTCGATAGGCGAGTCCGGCGAGTGAGGGCGCATGGGCAGACATGATGACGGGTAATCGGGCAGACAATTAGATGGGCAGGCTGAATTAAGCAGTCGCTGCAGCCGCGACTCTGGGTAGTGCAGCCACGATCGGGACACACTGCTTCGCTGTAAAATAAATTTTAGTTTATTTTTTGTCTAACGATAATTATAATTTAATTAAAAAAAGTATAATTTTAAAACGGATTTATAAATATGGATACTCTATGTGGAACTCTACATACTGTATTAATATTTTTAAGGCAAAATTAGTCAAACATAGTACTCCTTATGAAAGAGTCATTTTTATTTATTTATTAAGACTATATTGCATTACATATTAAGCACATATAAATCTTCAATTATTAGGGCAACGGGCGGCGTTATCGCTAACAAGCGATTTCTTCCAACAAAAAGTGCATGAGTCAATTAAAAATATACAAATAAGCATTTTACCTTGTATATCATAATTATTATATATGAGTTAAGCAAATATATAAACATATAATGTCGTGTACGAAGCTCGCGAATTGTTCGCTTAATAGAAAAACGTGTTCTAAGAATGAGGAGAATGCGTAGGGTGAAAATGTGAATAAAATAATTGATCTAATATTGATAGCGCCCTTTAAGTAAGCTGATCGCAGCAGGTATATCTAATAAAAAATAACCACCACGTGACACGGCAAGGGTTGATATTATTAAGGGCGTTAACTCACGAAACGGTTAGCCCGTAATCGATTAATATTCGCCTTTCTGTCTTAAGACGTTTCATACCTAATTTTTCTAAAGAAATAATTGATATTTCTTCACAAGTTAATTCAAAAATCTCGGAAGACAAAGTAGTGAACATGAGACTTTCATAGACATAGAAGACATAGAGCATAGAAGTAGCCGCCATTTTTTACAAAATACACGTTGGGGCACGACAGACGCCGTAAAGTCATCGTAGTGGTCAAGCAATGGCGTAGATGCATATAAAAAGAGATAAATTCTATATTTTGTATGTAATATTTGTATTAAAGAGGTATTATCAATGGCCTACTTTTATTAAATATTCTATGAAATTTGTTGGCATCAGAAAGATTCATAGGAACCTAACAATACCCGTGTTTAAATCGCAAGTGAATAGGAACCCTTAGCGACATTGGTCTCGTGCCGCACAGGTGTGGGTCGCGTTAGAAAGACGCACATGCGACAAAAACAAGTTCTAACGTTTTTTGCTGCAATTATAGCCTCTTTGTCACCACTTAGCGCCCCTCCGGAACTAATCAGCCATTAGATATTGTTAGCAACCCTTCTGTTGTAAACACCTTAAGTGGTGTTAGAAATTAATTATGCCATATTCATTTAAATTCTATTATTTGAAAAAATATCATATGGGCCATAGAGTTCTAATTTAGGTGTTATGTTCTTAGTCTATGGTAACTATATTACCTATTCATAATATGCTAATCAAATGTTATACACATATAATATTTATCTTCACCGTATAATATAATTTAGTATCTATAATCTATGTCATGAGCCAATTGTATGTTATGTAAATATATATGTAAAGTGAGCAATGTGTGTGTCACAAAGGATTCAGCTGTAAAATACATATTTATCAGCGGGCGGGCGGCGTAGGGCGGCGCCCAGCCCTCTCGCTCTAATATATTCACGCTAGAGCTGGAGCTACTCATTTTTTATCGCCGTCGCACTTCGCATTAGAATTTACAGGCGAGAAAATTGTACGCACACCGACGCGAGGGAAAACCGCCCTCCGCTGAAGCATCGCGGTGTGAGTCGCCTACATTGTAAATTCGCGGGGTTCCGGGAGGAGGCAGGGGGTCTCGGGAAGAGGGGGGCAGGGGGGACGGGGCACGGTAGATGGGCTGAGTGAATGTGCGGCTCGATAAGGCTCGAGCGACTTCCGCTCGGCCGCCGGACTCTATTGATATTTCATTGCACACATTATCAAACTTAAATTTTCGCAATAAATATTAATTTGGTACTTGGTGTAACACAACGTTAGCTGAATTCATAATACCTGCTGAAATTCAATAAACAATCGTTTTATGCATTCCATATATTACCATACGTTATAAGTCTTATAAGAGAACTAGTCAAATTATACCATTTATACTCAAGTGGTCACTGGTCAGTGCTATTTATTTTACGTGCCCTAGGTCAGTAATGTGTGAATGTATTGACTGTATTTATTGGGTTTTAAAATTAGTAAATTAAAAACAAAACACTGTGCAGTCTACGGACGTTCAAGTATTTTCAGAATCTCTATCGATTGATTACGTAATAATTACATCAAAATAAAAACAGAAAACGTTCTTTCATTCAAATATTTTCGTATTAGATAGTTCTTTTATTTAATTTCGAATGTGAAAAAACCGTAAAGAGAAGTATCTCCAACCCCAAGCCAGTGGCTATCAGGGCCGGTTTCCACATCACCTCATTTGATAACTGTAAAGTTCCCTCACTGCACTTCTTACACACCCAATTGAACTAATTTTCTCCACTCGACACCTCGACAAGGGGGCCTTCGTTTTGCCTAGAAAATAAAATTTGCCTTATGAGCATTATGTAAAATACACGTACCTAAGTGGTACGAATAACGCGAACGAATAATAGGTCAAATAGGGTCATCTGATTTTGAGTGAATGAGTCAGGTGGATCACCTCAAAGGTTTGGGTTAATGTATCGGGCACACATACGGCAGACAATAAAGACAACCGTGGGAAGAGTTATAGAAGAAAATAAAATATAATATGTTTATTATGGAATATAAGATACAGGTATACATACACCTATAAAAATTGTATAGGTAGACATCTCTACTCTTAGGCAAAGACAGAGGGTGTAGGCCGAGAGAAAAAGCCGTCGTAGAAAACTCTCGGTACTCATTTAAAATATCAAAATCATCATAAATAATGACTATGGTAAGCATAGAAGAAACCAGGAGGGAGATACGTACCGTACCGTACGTTACCGTTGTTACCATGGTAACAGCCACGTTATATTTTAAATTGTAACCATGGCAGCATATCTTATAATCACTTATGTCCTTTTTATAAAACAGCCAACGATTTGTACTGAATGTTTCATAAACCAACTGTTTAGACTATATTCCAGCAAGCCATTTGACCAAGTAGCTATTTGATAATATTGCAATACAGTGCAAACATTGTAAAACAATATTTTCCTACGTGATCCTCCGGGAATGGTAACAAACAAATGTCGATGAGAATAAACAGTACCCGCACGCGGACCTCGCTCTATAAAACTCGCAAAAGCATTTCAGTTTAATTCTGAAACAAGAATGTGGGGTATTTGTCGAGAACTAATAACATTTCATTCGAGAATAAACAAAAGGCCTCGCGTCCGCAAACAAACTTCTCCCCTTAACCCCCTTTCCTCCCCCCGTACAGCTTCCCTCTGACTTCATGAAGGCATAAAAAAATTAGTAAACGATGACGTCAATTAAGACACCTGCTCGGTTTGAACGTACGTATTCGTGCCGTGCCTTGCTTGGAAATTAACCTAATTAATAACGACCTGTTTAAATCGTCTTGCGTTAGCCTAATACGGAATAAAATAAAACCATTATAGCCCGAGTATTCGATACTAAAATTATAAAGAAAACATTAATTTTGAAAAGTTTCTATCGATTGATTGATTTCAAATATTATCTTTAGTTTATTATCCCTGTCGAACATACCCATATATATCCTATATTTATCTTCAAAAAAAGTTCCGCCGGGCGAAGCCGGGACGTACCAAGAAATCGTACACGGTAACATTATATTTGCCACAATTGTAATTTAGAGCAGTGTTGGCCTAGTGGCTTCAGCTCTCGCATACCTGAGGTCGTAGGTTCGATCCCCGGATGTGCACCAATGGACTTTCTTTCTTTCTTTTTTTTGTGTTATTTGCTCGAACGGTGACGGAAAACATCGTGAGGAAACCGACATGTCTTAGACCCAAAAAGTCGACGGCGTGTATCAGACACTGGAGGCTGATCACCTACTTGCCTATTAGATTTAAAAATGATCATGAAACAGATTCAGAAATCTGAGGTCAAGTCCTAAAAGAGGTAGAAGCGCCACTGATTTATTTAAAATTATAATTTCAAAGATGAAATTGTTGTGTATATACTCGAACAATTAGTATAGACCGAACTTTTAATTCATAGTTTAAACATAAATTAGGTCAAACGTTTAATTATTTTCCTACAAAACCTTAGTATTATTCCTTGGTCTGCTTTTTATATTCACATTGCACAAACAATATGTACTAATTCCACCGATAAGAGTCAGAAGACAAAATTGTTATACTTACTTCACTTAATAATTTATAATTAGAGGTTATAGGTTAATGGAAAGAAGTAAAAATTTCAAATTCAAATGTCAAGACAAAAACCATTACATATACACATATATCTTAATAATTTAAAAGAAACAAAATGAAAGAGACCTAGTATTTTTCTATAATATTTGTGACCTGCAATAATATAACTAATTAAGTGTTAAATATCAAGTGCACATGAATGATGTGTGTTTGTATGTTCGCGTGACAGAGGGGGCGAACAGGAAAGGTGAAGGTAAATGTCAGTAACGGGACCACAGATAAACAGATGGATAGTTTTTATATGCCACAGTCGGTCACTGTCGATTAATATTTTTGCATAGGCGATAACATCATTGTTGCTGATTGGTTATTAATATTTATTTTTACTTTTTATGCCACCAAACGTCACACGGGATGTCGGTCTCTTTGGGGTTGTAAACAAAGTATGCCGCTATTGCCAGTCGAATTTGACATATGACTAATTGAAGTTAACCTTATATTGCGATGTCAGGTGGTGTCCGTCAATGTCTTACCATAGAGGATAGAATTTTAAAAAAGAAAAACAATCTTCAGTTTTATTATCTATGATCTCATTAAAAGATCTAGGAATGTTTTAGTCAAATTAGTATTCCGCTTGAGAATAATTTAGGGAATCGACCAAGTAAGAAGAACTCATCGTGGTGTCGTTGAGTGATTTAATAACACACGCGATTAGCTTACAAACAGACATATTAACTTATATTTGTTAGCAATTATGCATTGTTGTCACGCTCTTTGTTCCGGGAAACAGACGAATAATATTGATTAATCAATATGGATATAGTTATTTATTTATTACTATAAAGTGAACCATATATATATATTACAAGTCTGTTTTCTGTTTAAATCAGTTTTCATAAGAATTTTTGGTCAATTTTTACATGAATGACAATTATATTTTTAGTGACCATATGCATAATTTCACAAGTTAATATATGTGACCAAATAATGCTAGTTATGCTACTTGCGTAATCTTTATTTGTTGAGAAATGAATGTAATGTAAAAAGCTAGAATAAAAAAAACAAAAGTAATCAACTGTCATTTGTTCTGTCGTGTTTACAATTAAAATATGTATTATAAAGGTTTACATGACAGAAAAATTAAGAAAATAAAAATTCTTTTGCAAAAAAACGGGCAACTATGGAAATTTTGGTTCTAAGATTCCATTTTTATATACGAAAATGCTCGCACCGTTCTGGCGACGTGAAAGCGTACATGCAAGAGTATGGGATCCATTGTTTAGGTTGGCCAGCTCCTGATGTCAATCCAATTGATTATGTAGGGGATATTCTTAAGAGATGAGTAAGATCCGTGCAACCTACTCCACAGAACATCAGAGAGCTAAAAAGAGTTATTGCAGAAGAGTGGGAACGTTTTCCTCAAAATTTTATTAAAAATATCGTGGAAAGCCCAAGGAAAAATGCCCAGATTTTAGCGTTTGTAACTTTATTTAATTTGAAAAAGTTGAAAAATCTTCTTGACTTTTTTGCCGATAACTTTTTATTGTTTGGCCGTGTAGGGGAGCCCGGGGTTCGAAGTTCTGAATTTTGAGTAGGACGCAATATGAATGTTATAGAAAGATTTACAATCCATGATTCCCGTATTAATATGCAGATTTTACCTTAGTTTCAAATTTATTTAAATAATAATATATTTAGCTCAGGATATTTTTCTGTAGCAAGTCAGTTTGCTAGTTATGCTACTTAACTAGCAAGCTATTCTACAGTTTGCTAGTTAACTAGCAAGAATTCATCAAAAATGTATACAAAAAATGCCAGAATTCTCTTCACGTTAATTTACACGATTATAGGTCAACAGACTACGTCAGACAATTTAATTAAATGAAAACGACCTTAGAACATGCAAAATAGTTTATTTTAAGAATTATATTTATTCATTTACACTTCGTTACCATAAAAAACATAAAACAATAGGTTACATATTAAGTTACTACCAAAGGGCGGCCCAATCGCTAAGAAGCAATAGGCAATCCTAGTATGGAAAAATGTAAATAATATGACGAAAATCAGAATACTATCATTTTTCCTGACATTAGGAAAGGCACAATAGGAAAAGGATATGTTGCACAGGAATTAATGTGTCAAAAAAAGCTATATGTTCACTAATTCATTAGTGTACATATAGCTTTAAACCATACATACTTAATATCGACATAAACTATGATTATAATCGTTATAATAATTTTATGTGGATGTTAAAATTGCCACCCAAAAATATTATTTTCTAATTATTTTAGTTAGTTCGAAAATTTTCCAAGGTCAATTTAGAGGTAAATTATTGTATTTCCAGTGAATCAATCAGAGACTGGCACGCGCGGCTACAATATTAACAAACTGCGAGTTACGAGGAACTACTCAATATTGTAAAACAATTCTTGAGTAATATACGTGACAAATTTACGTTATAACTTTGAAAACCTCTTTATTGAAAAAAACTGGTTTCATTTTTTTTGGCACGCTCTTTAAAAATTTATATTTTCAATTTGATTTGTTAATGGGCTGTTTAAAAAAATAAAACCATTTCAGATTATTTAATAGTGATTGAACCTTTAGAAAATGGTATTTTCGTACTATTGAGCTTTAAAAATTCTAATGAAATAAATACAATTTCACGAACCCGCCAAAACGCTTCTCTACACAAGATGGCGTCGAACGAGTCCGTATGACGTTTGTAAACATCCACACAAACGTCAAGATTTTTACGTGTTAATTATAATTAATAAACAACAAAAATACATATCAATAATATTTCGATTGATAAGATTTTCCGTTGAAATCAAACTCTTAACTAGATTAGACAGTCGAAGACATTATTTACTGGCGTGGTACGTCATCGTCAATTCGACTAATCTGATGTTTTGTGTCACGTGACCTACGTATACAAATCAATATTTTAAAAAATCAATAATAAGGCATTTAAATTGATTTTTATTCACCTTATGACCCTTTTATAACCCACTTTACAGATTACTCCCAATTACACTTTATTTTGTCATTCATACAGTCATTAAGTATAGCCAATCCGTAAATTTTTCGAATTATATAAAATACTAAATTTATTAGTATTAAATACAATTTTTTGTGGAATATCTATAGTTTAAACGTTTCTGAATCATTACAACCCGCAATTGTATTAAGAAAAACATAATGGTCTTTTTCTTATTGATCGCTTGATAACATCAATTCAATTTGAGAAGTTAACACAAAGTGTAGTGTGACCGGAACGTAGATTACTTCTGTATGGGATGCGCGTGCGTCTATTACAATAGACTATAGAGTTGCCAGAGGGTAGGGCTGAGCAATGTCTTATTAAATGTATTGATAACTTTGAATGCCTAGTCTATGGACGGTTTTTTTTTCCTAACATGGTGATGCAAATCTTATTGGCTTTTAAATATTTCTGCCCCACTTCTCATTGGGGATTTCAGAAATTCACTTTTCAGGTTTTTTAGCACTATTTACGGAAGCAGAAAGAAAGCAGAAGAAGCAGTTGGTGGGCCCTCCGCAAATTCGGGCCATATTATAAAGTGTGGACTAAAAATAGCACCGTACTTGTTACCATGGTTGCAACGGTTTTGTTCAAAATAAGTAGCCATGATTCGGGTTCTATGCTCTCCTACTCGCCAGGTTAGTTTCAGTCAAAGAAACAAACTGGCAGGAGGCTCACCTGATGTTACGTCACTCACATTTTAAGAATTGGTACGCTCTTTTCTTGAAGGACCCTTAATCGAATGGGTTCAGAAATACTTCGGTGAGCGCCAAATAGATAATATCGTGGAGACCAAATGGTTTTTGGATGTTGGTCAAGCGCAACAGCCCTAATGGGCCCTGATTCAGGGAAGGAAACGTCTCTCGGAAGCGCACCTGGCCACAACATTGCCATGCGCGACGCGACTCCGATTATCTACCATTAGTACCATTGACTACACCTTTATGACAGTTTACTGTCGTTCAGTGATTCAGAAATAATAATAATAGCCTTTAGAAACTTTAACACTTAAGCACATTTGTATTTCTATCATCTCATTGTGCCCTTTTTTGGCAAAGGCCTCCTCCAAATTCCGCCATTTCTGTCTGCATTGTGCCACTCTCTGCTACAACTTGCCGTTTCCCTAATCTGGTCTAACCGCCTTCTAAACTATCATCCTGTTTGTGTTTATTGTACCTAGGGCACCAGTTTTGTACTTTCTTGCTCCATATTTCAAATCAACAAACTGTTCCGATGTTCTTCGTTTCTGTACTCTAGTGATAAATGTAGCTAAACGTTATGTCATGCCTAAGAACCTCAGTAATGGACAGTTTTTTTAAATCGGTCCAGTAGTTCCATAAATAATGATACTAAGTCCTTTTACTTATTAAACGTTTCGTATATTAATAAATATCAGTATATTTAATACATATGTTTTTGATGGATTTTTCAATAGGAATTTCGCAACTGTAATGACAAAAACTGTGGTAATTAAGGTTTCGCACCTGTGATCTATTAATTAATTTCAATCATACACATAATTTGATACCAGCATATTTGGGGCAGATAATTATTTATACACAAATGGAATACAGGAAGTTGTAAAAAATTTGGCCAAGCTGTTAAAAAATTATATGGTTTTTGTACTTACTAGTCGCTTTATCAACTTAATTGACTTAATTGACTTATACGATCTTACTAGCATTCTGCCTTGCGATTCTGTAACTCACTTTCAATATAAGGAGGGAGCTTGTAGTTAATTGTTTATCAGAATGCCAAATGGTAAAATGATTTATTTTTATTATTTATTTATTTTTCAAAATATTTCGGAAAATATAGGCTTCAACCTACATTGCCTGCGTAATACATTATTCAAGGAATGAATGAAGAAAAGCATTCAATGAAAAAAAAACATATATTTCCTACTAACATAGGAACTAGCGGACCAAACAGTCGCTGTCCTATACACACAATCTAAACTATTCTTAAATCCACTAAACAGAAAAAAATTTTGGGCCATATTAATATCTGACTTTACTTTACTTGCAATCTGTAGAATATAAATCTCTGCGTATATTTTAGTAATCACGTCAAAGCTATAGTGGAGAATTTTCTATTGAATTGAAAGGACTTTACTAAGGATAGGTACAGTTTCTAATTAATAAAAACCTCTGCATCCTATTGCAAAACGACATTGACCGCTGCCAAAAGTCAAAACTGGCAAGGCCGGTCTCACTCCAGTGTCAATACTACATACTAATTTATTGCGATATCATATCTCCACTAAAAGTTCGATAATATTAAGCTATGATGGTTTATGCTCCACTAGTTAATAGTGTACTCGAGTCAATGTAGTAGTTCCTCAGCTGCACCAGAACTTGTGCCAGGCTTGGAAAGACTCAGAGAGGAATATAAGTTTTTATTTATTAAATAGTATTAAGTTAGTATAAATATTACAATTACTGTTTGGAATCTTTGCTTTAAATAAATAAATTGACAAAGACTATTTAAAAAGATTATTTGTAATCCAATAGAGAGCTAAAAACCCTTCATTAAATAATTTATTACTTAATCGAGTGTAATGTTTCGTAACACCGATTATTAAATTAACATTAATAAATCTAGTATTTAGTCAAATTTAATAGTCAACTCTAAGTACGGTGACACGCAGTGCCTGGAAAAGATCGCTCGAAAGCAATAAGGCCTCCAGTTGCCGTTCTTTTATTATTTTAATTGCACTGTATTTCGTGCAACGAAGTGTAAAAAAATAAATTGTGACTGACGTTCTCTTCCATTTTATAATTTACGCCATATTTATGTATGTTTTGTAATTATTGTAACAATTATTCGCGCACAGTATAATTTATTACCCTCATAATAAATTAAATATGTGATCATAAATTATTTAAAGGACCCTCCACATAGTTATTTTTTATCTATGGAAAAATAATAGCTGATGTATTGAGATATTCCAATAATTCAAAAGGCATTATCACGATCATGACATATGATTTTTTTTAGAACAGGGGCAAACGGGTAGGTAGGCCTGATGCTAAGTGATACTACGCCACCCATACATCCTTAATACCAGAGGGCTCGCGAGTGCGTTGCCGGCCTTGTTAGAAATGGTACGCTCTTTCTGAAAAGTAGTTTAGGAGCGTCCCATCCCTTCCCCCACACCAAAATACGAAAGGAAGACTGTGCATCAACCACTTAATTTAAAAAAAAACTTTGAACTATGATTATTTCGAGATTTTTTAATGCTTTGATTCGTACTGATTAATTGTTTTTAATCAGATAGAAAGTACCACTTTCACACGTAAGACGTAAGTGTGGTGAGAATAATTTTATCTTGTGCGTGCTGTGGTACTGCAACCCCACATGTAAATCAGATTAACTTCGTGGGAAATATGTAGATCATCTTGCAGACTCCATTTGGATCAACGACTTGTATTATATATATTTTACATAAAAACAAAGGTGACTTGCGCTGGAAAAAGCCTATACCTAACATCCTACACCAAAGATACAACCAAACACTAAACTTTAATTATTTATTAACAGTTCGTTGTATACAGAAATATAATACAATTGACATAATTAAATGAAAAGCAGGGACTGGCCTTATCGCTTTCGAGCGATCTTTTCCAGCCAACCACTCTAACTTACAACTCCTATGTAATGTATTACATATTATTAGTAATAATAATTACTATAATAAAAATTTGAAAAAAAAACGACAAAACAGAAGGCTGTCGGTATACATAACTATTTCATATCACTTGTATCAACAAAGCATGCATGCATGTTTGCTCATTATAGTAATAAAAGCTGAAGTTAAAATATAATTTACCTTAAATGTTTCTACGCGCCGTAGTCATTACGATACGTTATTTTGAATATAGATTTTCATATAAAATATTAATCAATTTAAATTTATCTGCTCACATACATAAAATAAAAGTTAATTAATACTACATAAAAAAGATATATAAATCGCTGGATTTGTAATTACCGAGCTTTTGTCCTTTTAACATAATATTGTTATTAGTACCTAAAGGCATAATAGTAATTAAAGGCAATTAATATCCCATAGTAAGTGCTTAAAAATGTAATTCTCGTACATGAAGTATTGAATTTATTGACTTCGATTGATACACTGATACTCAAAGGCCTAAAATTGTAATAAATATTATGTAGATAATAGTTCAGGCAGAGAAGGCTGCAGTGAGTTCACTCGCGCGGGCGGCGGCCGATGGGCGATAAGGCGCTCCAGCTAAAATTAATATCATCGCAAAATAATGAGACGTAATATTGTACATCTTAGGGTATAAATAAAGGAGATTGCAATCGAAATAAAACTATTAACAGATTTAAATCGGCACTTTACATGCGCTGCTCATGCCTCCACTGCGCCCATGGGCCGCGGCGCCCGGTCACGACTCCTCAGTGTTCACGTAAACCGTTGGATTCATAATTAAAACCTGTTTTAACCATAAATTTATACACATGAAGGTTCTTAAATCTTCAATTATTAATATTTTTTACCAACTCTACATAATTGCATTCCCAACATTAATATTAACAAAATGCTTTTAACTAAATTGCTTAAACTAATAATATTTTTATTATTTGTGTATAAATCGGATTACATCTGCAATTAGCGAGCTGTTAAAGTGTTGAGACCCGAAAAAATATTATAATGAACTAATTTGTTATTTTAATAGTAGCTTTTATGCGTTGTTCGCATCGAAGGTCTTTTTTGTGATAAAAGGATAATATTATTCGTGGGTAAAGCGTGGTTAATGAAATCAAGTCCGAATCGACCGCTCGTAAAATATGTTTTATTGTATGGTTCACACGGCGAGGCGGGCGCATTGCAACTATTCTGTTGCAGACAGTATATGTATTCCTAAATCAATGGTTATTAGGAATTTTACCTCGATTCTCTAAAGTCTTATTCATACATCGATTTTCTGTTAACTGAAAAATATGATGTGCATCTCCAGGTGATATAAGTGAAACTCAACAAACTGTAGGATTTCTACTAATCAAAGAGATCCTTGCCTATATGTAATACCCGTCCCTCAGTATTTACCTATGCGATTTTTATTAATATCTGATACCAACATTGAATTAAACCAAACAGTACCTGCGCCGGCGCCGCGATTGAGTTTTACGACATCGTAAAGTGCACTCAGTCTTATTAACATTGTTTTAAATAATTGCATTAAAAATCTGCACGGTTGGGCGCGCAAAGCTAATTGTTTAACTACGAAACATCCATCATAACCCTGTCGATGCCGATCGGACACAATTACCCACATCGTTCGCTTAACTGTTACCGATAAGCCTCATTTAGCTTTAATAAACGGCTATAAATACTCCAAATGAGGGAAGGACATATGGACAACAATTTGTTCGTCACTACGGTGAGGGATACAATGTTATCGTTTGTTTTAAATGAACATAAACTGAATACTTAATTCTCTAATATACCATGTCATTATTCAATAGTATGCCTTTCAGTCTTCTACAGATTGCACGCCGGAGAATGCTCTTTGGATCTCAACCTGATTCCGGTATCACCTTTCAAACAACGCTCACCTATCGATTTGGACCGTCGTTTCTAATAAAAACAGCAAAGAAGTGCGCAGTGGAGAGCTGGGGCACTGAGACGCCGGCCCATAATAACAATTAGTTATATAACATTATCGTCACAAAATGAATTCAAAGTGTCAAAAGATTTTTTTTCTATCGAGCGAAGTTATGTAAATCGTGTATCGGTCTTTCAAAATGGATACATAAACTACTCAAGTCCACCATACCTATATTTTTTCCATTCACCCTACTTCAAGAAACGATGACGAAAAATGGAAAGAAACAATGTACTTTTTTGGAGTTTGGCGAACGTATATGGGTTTAAGCGGTGGTTAATTAGACATCTCCTGGACAGGTGTGCCCTCCAATAGACCACATCTTACTTCAACACTTAGGATTGTGGTCAAACGTCTGTTCAGTTCTGTATAAAAATAAATACGTGCCAGTGCACGTCATTGTACTGAAGTTTGAAAAAATGTATTTTGTTTTGTATAAGGGTTATAAAGCGAACTGTTAACGTCCAGAAAAAGTATTTAACTCTCCCGTGTAATCTGATATAATTGCCTCGATTTTGCATAACGAGCAGAACTTTGAACTCGACCGAAGTTGCCAATAAATCGATCGGCAATAAACAAACGCTTAATCAGAGTCCGACATTTCGATACGGCGATGCCTCAACCTGTGCGCAAACGCCCACAGGCGCGTATTCAAATCGTGATAGCACTCGGCTCAAATCGACCGACCACCTTCAGCGCCCGCTTCGACATTTGAAAATGACCCTTAATTCAGTGCAATAGGAATGAAAATAAGTAATTTTAGTTTAAACATTTATTTTGGCGTGAAATTTCGAGGATGTTATTGCATTGTTTATTCATTACTTGTTTATGACTTGATATGCCATGTTGATAAGTTTTTCTGGGAATAAAATTATTCATTACATAAGTAATGATGACATATAGAAATGTATCGTATTTGTCATAATTTAGATTGCAAACATTAAGTTAAAATATACAGTTCGAGACCGGTAATTGAATATTGCAATAAGGCAGGTGCGCAGGCGCAGGTAGCATCGCCTGCGGGCAGCAGAGTTTCAACGCGCCTCCGTCTCGCCCGAGGCTAGCTGTCTGCGCCACTCAATACACTTATTTCTTCATTACTTCACACAACAATATTAATCGAACAACTATAACTATTCTTATTGAATTATAAATCTGAAGCGTAATAATAGAAAACATTTAACAGGTATATATAATAATCCATTTATTATTATTTATAGATACAGAAATTGGTTAATTATTTATTTTACAAGAATTTTAATACAAATTATAATATTGCCATATTTTTCGAGTATAATCAATACTTTAGCTTACTATTAACTCTAGTATTCGCGCATATTCAAGGCCAACATATAAACATATACTGAGTAAAATAAGCCGTCAATGAGTCCTCTAGATAAAGGTTCACGCCAGTTGTATGAGGGTCAAGGCCATGGCGGCGTTTGATCAAATGGATGGAGACCGACGCGATTAACTCATTCACACACACGATATGCTTATTAGATACTACTCTGCACTTGTAAATATAAATATATAGTATTGTCTTTGATTGACATAACTTTTATACATTTAAATAAAAAACTTTTTTTTTGAACGGATTGAAGTTATGTATTATTATAAATTTACAACTATTTAAACATAATTTTAAATTTATCCGACGTTTCGCGTGCTTTACAGCGTGTGTGGTCACGGTGACTGAAGACAAAAGATGTTGAATGTCAAAAAGTACCTATCACAGCTGCAGAGAAAGTTGCATTATCTGTATTTATTTCCCCGGAGTTGGTATCGACTCCTAGGCTCTTAATCGATACCAACTCCTTTAAGTATAAATATATTTTGAATAAGTATTTACTTTGGGAAAATTCTCATTATTAAACAAAATTAAAGTATTGAATTTTTTGATCTTTCTCAACCCACTGATTTCCGAACCAATTCGACTTAGGGTCCTTAAAAAAAAGAGCGTGCCAATTATTAAAAGGTCGGCAACGTACTTGCGACCCTTGGGACAATGTCAATGTGGATGGTATCACTTTACAATTTACATCAGATGAGCCTCCAGTCGGTTTGCCTCCTGTTAAATAAAAATAAATCGCCACTTCTTTTACACCCCAAGTATCGCGCCTATCGCCAAATATTTTTTAGTATTAATGAGATATACTTTATCTACCCAAATATAAGTATAAGTGTAATGCAAACATTATAAGACGCAGTTTTTTTATTATAATGTAACATACGTTTCTATTCTATTAGATTTGCAAATTGTATGACTACTTCACATTTCTATACAACTTGCATATAAATTACGTTGTATAAAACTTATATTAAATCATTTCATGATCAAAGTACCAGTGTGACTAAATTTTTAAATTAAACTGTTTTAGGAATCTAAACATTTGTCAAAAACGTTATGATTTTACAAAATATTCATAAATCTAGTTTAGCAATTAGGTAACAGAGTTTTACATTAAAAAGGGAAATAAAAATACTACTATATTTTAATAGCAAGGAATATAATTTAATATAAAATTTACATTAACGCAACTCAGATTTGTAATTAATTAATTATTAGCTAAAACTGCCTTGTAAAGTTGTATGTAAAAGTATAAACTCACACAACAATTGAAGTTTATTTTTTGGTTTATTCTCTAAAATCACACAAGTTATAAAACAAATTTATTTATGTATGCTAATGTTATTCATGTTTGGGATCATTTCCTTTACAGGTAGGCATTTTTTTGCTTTTAGCCGATGTATGGATAACGTCGAAATCATCGCAAAATAGTTTCAAGGATTCATATTATCTAGCGAGCATAATTTTGATCGCAGTTAAGATAATATGTGAGGTCAGTGCGTCGCGGCGTGGCGCCTGCGACAATTGACGGCTCTTTTCATTGTCGCTTAGTCGTATACATAATGAATTAACACTTGAAATGTTGAAAAGTTAAAACTACGAGGAACAATACGTAGCATAGCTATTATTGGGACACCAAACGTAAAGCGGTGTGGGCCTAATGGCTTTAGCCAGCGACTTTCATCCCTAGGGTCGTAGGTTCGATCCCGGCCGTGCTCCATTAGACTTTGATCTATGTGCATTTAATATTCGCTCGTACGGTAAAGGAGAACATCGTGAGGAAACTAGCATACCTTAGACCATCGTTTCTTAAGCGGGGGTTGAGCTTGTATTAAAAGCAGTGTGTTGAAAAATAATAAATACAAACATAACATAGGTACAAAAGATTTGTTTATTAAAGTAATTAATAATTACAGTGTAGTGTAGTGTTTTACTTAACTTTTTGGCTTTTTCGTGGGTCGCGACATAAAAATGGATACAGGAATATGTGGTTGTAGTGTAAAATACACCACAACATATATTGTACATTTTATTCCGTACCTTATATATTTCCAAAAAAACGTGTCAAATTTGGTGAACATAAATTCAACCAACCTACAAATTTTAGTTTTTACTAGTATTTTGTTTAAATACTTATTCGCTTAACAATGCTGATTGGGTACCCGATAGGCGCTTAAAACGCTTTTAAAATTGCTCATCCCACTACCAAGCTCTGAATTAGTAGCGTTTATTCTGTTATATTCGCGAAGAATTCGAATGAGATTTGCCTGATGTCCGGGGTTGGTTTTTACAGAAGGAATTAGGAAGATTCTTTTGATTGACGAATAGTATACTTGTAGTAAACTAAACGTTCGAGCTGACAGACTGACATATAAACGTAAACATAGCAAAACTATCGTTGAGTTGAGTATATGATACCTTACTGCAAATTGGTTCTGTATCTAACATTGAAAATTGTCGCTACTCTATCGGCTATTGTTTAAAGGGATTTTAAATGTTAGCAACAATAATACGTGTTGTGTGTCCATAATGGGATACTCCAGGCTCCAAGTGTCGTCGCACCACAGAGGCGACAATTACAGAATGTAGAAGTACAGTATCGGATTCATTGTATTCAAATGTGGGACACTGTACGCGACACTTACCATTAGCGCGCACACTGTCAGTTCACAAGCGTAAATGGGCTGATATCATCGATAAATACCCCGTGGATTTGAGGGGTTGACATGTATTCGTTATACTTTATAGATATATTCAGATACATTCAAGTTTAATGCAGGATGTTGTGAGCAAACCGATATTCATTCGTATAAATAACATTTATGTCCAGCAATAAGAATAAGAATAATAATAGACAAACAGCATGCGATAACTCCTAATTCAGGCTATTAAAGTTACGGGCCGCGTGGAATACTTAAAATTGATAAAAGCGTTTATTCGTCGTGTATGAAGGCAGCCTCCGTGCCAATTACAGCGGGCATCTGATAGCGCTAACAAGGCGATGCGTATCTGTCCTGCGCCCGCGCCGAGCCGCTGCATTCAAATTGCGATATCACTCCAGCGTCGGGAGCTCTTACCCGCTCGTGTTTAAGTCCATTTTGTATGGAGCCACTTTGCATGATGATTGCGGTGTGAATTACGCGGGCACAGGTCGTTATTGTTTCGCAAAGTCATTCGAGTGCGGGGGAGACGCTCTATGTGGCAAGGCGCTCCGCATTGTGCTCGAGGTGGAATATTTCACGCAGATGGCGCGATAGCTAGATCGTGAGCGCCGCGATATCCCGAAGGCCGAGTGGAGCAGGAAGGGGTCCGGCTGCTATGAATCAAGCGCACAATGCGAAGCTAGCACGCGGTTCCGGCTGCGATTGCGAACTACAATGGGCCCACGCCAATTGTATTCAATGTCCTAACATTTGTTTAGATGAATAGCGCTGGAGCCGACGGCGGCGTCTTTTAATAATTCGCGGATCATCATGCTAGATTTATGGCCTCTAACCATAGAGCGGCGCCCGCGCACCCGACACGACAATTAAACAATTTGCGTACGGCCCGGTTGCGTCCCGCTTATTTGTGACTGATTTGTGGGTTTTGGGCTCCATTTGTATCGCCTCCAATTTGAGGAACTCTATAATTTGTTAACTCACAAAAAATTAATAGTAACACAAATTACATGAATGCTACGATTATTATAATGATGAAGAATTTGCGGAAACACAATTTTTTATATTGTTTTCTTCGTCGGCGTTTCTATTAAATAGAATAGTAATCTTAATATATATAAATTACGTGTCACGTTGTTTGTCTGCTATGGACTAAACTACTGAACAGATTTCAATCAAATTTGCACACCATGTGCGGTTTTATCTAACTTAAAAGATAGGATTGTTTACACCTCAATCAATACCCGGAATATTATTGTATTGCAAAATATTTGTTTATTATTTGATAGTCATAATTCTAACAGATGGCGCTGTGTTGAAAGTACCAACGTTTTACATAACCTACAATTTAATATCATTACCACCAAAAAAACATGGTGGTCCCCATGACTGGTGTTCTCCTACCGTTTCCCTTGAATAGTTTACTACTATGTAACATAACAAAAACCTTAGCCACAGCAACGCTTGGCCGGTCTGCTAGTTTGTTTATATAATTTAATAATCTTATTGTAAAACAAAAGATAATCATTGCCTATAAATCAAAAAGGTATGCCACTGGTAAGTAATAAGGAGGCGGTCTGACAAAACGGGAGCATCTGTAAACATTTCCCAGGCGCCGACAGTTCAAGTAAAGTGCTGTAAAGTGAGCAATTGTATAATTGGCGGGCAATCAGTTGTCGTCACCGTGAGAAGCCGACCGGCGGGAACGGTCAATACTGCACAGTCACTATCAACGCCGCCAGACGTCACGATACATGGGAATGGTATTTTAATGGAACCAACTGGAATATTTTAATCCTATAAGAAAAACAGTTCATAATTATTCTTATTCAAAAGCAGTGAGCTTCGTGTCGTCACCCAATTAGAAAAGATATTTATTAAATTTTCAAAGACAAACCAATTTGAAGCGATTCTAACAAATTTCCTCCTTCACGAGATTCTAATTAGCAATTTTAAAGAATAATGGGATCGGTTCCATCGCTTATTTGAATTAATCAAGGCAATTGTAAAACGAGTAACAATTATCCGTGCGGCTTCAGCAAAGACTATTAAAGTTTTGTTGACGCCAAATTAATATGCCCTCCGTAATATGTCCATTCTAATTTGTCTCTGCCAAATTTGTTTCAACGGCCTTTAAAAACGATTAGCATTTTAAATATGGAACAAATCTTTTCTGAAATCATTATTTGATCTAGAATTGTGGGTAGTACGTAGATTACAAGAGGTACGCGGAAATTACCCCGAAATTATTATTTACGGCTTTGTATAAATGCGCTAGTAGTTATTACGATTAGAATTTTAAATATAGAACAAATATTTTCGGAAATCATTATTTGATCTAGAATTGTAGGTACCACATAGATTACAAGAGGTACGCGGAAATTACCCCCAAAATTGATAACGGCTTTGTATAAATGCGCTCGTAGTTATTACGATTAGAATTTTAAATATAGAACAAACCTTTTCTGAAATCATTATTTGATCTAGAATTGTGGGTACCACATAGATTACAAGAGGTACGCGGAAATTACGCCCTAAATTTATTACGGCTTTGTATAAATTCACTCGTAGTTATTGCGATTCGCATTTTAAATATAGAACAAATCGTTTCAGAAATTATTATTTGATCTAGAAATGTGGGTACCACATAGATTTCCAGAGGTACGCGGAAATTTCGCCCAAAATTTATTACGGCTTTGTATAAATATGCTCGTAGTTATTACAATTATAATATTAAATATAGAACAAATCTTTTCAGAAATCATTATTTGATCTAGATATGTAGGTACCACATATATAAGAAAAGGTAGATGCGGAAATTACCCCCGATATTACAACGTTTTTACGTACCGAATATTTTTGATAATATCATGCAAACCACGTGATAGGTTTCAAGTTTATGTGAATAAATTAAAAAATAAATAATATGTGATGTATGAAGAGCTTCGTAAGACGATGGAAGGGGTCAACGACCGCATCATTCGATATTGTTTGAAGCGCAATCTAACCTTATTACCGCACGACGGTTCTCGATAATCCGGGACTCGGGAACAATGCAAGCCGAGCTCATCGCCGCAAAACGGTTATCGCAGATGAGTTACGATTAGTAAATTGGCAGCGATGCCTCGATCCGTCCCCTAATAAATTTACCACAATACCTGAACTATTCTAACAGCACGACACGCTTTTTGTCGCACATTCCCAGTCAAGAGAAACGTTTCAGTTTCACAAACGTATCGCCTTTTACGCGCCGTCCTTAAACAAAGCGAAATTAACACACTTATTGCTCGATAAAAACATATATAAAAATCTATTAATTATAATGAAAAATTCAATCGATTCCATTTGACTTATATGGAATAGCGCGATAGTTATGTTGTGTGAACGTTCGAGCGAGACGGTGTCAGAGTGTAATGTGTATTCTAGTTTAATGGCTGATAATCACTACTTCGCTAGACTGCGTAGTTTTTGAATGATTGCTCTGTTTTCAGGACTGTATTTTCCATAATAAAAATACTATAATAATATGAAAGCATTACTATAATTTATACGTTTAACATGTCGAGTGAAATATCGCCGTATAGCAATAGGGGCCGCGGGTTCAAGACCCAGCTGATGCTATCAATGTAGAATTACGTTCGACGATACGGCACACGCCGCTGACTGATGCCTCGGACGCGGATGTAATCAACTTTAATGTAATTTTCTTTGCTTATTACTTAAAATATTGTAATTGAGCAATTACATAGAATTTCGCAATAATTCTTTTGAAATATTTAAAAACTTGTCTCTATATTAATAGCATAGTAAAATATAAAGCATCCTTTATAAATGGCTCAAATATAAGAGTCTTTCCTTTGGAGTAGAGACTCTTCGTGGGATTCAAGTGCACAGCTGCTAATTAAATATTTATGTTGGCGCTTGGATATTACCGGTGACCCCAGAACTGGTGCTTTCCTCGCTCAACGAATAAGTATCGATATGCATAATAAATTATGTATCCCATCTTTGGCTATATTTTTTGTGTATTTTTTTGTTTTTATATATAGCTGTAGGCTGGCGAAATAAATAATAGGTACATAGAGGAAATGCTGCGTTAAGGGTACACTGCCACAGGGACCAAACTTTTTAAATTCGTTTTAATTTTCGATTTATTAATTTTTAATTACTATTATTACTGTGTAGGTCATTGTTTCTCAGCGCTGTCTATATCTCACTCTATAATTTGTTTAAAACCAACAGTGCGTCTTGAAAAAATGGACGACTTAATCTTTCTCTTATAATTTCTTATAGTCTATATTAGTAGTGTTCTGTGGTGTCCATGACAATGTTAAAAATACTGTAAGCACTTATTATTATTAATAGTTATATATATAATTATAATGTTTTTTTCTCAGTTAGTGCCGAATAATATTCATAAAAGAAATTAGTTAAACGAATATTAGATTGAATCTTCTCGTCATATACTCGCACAAAAAAGAATAATATATCTCGTGCGATGTAGATGAGGTGCGTAAACAATTGTCGCGCGTCAAATGGGATTATAATGTGCAGGCGCGCGTGGCCTCATTTCCCATTTGCACGCTCGCGACTGCCGACTGGCTCGCGCCACCTGCTGCGATGACCACCCACAGCTCACCATGAAGACATTTAAATAGCCAAATACGTCACAAATGCTTTTAATTTCTAAGAAAATGTATGAGCTAAATTCTAAGTCATAGCTGTATAATTGTGGTCATAGATCAGACAATGATAAATACATTCATTCATATATCGAGTATTTCATATTTTAATAATGTAAAGTAATGAAATTGTGTTTTTTCATATTCTGACCTATAGCCACAGAATTAGAAAAAATGCTAGAAAAAAATAAAAAAGCCTTCATTAGAATAGGTACCTACTATAATTTAAGTTATATAATTATATATCTAGATATGTATTTTTAACACACAAATATATAGTATTTACAAAACCTACATTGTAATATTATTAACTAAAAATTGATGAATAGAAAATAACAACAAATTTAAAAAGTTTGGTTCTTGTGGCAGTGTACCTTTAACTCTGGCAGCGTCTATTTTTCTATCTAGATGGTTCCAAGTAAGGGTCATTGAGCCATCTGCCATCACAAACGCCATCCAAACGAGGATATAATATCTTACACTACACAGCTAAGGAGTTCAAGAATTGGACTATTTTACAAGAAATCCAGGAGAAGGACCAAATTACTCCACTAAAACTTCTTTTCACTCTTGAATGAGCTATAGATTATAGACAAAAATAATTGTCTTTGGTACTTGTGGATTGTTTTTAACGCCATTTGGTGAATTTAATGTAAGTTTTAATTTTTAGGAAAATATATATTAGTTTATCAAAATTAAGTTCGTATTTGTTACAAAGATTTGATCGAAATGTTGCCTGGTTTATAACGGTTTTTTTTAATGCCTTATTTTTTTAACAGGTTTTTTTTTGTATTATTAAATAATGTATCATATATCAAAATATTCATTTAAACAATACTACCTATATTAAAAACAAAACGATCGAGGTTATGATGCATGCGTTATTTATTCACCATAGTAAAATTTCTGTGTTTTATAGCAAACAAAATCAGGCAATTTTTTAAAATCATTGGTCACATTATGAAGTGATCAATTCTACAATTGATCAACGACAGTTTGTACATACATGTATATTTTTGTAGTTTTTTTATAAAATATAAATAAATCATTGGCGCTAAAACCTTTTTAGGTCTGTGCCTCAGATTTTTGTATCTGTCATCATGTCAATCAAATAGGCAAGTAGGTGATCAGCCTCCTGTGCCCGACACATGCCGTCGACTTATTGGGCTTCTTTATTGTCTACTTTCTAAGGCAAGCTCTCTTTCCTCACGATGTTTTCCTTCATCGTTCGAGCAAATGTTAAATGCGCACATAAAAAGTCCATTGGTCCAAAGTCTGGGATCGAACCTACGACCTAAGGGATGAAAGTCGCTCGCTGAAGCCACTAGTCCAACACGACTATAAAATATATAACTTAATACATATTTTTCTACTAGCGTAACATATAGGTATTATTATATAACAATTGTCATGATTATGAACTTTATCAGTGAGAACGGGAATGGTGTAAGATGAGTCGCGGGCGCATCGAATGAGCCTCGCGGAACGAATGTCTGCAGGCGCATTAACGCTTTATGGATCTTTATTTAATTTTCCGGCGCGGGCGCGTGAGACCGAGCGGCGCGGATAATCGCGAAATTGTACTGCCTTTTTGTCCACTTTTTATTATGCTTTATAGAATGCCTATAAATTTGATTTAGCTTTATTAACTCACAAATGCTACAAGCAATTCTTTGAACACATTTTTTTTTGTTAAAGGAGGCAAACGGACATGAGGCTCACCTGATGTTAAGTGATACTGCCGCTCATGGACACTCACGTTGTCAGAAGGCTTGCGAGTGCGTTGCCGGCCTTTTAAGAATTGGTACGATCTTTTTTTGAAGGACCATAAGTCGAATTAATTTGGAAATGGGCAGCTGGTTCCACACAGTGATGGTGCGCGGCCTAGCACTGCCTTAAAAAAACCCTCGGTTGTGGAACGACGGACGTCGAGGTGATATGGATGGTATTTTTTGACGTCGATGATAAAAACAGCTGCAGGTATTAGTTCGAACAACTTCTCTAGCACTCTCCATGGTAAATGTGGTAGAAGATGCAGAGATACCCCACATCTCCATGCAACGCCAAGGGAACAAAATATTCGCGGACAAAGTACAGAATATCTGTCGAAGTAGACAAGGGGAGAAATTGGCTGTGCCAAAAATAATCTGGAACTTTATACGAAAAACACCTTTTGTATGGCAATCAAGGTTTACAATAATTTACCAGAAGAATTAAAAGATCTTCCGACTATAGTTTTTAAAAATTGACTTAGTGCATTACTTTTGCAAAAAAATATTATTCAATAAATGGTTAATAACATAATATATACGATACAAATAATATAAGAATTGTCTAATTCATATGACTGATAATGTCAAATTCCTTAAAAGACAAATTTGCGCCATTGTGTGTGGCAGAATATGTGAACGTACCACCTTACTTTTATTACACCTTACACTAATTATCACTTTAAAATTTACCAAATTCTTCTCAAGAGGTCATATGACCAACCTGTATAAAGTGTTACAACACTTCGTGAATAGTGATCCGAAGAATAGATTTTCCATCTATCTAAGCTTAAAATAAGTTCTAGTGTGTTTCTCACACGGGTAAAAATACTTGCCTAACATGATCTGAAAACAGTAAATAATGTATGCAACGCAATACTTACGCTTAGATACAAGCTGATACGAGCCAAGGTATATTTTGCTCAATCAGGTTCTCATAGTTTCATAAGCGTGGCGATTACCTAAATCAAAAGTTTCTTCACGAGAGTGTAGCCTATATAAATTAAGCATTTTTTTTATTCTAGCCAATCCCACCTGACGTAAGATTGAGATGAGATTGTGATGAAAGTGAGATGTGGGCTATTGGAGGGCCTGTCTAACCGCCGCTTAAATGAACCCATATTATACTGTCTAGAGAAGATGGAAGGACCTTTGCTGTTTTTATAAACAAGAAGCAGCCCTTGACCCAGGAATCGTACAGTACTGTTTTATAACAAAGCTGATAATACCTTTCTCGTAACTCTAGTCGCATCGCGTGTCGATAATCAATCAATGATGTAACAATAAATTAATAGAATGTCCCTCAGTAGCAGATGCGTCAGGGATGCGGTCAATTTAAGAACGTTTAGGATGTTTATTCAGTTAACACTGCAAGCCTCCGATCTTTAGGGCTGCCCACTTTTAATCATTAAAACGGTAAACTACCTAATGACTTATTAAGTTATATATTTCTAACACACACATATATAGTATTTACAGTATTCATAGCAAAAAAAATATATTTAAAAACAAATTTAAAATTTTTGGTACCTGTGGCAGTGCATCTTTAATGCTGGCAGCATTTCTTCGCTGTATTGCGATACGTTGATATTCTTTGAGCGAGGAAAGCACCAGCTCTCGGATCAACGGTTTTATCTACTAGGCCAACTTAAATCTTTAATTAGTGCACAACCCCATGGCCCAAGAGTCTCTACTCCAAAGGAAACAAAATCAAAGTTGCAGAAAAGACTCTTATATTCCGCTCTGCGGCCGCACCAGCTGACTAAATTTTGTAAAGAGTCTAAAAGATTTTTAAATACGTAGGTACGTAATAAATAGAGTAGTTGACAAAACTTTATACACATGACACACCACATATTAGTATCAATCAGAACACAACTTCAATCGTATGGCATATTTTTATTTCTGGTTGTAAACAAATAAATTGGAACACAATAGCCAGCCCTGGCACCCGCATGTCCATTCAAAGGTACGCAATTTAATTTCTATCAACTGTGAATCAGGCACCGGGCGCAACCAAAAATCCAGCCAGCAATCTTCGTCCCTAACTACAGGTAAATAAGGTCTAAACTCCGATGTGGGTATTGGGTAACCCTTTGGTCGGATAGGGGAATGGGGCTATTTTTTATTATTTATCGGAGTGGCAATATGTTTATGAGTCGTGTTCATGTCGGTGAGATCCCGATAAGGACCGAGGGTCGGATTCCCTCAACATCCCACATTTGCAATCAACATTACTTACAATATCATCCAAGCTTTTTATTACTTGATTGATAATCTGTTGTGTAGTAGATTATCAAATCGTAATAATATCCTATATGTAAAATACATAATAAAGATAACTTGTAAATACAGATTTATATACAGTTCATACTTTTTTAAAGGTTTTATATCATAGAATATTTGAGATTGACACTCTCCTTGTACTTAAAAGAGTATTGCTTTAAAAAATATTTATCCATATCTATTATATTAAATGTGTCATGTTAATTTATAAAGTTCAGTTGCTTTATATTAACCTGTTGTTTTTAAACAAAATGTTTATTTTATATTTATGCAGCTACTGTATACGTTAGTATGTTTATTAAGTTTCATATATTTTCCTAACTTAGCATATAAAATGCCATAATAAGAAGTTCCTTAACGCATGACGCTATTTTTTTTATCGAACAGGGCTCGCTCATCTGATGTTAAGTGACACTCTCAATGTCAGACGGCTCGCGAGTGCGAAGCCGGCCTTTTAGGAATTGGTACGCTGTTTTTTTGAATAAGTCGAATTGGTTCGGAAATACTTCAGTGGTGCGCGGCAAAAATTGCCATAAATAACGCTCAGTTGTAGAAGTGCTAGGTGGTGAGCTGATTGATGATTTAACAATGTGTTTGGCATAATTATTGCGATTTTCTTTAATACAATTTTGATTAGCATAGAAAAACTTATATAAGAAGTGATGACTAGCGAATTGCCGATTACGTGATGGGAACCCGCGGACATCGCGTGAGAACAACAATGGACGAAATTAACGTAACGAGATGCGCGCGAGTCGCGGGGCGGGCCGTTAGTGGGCGTGGCGCAAGGTGTGGCCGCGAGACGATTGGCCGCATGCAAATGCGCGCGCGCAGACGCATGATGAGAACATTGTCTTAACAAAAACACTCGTTTGTCCAGGACAAACAAAAACTATGCGCAACAAGAAATTGCAAAAACGGACGGCGGCTTTTTATCGAGGATTTATGTCCCTCCCGACGCGGGCTTTTCTGTTTTTTCCCGGTGACTGAACCCGTGCAGCGGCCGATTGTAAAAACTGCTTTTTTGCTGTCGTTTAAAAATCCGAAATGCTTTATAAAAAATACATTAGACCAAAAAGTCTACATTAATGAATAAATAAATTGTCGTCAACGTGTAGAATTTATTGTGATCACCTCCATACTGGGAATGGGATTATGCAGCTACGGCTCCAGTCTGAAGTCCTATTCATGGAATTACGATAGTACCACTGCGTTGGAGTCACAAATCTAAATCGAAATGTATTTCGACCCTAACTTTATATGAATCGTTAGTTATTTATAAAGCATGAATTGCAAATTAAAATTAATTGCAATCTTAGCTGGTCAGCC
Organism: Pieris melete; assembly: GCA_963693345.1. Lineage (NCBI taxonomy): Eukaryota > Metazoa > Arthropoda > Insecta > Lepidoptera > Pieridae > Pieris > Pieris melete. The sequence goes on from CAVNZK010000030.1 coordinate 3,068,479, forward strand.
CGTATGAAGATAAGAGGGGAAGTGAGGGGTCTAAGAGTCAATTGACGAGGCCATTACTTTAAAATCGCATTTACATTGAATGAGCCGACGTCGAGATGCAGCAATCAATTAAAATAAGGCAATAAATTAACAGATATACCAACAGACTCAGTTCAGTTACTTTGCATGGTTGTATTACAGACCATGTTATTCGGAATGGAGAATTGCACACATCAACGTAATATTGGAAACCGTCATACTAATCCTGCCAACTGCAAAACGATTAACAAAGTCCCTTTTTAGAAAAAGAACATATCTGCCTGATTTCGTGCCTGATAGGCTATGATGTAGGCTCCCTGTTTATAAAAAAAATAAAAATATAAATATAAATTATTTATAAAAAATATTCATGTTAAAAAATATTTGGTCCAATTTGTAATAGAGATAAGTAAAAAAAATGTTGTTCTGTTGTCAGTAAACTACTGACACTGTAAGATTTAACAAAATATTTTAATATTAATATGTCAAGTAAAGAGCGTAAATAACCTAATATTATAGTAGGTACATTAATGAAATTTAGTAAAAAGACCATTCGAAAAAAAAGGGTGCGTGTACCTACTTATGTACGCGCGTAAGAAGTTATACTTCTTTGGCTTTCTTAATTTTTTTTAAATATTAAATGATTAATAATAAATATTTAACTTTAATAATTTAATAATATTCAATATTTAGTGTATTATTTAATAATAATAATTATTATTATTTATTATTTTATTTTATTATTCATTCAATTTAATAACTAGGTATGGTTCATAACCTTTTAACTAAGTAACAATAGGTCTTTGTGAAAAAGCATTGCTAAATTTCTTTTAAAAAATAATGAAAACTCCTTTATTTGTTTAAAAGGTAAATGTCATTATGGTCATTCAAAATTCTTTGCATAGCTTCTAACTTCACGCATATTCTATTTCTTTTTACATGTAGATTGTCTTATTCCCATCTCGCTCGCGCACGCTATAATCACACTGACGACTTTGTGTCTCAGGTGCGCGCGCATCGTAAATTTCACTCTCATCAATTTTTCATAACGCGCCTAAAGAAGTATAACTTCAAAAAGCAAAAATTAAAAAAAATATATTATCGAATAATAAAACAAATAACAAACACAAACTCTCCGTTTTTAAATACATTTTTTTGTCTTTACATACAGCAGTTTAGCGCTAGTAGACATTATCTATTAAATTTAACAATGAAAGGATTAAGGAAGTTAGAACCTAGATATCTAAATAAAGTCAGCTTAGATCGTAATCTGAATCGTTTGTGAAAATTAAACTGTCTCACAACAGCACAATGGCCTCAATTATCCCGTCTGGGGGCTGCTTAGTCTCCAGTTGTTAGTCTCGCGCTTTTGATTTTGTCTTGCATACAAAGCTCACCAATTAACTAACGTATTAAATTATATTTAAATAAAAAAAGAATATGTTTTATCCATTACAGTCCCGACAATTATACGACACAGAACTTTGATGAGACATTTATATACAACTAGCTGGCCTGGCGAACATCGTACCGCCTAACAGTCGATTCTTTATTTTTTTAAAATACTTATTGTGATATTCGGGACACCGATCTAGCTAGTAAAATAAAAAAAGAAAGTTGATAAGACAACAAATACATTAGGTATGTCAAAAAATTAAAATTTACCTTCCCGGAACCCCTCCACTAACACTTGAACTTTATGATATGGTATTAAAGTTCAAATTGACTTTTAAGTATTATTAGGAATATTTTGTATGGGAATATAGAAAAGTGTTGTTTTTAGACTTTTTCACTCATTTTTTTTAATTTTTCTCTCCGTAAGAACCATCCTCGTACTTCAAGGAATATTATAAAAAAAGAATCAGACAAATCGGTCAAGCCGTTTTCATGTTATGTCGTGACAACGGAAAACGGGTTTCATTTTTATATATATAGATATGCTTTTTCGTACTTCTTTTGGCGCGTTAGGGAAAAATGATGAGAGTAAATTTTTACGATGCGCGCGCGCAACGTCACAATAAACCGACACCCTCAAGTAAACATAGTCAATATTTTAAAATAAAAAATGACCATTTCCTTAATTATGTAGAAATATTTTTTTTATGATATTTAAATAAACTTTATTTAACTACATAATGCGTATTAAGACTTTCAATGTAATAAATACCTTTTTTCTATTGTTAGTGTCGATTTTTTTAAAATATTTTTATCTTGTTACGCCAAAGAAGTATAACTTCTTCACGCGTGTACACTGTACACGCATGATTTTATTTTTATTTTGTGACTCACATAGTTCGTAATGAAAAAATTTAAAGATTATATTTTCTCATAAGCATGGTAAGTAAGTTTTAAATGTCAATTGAACAAGAATACTCCTACGAATTGCTAGCACAGTTGACATTCCTGCACTGAACCCGCGACTTGGCTCTCGGCCAGCAAAAACTTAATCACTTCACCCATTCACATCAGTGACACATGTTCACATGATTTGTGTGCTCTGCTTGTTGCATTGCAACATACTTATATGTACTTATTTACGGAAATATAATTCATACATTTACTTTTATACTGAACATGTTTTATAAAAAAATCCTTAATTTGATGATGAACACTATTTTCTAACAAGTCGTCAGTTTATAAATAGTTTTTTTATAATTCAATTTATTTAATATAATATTATACGTTCCTAAGGGAACTTTGAATTTATTAAAAAATAACTTATTACAAAAGACATAGGTGTCTTTTTAAGTCGACATTCTTCTTTTTCTACAAACTGGTTCTGATATTTATATATTTTATGTATTTTTTATAGAACGTACAGGAACAAGAAACGGGTAGGGGTCTAATCTGATGTTAAGTGATACCGCCTTCATGAACACTCTTATAACCAGAGGGCTCGCGAGTGCGTTGCCAGCCTTTTAGGAAAAGGTACGCCGTTTTCTTGAAGGACCCTAATCGAATAGATTCTGAAATACTACAGTGGGCAGTTGGTTCCATAGTGGTGCGCGACAAAAACTGCCTCAAAAAACGCTCAGTTATGGAACGCCGGACGTCTGCCTCGACGTCCGATGATGAATCTTAGCTGCAAGTTTATCTGCTTGCATCGCAGCGTACGATCCTCATCCCTGCGATTTCTATGTGCGCATTTAACACTCACTTGTGGTGAAGGACACACAGCCCAGCATCACCTATTCGCCTACAATAAAAAACAAATGATAGACAAAATAGAAACAGAAATGTGAGTTCTAAAAGATTTTAAATCAAAAAAAGTCTATGACAAAATATCATTATAAGCAGAATCGTGAAAATATAACAGCGGAAGTGTACAATTTTAGGCATTTTGTAAGCTTTAGTTACTGGACCAACGCCAAACCATTGCGACACTTACAATCTTTGTAATAAAGAATGCTGGCACAGCCATATACATACATTGAATATAAAAGAAATGAGGAAGCCATTTCATCCATAATGAAGATGATTTAAACGACAAAACATCTAGGAAATATTTGCAAGTGATTATCAATTGAATTATAAGACGCTAATTAAGCAGCATCCTGTAGGATAATTATCTGGGAGATAGGAGGAATCTATCCACCGGCGAGTGACAAGCGACCATGTGTCCGCGCGACAGGACGCCAAGTTGCGCGCGCGCCGCTCATTACATCCCGCATTAGATTCATTCCGAGGCCGCTATTCGTATTCAATTATGCGCGGCGACAAAAACTAGTCGTGCATTTGAATGACGCTCTGTCGTCTCGTTAGGAGCGGCGGTCGCCGCGCGCCCAATTTACAAATAAAACGCGGGGAACGTCCGCCGGACACCGAGCAAAAACTGACCGCTCTGCCCCCCCTGCCCCCCTCTATGCCGGCTCCCCGTGCATATGAATGGACCAGTTTTTACGCATCTTCCGAGCTGCTAATATGACGCTGTATTAATCTCTGCACCACACATTCAACCAAGACGTCGCTCAAAATGTTTATCTTAGAATTTTTTTATGTAACAGGGAGCAAACGGGCAGGAGGATCTTCTGATGTTAAGCCCATGAATACCCACATTGCCAGAAAATATCGGCCTTTATATATCATAGGTTTTGCTCAAAATGCATAAAATATAGGAACACTTTCGTTTTACAGTATTAACTATGGTAAAAGGGGTAACAAATTCAAATGGATGCGTCAAATGAGCGCATTTTTAGCGCCCGCGAATAGTGAATTCGACTGATTATATAACGATCTTCGATTCACCCGCCGACGCGGTTTGTTTTTATCCTTGAGCCGAATTTCATGGACTTCTTAACGGTCCGATCAAGTTGCTCTTAACTGTTAAGCGTTTAAATGGAAAAGGGGTGTTAAAAAGTCGCAGAACGTTAGACTGTCGGACAGTTCCCTACAATGTGGAAAATCAGATATCAACGCATACATTATCTGTTATGACATAAAAAGCAATATTATCAACGGCCCATAAACAAGTCGTGGTCGGTAATATTTTCTCGGCCGCTCCAACGTTTTGGTAAGTTTTTGCGATGGTTCGTCATTTGTTCCGTGAGAATCGCATTGTTTTATGCCTGACGTTTCTTATGATTTGGAGGCTTTCAGGGCCTTAGTATGTGTTTATTGTCTTGTCACTATTTGTGAGGAGATGAATATAGGCGTGTAATATTCCAATAAATTCTTGAAGTAAATTACAATAAGATATGAAATAAATACAACGACCTTAAACCAACCAAAACAACACAAACATGTCACCATTTATAAGCAATTATGAAATGGTTTAAGCGTTTGATATAGCGATATACTCAATAATTTAAATAAATTATCTACAATTAGACCTGATATATAATAACGCCGTAAAACAATTTATTTGTAAACTATCATCATAGTTAAGTCATTATATATATTTCAAAGGACATATGAACCGAAAAGGCAAAATTTTTGAATATCACATTTCCGAAGAAAAAAATTTGTTTTAATTTTTTTTTAATTTTAAATTTGTCAAACAACCTTGTTTGAGCAACATCTTGAAAAAACAAAAAACGACTTCAACACTTGGAGCATGCTGACATAATAATCATAATGCATAATATGAGATATTTTAAACGCAGCGCAGCAATGTTAGCCCAGTGGCTTAAGGTCGTAGGTTCGATCCCCGGCTGTGCACCAATGGACTTTCTGTCTATGTGCGGATTTAACATTTGCCGAACGGTGAAAAAAAAATCTTGAGGAAACCGGCTTGCCTCAGACCCAAAAGACGACGGCGTGTGTCAGGCACGGGAGGCTGATCACCTACTTGTCTAGTACCCACTAAAAGGTTGTCGCGCCACTGATTTATTTATTTTTTTTATTTTATACTATAAATAGTTGTGTAACGTTAAGTTAGAATGAAATTCCTTTTTCACTTTAAATATTGTAATTACGTCATAAAGAAATGATTACAAAAATTCTAACTATTTATAACTCCCACTGTGTATTTTGTTTTCGGGTTTTTTTTAGTTACATAATAATATGTTGTTTGTGCTGTTTAATAATATGTAAGAATCGTATATAAAAAATGGCCCATATAAATCACATTGATAATATGTCTAAAGAGATAAAATTCGGATTCAATTCGTGTATGAATATGATTTACGAATTACACTTTCAACATTAATAGACTTCGTCTACTGCTTGCTATATCCTTTCAGTATTGTTTTCACAAGTTTGAATCGTCTGGTATAGGACCACCTATTGTGTTCAGTCTAAAACATAACACAGCTATCTTTGTATTCATCGACACGATCTTCGTTATGCTCCATTACCTACTAGTTAATACAAATCTATTACGTTCTTAGATTTTATAGCTCGCAATTCATAAAGGAGGTTAGTGTACGATAAAAAATTGATTTTAACATTTTTTATTGTGAATTCAGTCAAAAATTTTATACTAAAACAGACAATTATTAAACATGTTAAATATATTACTTATAATCGAACATTAAGTCACTATTAAAAGAACGGCTTATGAATCCCTCTAATTGAAATTTAAAATTAGTTATCGTGCAAGCAAAATTCTTTATCCAGTCAATTCCATCCAACTGCAAATCCCCAAAACTACCTGAAACAATGGAAATTATAATTATTAGTAAACACTTAATACCTAGATATACACAGACTTCTCCATTCGATATTAAGTAAGGCCTTCACGATACAAAGAAAAATGTATGGAATATAACTAGAAGTATGTCGCTTTTAAATTTTTTGTCGGGGCTTCAGATTTCTATACCTATTAAGTGATCAGCCATACGCGGCCCGTCAACTTTTGGGTCTAAGACTTGGTGGATTCTTCACGATATTTTCCTTATGAGCGACTGTAAAATTCTCTATGTTGCTTTCAAAGAGTAATATATCAATTTCATATTTCAGTTGTATAAAGTCAACAAAAAATTACTATTATTAAATTTATCTACATAAATGGAACTGCTTAGGGCACATTCTAAGTGGCAAAAAAGATAAATGGACAAAACATGTATCAGAAGGGTATCCAAGGGAAGGCCAAATGAAGAGACGTCAAGTTAAAAGATGGGCAGATTGTCTGCCGAAGAGATGGAGCAGGCCTATGACAAAAGACAACCTTTACCATAAAAGTGGTTACCTACTAAAAAAGTTAATAATAATTTTTTATGCCAATTATTCGTTATATTGTTTGTAAATAACGGTCAGAGAATACAAGCTTCATTTATTATTATTAAATTTGTTTTATAGTTTATTTCACGTGCTTGTGTGTACTATTATATTAATATATGAGTGTTTAAAAAAAATCAACTAAACTAACAGTCAATACTATTATACATTCAAACCCATTATTTTGTTTGCAATATCTATTTCACGCGAGTCGTATCTTATCATTTGGTCATCGTGTCTCCCTCGGGAAACATTAACCCTTTTCTACCTATAAATTTTCCTTACATTATCCACGCATTTGTTTTATTTAATCAGCCCCCATATTTATGTTCATCGCCGTTATATGTATATCAATTAATCAAACCTAAAATGTATATGTACCAATAAAATAATCGAAACATTGTAATAATATACACTGGATTTTATTCATAACGAATTATTATATATATTAAAGCGACTGTTTAGCTATAACGAGTACGTCACGTACCTTAAATCTATAGTCGTATTTTTAATTAGACGAAGTCAACTGACGTTTACGGTGTTGTCAGTTTTTAATGAAATAAAAATAGTGTTGTGACAAGGTAAAAACCCCTGTATTAATGATCGGTGATGGCGCTTTGTAATAAGCCGTCAAAAAACTGATTGTAGATACATAGTACTAGTACCTAACTCATATCAGAGCACTTTTATATAATTTTGAAATAGAAATAATATTCTTTTATAGTTTCAATGATTAACTATTCACACTCATTGTTCATTCATCTGATTGAACAAGAACTGAACGCATCACTATTACTTTAAATATGGCAACATTATTTTACAAAGTGACATTAGCTACTGTCAGTTGGCTTCGTCTAATTAAAAATACGACTATAGGTAGATTTTTGTACTAAAGTATTCTAGGGAAGTCCCTTTTTCGACTTTCGAGAAATTCGACTATAGCGACTTTTGATGTATCGCCGAGTATAGCGACTGTTTTAATAAATCATGTAAGAAATTTCTATTTGTCGATGTCTGACACACGCCGTCAGTCAGTCGACTGAACGGCTGACTGACGGCGTGTGTCAGACACAGGAGGCTGATCACCTACTTGCCTATTAGATTAACGAAAGATCATGAAAACAAAAAGGTGGTAGCGCCACTGGTTTACTTTAAACAAAGTGATATTCCTTTTCAACTTTCCACTTAGAGTTTGTACCTATCTCCTTTACCTTTGCATGTAACCAGATATAACGACGAATTTACAATGGTCATAGTAGTAACAAAATGATTTGTGCATACATTTAGATAAAAAAAATTAAAAATCTATATAAAATTATTTCAATGCTTTCGAATCCTAACGGACTTTAAAACCGTGTCTACTTCTGTCAATAATAAAATGTCTACGTTTTTCTGACCATGGGATTTGAACCATGACGGCTACTAGGTCAGTTATTTATAGATCAATAGTCATTAGGTTCAAACCCCCGAGTTTCGTCCCTCGCAGGACACCTTGAACTCGGCTAACGGGACAGTTTTTGCCTTACTTTCACCGAAGCAGGCGCAACTAATAGCCCGGCGCACTGTATAAATTATCTATTAATGTACAAATAACGTTGCACTTTTCTTTCTCTTGAGTTAAAGAAACTGTTAATTCTCGATAAGGCAGGTTTAATTGCAATTTGAATTAAGTGTCAATCATAATCATGACATCTTGGTATACAGAGCAGTATTGGCCTTCTTGACTGTCATTCTTAAGGTCGTAGATTCGATCCCCGGTGGTGCATTAATGGACTTCAAATACAGAAAGTACCTGGAGGATCTATGCGAACGGATAGTTCAGCAACTTCAAGAAGGAAATAAATAAGAAACCGTTTTGCAGCTTGCGACAGCAGGGGGTTCGGCATCCCATGAAATATAGTCGTAGCTAATTAAAGTATGCATATTTATAAAAGTCTCTTCCATGTTTAGGAGAGATGTAACTAAATTAATTAATTAAATAATAATGGACTTCTGTCTTTGTGCCCATTTAATATTAGTACCTACTGTGAAGGAGAACGGTCATGCCTTAGACCCAATAAGTCGACTGCGGCATTAACTGATTACTTATCTATTAGAAAAAAACAATAGTCACGAAACAGATACACAAATCTGAAGCCCAGACCTAAAAGGTTGTAGGCCCGCTGGTATTTTTTCTTCTATAGGTCCATTAGTATATTACAGATATATTTTTTTACGTGAATTACATATGTTGACTTAATTTTCTACAATACTAGATTAGCTTAAAGGTAATGTTCATTAACAGTCTTAGTGTTATATAATGTTTTGTCTTATATTCACCAGTTTTAGTAAGGAGCAGTGTTGGCCTAGTGGCTTTAGCGGACGAGACTAATACCTGAGGTCGTAGGTTCGATTCCCGGCTGTGCACCAATGGACTTTCTGTCTATGTGCGCATTTGACATTCGCTCGAACGCTGAAGGAAAACATCGTGAGGAAATCGGCTTAAAGTCGACGGCGTTTGTCATAAAACAGATACAGAAATCTGAGGCCTAGACCTGAAAGGGTTGTAGCGCCACTGATTCATTTATTTATTTGTAGTAACTCAAAAGGTTTAGTTCATTTTAGGTGTCTTGTTCTTGTTGTATAAAAAAAAATATCTTTTAAATTTATTTAATTTAATTAAAATTAAAGAAACATAATACATCCATTACCAACCATTAAGATACACTTATAATAATATATATTTGGAACAACTGTACCTATGCGCAGCAAAATTTTATAAGCTTTGTTATAAATATTAATTTAAAAAAAGAATTTATTGAAATATTTTTATAAATAAAATTTTCGACATTTAACTTTTACGTTTAGCGCCTCCAGCTTCAAACAGTACATCATACAAATTAATATAATTAACGAGCTATCGTGATAGCGATATAGATAGCACGTAAATCCACAACACGGCACGCTCCAGTTGCAGATGAATTTATCGCAGCACATGCTAACACAGGCACAATTATTTAATGGAATAAGTACTAGGCATGTCCCGTTATCGATTAAGTAATTTTATTTGTAAACTGTTTGTCCGTGACATATGAAATGTTATAAACAGGAAAGAGTAAGGAGAAGCGACATTTAAAACGCAAAATGTTTTCTTCGAAAGTAACATTTTCTTAATGGCCTACAATTAGCCTTAGTAAACATTGTAATGGAACGTTGATTGTTAGGTATAGAACAGGCTATTTCTTTATATTATTTGTAATATAACCTTGTTTAATATCCCTTTACAACTCAGTCCTGTATGTGTGAAGTATTTTCGAACCGATTCGACTTAGGGTCCTTCAAGAAAAGAGCGTACCAATTCTTAAAGTGCCGGCAACGCGAGCCCTCTGTCATTGAAAGCGTTCGTGGTGTCGGTATCAGGTGTGCATCCTGCCCGTTTGCCCCCTGTTCCATAAAATAAATTTAATTTTATATCTTATCAAGCCCTATTAAAAGCACATCACTAGTGTAACAAAAACACGCCCACGGCCAATTACAGTAGCTACGAACTAAGCGCGAGAACTTTCTTCCATTTACATATTCATAGGAAAAAGGGTGAAATTAAAGGCTTATGAATATGCGGCGCAAATGTCAGAGTTGAATAACACTAGGTTACTTGCGTGTGCGCAGTGCTTGTTTATATATATATTATTATTAAAGGCTATATTTTGTGTTTGACATTTGAATTCGCCCACATGATGTCGTGTTTTAATAATAAATGTTTAATGTTACAGCGTGTATATTAGCAGCCCTGTAACACTCATTTTAGCGAATAGATGAATTAATATAATCTTGTCGGGTACAAAAAATAATCCGTACGAAATAACATACAAATATAGCGTATTTACAATACTCTTATCTACATAGTAATAACAAAATTTATAAATGGATAACTAGACAATTAAAACAAATTTAAGAAGTTTGGTCCCTGTGGCAGAGTACCTTTAATGCTGGCAGCTCATCACTGTGTTGCGATACTTATACGTTGAGGTCTGGGGTCACTGGTACTATGTACCAGGCGCTAACTTAATCTTAATATATATAAATTACGTGTCACGTCGTTTGTCCGCTATGGACTCCTAAACTACCGAACCGATAACAATCAAATTTGCAGACCATGTGCAGTTTGATCTAACTTAAAATATAGGATAGCTTACATCTAAATTTATACCCGCAATATTATTTTATTGCAAAATATTTGTTTATTATTTGATAGTCACAATTCTAACAGATGGCGCTGGGTTGAAAGTACCAACGTGTCACATAAGCTACAATTAATGGTATAACCACCAAAAAAGCATGGGAGTCCCCATGACTGGTGTTCTCCTACCGTTTCCCTTGAATAGTATACTACTATGTAGTATAACAAAAACCTTAGCCACAGCACAGCTTGGCCGGCCTGCTAGTAATTTATATAGTTTACTTTAGAAGTCCACAGCCCAAGGGTCTCTTCTCCGAAGGGAACAAAATTGGAGGAAGACGAAGACGGAGAAGATTTAATTAATTTGTTAGTAAATAATTTTAGATTATTTAATAAATTTAAGCTACATTTTTAAAAGTGCAAGGAAACAAAGTGTTACACATATTGAAGTGATTCCGTGACTTGTTATATTTCGACTCACTCTTTGTCTCAGTGACTTCGCTAACTATCATCAAACTTAGACAATAAGACATTCGCATTGCAACTTCTATTTGTGAGCGGGGACCGGGAGGAAAGGGGGGGGGGAGGGTTCAGAGGACGGGGGGGTCAAGTAATGATACATTCGTAGAGGTGCGAGGTAATAATGAGTTATGTACGTGATCCAATTATTTGGGCGCGCGCTCATTACGCGCTAAGTGTGAAATATGGCCGGCTTTATTACGAAGCTGACTCTTCACCCCCTAGGGGGAAATAGGGGGGGAAGTGGAAGGAGGAACGGTCTGCAGCGTTGCAACTGCTATAGTAAATCATAATAATGTGAGGTGCAGAAAACGGAACGCGAAAGAAATTGGACAATTTTACTATAGAATGAAAATTTAATGCTTTTCCGAGGAATTGTGTCGCATATGGAGCCTTCCTGTTTATGAAACTTTTAAAAAGGATTTCGTTTATATTCTGGTGAAAATATGTGTGGCTAATGAATTGTGTTAAATTTTAAAGTTTATTGATAACAATAGGATAGGCTGTTGAACTATGGAAAATAATCACACCCTGATACTTATTTCAAGTAATATTTAATAAGAAAGTGGAACACTATACGCTATTATTTGGCATGATTGGTGATGCATGAGTTAAGTACAAGTTATACCTAGAATTATTACTAATTATCCGTTTAGGTTTATAGTACAATGTTTAAACCACAATAGTATAATATAATAAGCGTTCTTATCTACGTTTAAGCTGTCTTAGTTAATATTGAGGTTCTTACAAAAAATATATTTTAAATTCTATTAAAATTTGTGAATAGATTGTCAATCAAAAACGAAGTTTTTTTATCTATTTTCGTAATGTTCCTCTGTAAATATTGTGCGTATTCTGATGTTGGTGTAGGTTTTCTGTGTAGTGTATTTTTAATACGAATTATAAATAAATAACTCCTATCTAGCATCATGCCATAAATACGTTTTACGGTATCTTTCAAAACTCCGTCACATTAATTGTACGAAGTTATTTGAATAGTTAGATAGTCATTACCAACCCTGGCAGAGACGCTAGCGGAGGCGCGGGGTCGTACGCTGTTAGAATAAAACATTATTCATAAATAGGATATTGCGGCAGGTGCCCGTCGCCCCCCCTGTCTACATCACCCGCCCGCCTGCAACCGCCCAGCCCGCCCAGGGTAGCGCCGCCCGCCCAAGTGCTCGCTATGCAATTTTGTATATAAAAGACAATAATGAACTACATATTTATCAGCAGTAACTTTCCTCTTCTATATTTCGCACAGTAATAACAAGAAATTGTATTCATAGTGAAATATTTATGGAAATATTTTTTATGATTAGAGCGTGCCTACAATCCTACAGATCCTTAAGGTAAAACTAATATATTACCTATACCAATTGGTGGCGTATAGGTAATTTTTATTTTTTATATGTCAAACTGAAGCAAATTATAGAAGGGAAATATCAAGAAACATAAATTAAAAGAAATATGTAAATAATCTAAGATGACTTATTACGATGGCCATTTGTTTTTCTCCCCCTCATTTTGTATCGCGTTTGCGTTCGCAATTTATTCATACTTTTTGCGAGTATCAAATACTTCTAAGAACAAACAAGTGTAGTAGGTGCTAATAAAGATTCCTTCGCTGTTCAAAGCGGCCGACTCGCCCGAAATTCGCAAAAAACTGCAACGGTTCGTATCACGCGTTATTTATCGAATCTGCAACGCATCAAGCCGCTCAGTGCACACTGTGTTAAGTAAGTGTATAACTAACAGTTATATTTATGAAATAATAATAGTCCGATTTTAATAAAACATACTTAATATTTGGCGTTTCGAAATGAAATAAAAATACTTTGATTTTAATCAAACAGACCTAAATCTTTACTACCAAGATTATTAAAATAACTGTACACTTGAATTATCGTTTGTAATACATACGGATTATTTTAATTCTAAGGCACTAATATTTATTTAAGTACGCCTCATCATATATAATTAACTGTTTACAGTATTCAAGCTATCTATTCTAAAATACATGACAATTACGGTGAACAAATAAATTAAAAATACTTATTCGCTTAAAAATGCGGATTAGGTACCTGATAGAAACTTAAGAACGCTTGTTTTAAAATTGATCAGCTCACTACCGAATATATAAACCATAAGAACAGGACAATTATCTGAAAGTAAATTTTAACAACTTTTTTTATGTAGTCGCCTTTTAAGTAGAAATTAATTTTATGCTACTTAAAAGTTTCAAAGAGTGAATTTTCTGCCAAATTTTTGATGATTTATTGATTTAATGAAAATTTAATATTGATGAAAATTTAATGAAACGATATAGTTAGTAAAATTTCATGCAGTATAATTATTATTCTGTACACAACTTAGAATCTGTTTTCGACCAAAAAAAAATATTTTTTAACATATTCCCAGTAAGCAATTAAGGCTGATTTGAATTACTTAAAATGTTTAGATGTTGAGGTGACATTGCAAAAAATAACTGATTAGTTTTCTCACATACACATTTAAAATATGCAATTCTATAAATCACAATGTTAACGTTCATTTGCGGTTTAATTACGGCCCCGGTGCGACGCGAACCTTTAATGGCGGCCGCTGCGGGCCGTGGGAACCACGCGCTATACTTTTAACACACGACAGCATACACTTCACGCAGTACATTACGCATTCGTGGTCACACATAAAACATAGCTATTAATTCCCTGAGCAATGTATAAGAGGTAGGGAAGATGTACGTGACATAAACCCTGACTTAATGTCGCCTGCCACAGTTCAGTTAATACATCGCTTCATGAAAATCATTAAGCCTTTACGTGACTGAGAGATGCTATGACCGATGCCGCCAGACAAAAAAATTGTGCGTGGTAGATTCTTGATATTTCCATATTTTATTATCTTTCCATAGGAAGTATTCGTGAATCCGGAATCTTATTAGTCAAGTCAACTTCAAAGTGAATTCCATTGTCTAATTTTAAATTAAAAATCATTTATTTGGTAAATAGGTCACTAAAATAATTGACGTCTTAAAACTATCTTTAGGCTGTTTTTTTATCTTTACTGGAAAAGAGACCGCTTATCTTGTATTAGATTCTTTCGTTCCAGCCAGTGGACGTCACTGCTGGATATAGGCCTCTCCATTAAATTCCAATACGACCAGTTTCCCGCGTTTTGCATCCATCGTCATCCTTCTACCCTCACCAGGTCATCTGTCCACCGGGAGGCCGTCTAACGTTTCGCTGACCGGCCTCGGCCGTAGACCTTAGATTCTTAGGCCTTGCAAATTATTCCAGAATAGAGCCTGAGAAAGAGTTTTATAATGTCCAAACCCAAACCTTGCAAATTAGAGTGAATAACGAGTTCTCTAAATTCTATTTATTCGATTTTCTACCCCCGGGTAGGAGAATAAATAGAAGGCGATGTTCTATCCCGAACAAGAAAGTCATAATGTAGACAATAATCTATGGCAAGCATTGACTCACCAGTATTACATGATAATTGGCTAAACATTTAAACGGTATAATATTTTATTAAGAGCAGTAATGTATATCACACGGCAAAAAAACCCGCGAGGTCATAGTGTTTAACATTTAAAATTCAAATGCAGCCGCTATCGGTATTTGTAATGTATATGTAAATACAAACGATGAATGGAGTATGTTAGTCATACTACACCATATGCGAAGCCTTTCAGTTATTAAAAATATATTAACCTCCTTCCAACGATATATTATTATTATATAACTCTATTCTTTCCAAAGAACGCGTTTTGGTCAATATTAGATTAAATAGATTCATATGTTAGGTTTATCATGATTACCTACTTGAAGAAGTCGGTACCGTTCGTGTCGAAAATGGGCAAGGTCGAGGGGAAAAGACGCGCTGGCAGAAGGAGAAAGTCGTGGCTCCGCAATATTAGAGAATGGACGGGAGTGGCCAGCGTAGAACAGCTGATGCGCTTGGCGAAAAATAAGAAGGAGTATGACGAGCTAACCACCAACCTCCAGTAGTGGAGAGGCACTTCAAGAAGAAGAAGAAGAAGTTAGGTTTATATACCAGCAGTTTCGTTCCGTGAATCATGCAAAGTTCCCAGGAAACTTCTGAGCTTCTGGAAGGAGCTAGGCTGGTTTAATTAGCCAAGACTATACGGATAACGGACGGTCATTCACGCTGTAAAATCCCTGTTATTGTAATAATTCAATTTTTTTGTTTGTTCTTTCACCTGCTGTGGTCGTTCTCTTAGGTACTTATAATTTACACATATATAATATGTTAAGTTCTATATTATAAACAATTCATGAAATAATATGTATATATAAAGGTGAATCTCTATTTCCGTTAGTCATCGCATCACGCGTAAACGGATGGAACAATTACGCTATTTTTATTCTATTGTGTTAATTGTCAGGATAAAAGAATAAAATAAGGAACAGCGGAACATTAGAAAAATTCACTACAATAATGAAACACACGTGTAAAACAAAAATTGTTGTTTTTTTTAATTTTATTTTTGACAACACACTCATTAAAGACCAACAAAATCCTGTTTTACAAATTTATTTTGAATTGAAATGATCCTGACGTGCAGTAAAGGATATTCTCTTAACCTAAATCTCCGTGGGAAATCACAGTTGTGCATAAGAAACTGTTGTACTTAATAAAAAACAAGTGCGCTAACATACTGTAAACTTTCTCATCAAATGCTCAAGATGCGCGGACGCATCGGCATTGCGTCCCGGAAAATATTAATACATAGACATGTCATGTACAGGGTTGCCATTACATAATTTTCTTAAAATTTGCCTTCCAATTTTTGTTATGAGGAGATCTGGAAGGAATAGGCTGCTGGCACCACCCCTGCGTCTGATTCTCAGAATTAGTACAACGTGGGGCTGTTTAAGAACAAACAGGAATAGTTTAGACAAGTGGGATTTATGTTATATTATCTTAGAACAATTAAGATAAACACAAATGCCTGTCTAAAAGATAAAAAGCATTATGTTAGAACTTTTCCGCCATTACATCCTTTAACGCAATAACACACTAGATACACAGGTAGATAAAGAAAGTGCGCAGCCCTAAGAGAAGACTGGCGCCTTGGTCGCCAGATAGATATGATTGACAGACGCTAAAAAACGCATAATTCATTAGCAAGCACTTAGCAAATGTTCATAGTGAATGTTACAAGAGGAATGTCACATACAGTTTCACCCGCAAAAACGCTCTAACGATATATACAATATTAGCAATGTATTTAAATATATACGCGCTGAATTACAAACACGATAATGTGCTTGCGAAATAACAAGATAAGCGATTTACATTTTAGCGACATTTTAATTGAATAATGAGACAGAAAAACGGGTCAATGACCGATTGCGAAAATTCACTCAATCGCTTTGATAAAAAGTCCGATAGTTTACTGAGAGTAATTACCTATATTTGTACAATGCATTTAAAAATAATGCTACCGATTTATAATCAGTTTTACATAGAGTTTTTGCTTGCCACCTGATTCGGTTAGTGTCCGATTAAAACAGCATTTCGAAGTGCGTGAACATCTTAGTGTCTCTTGGCGGTAATTATTATCATAATACAACTCACGTGCAACCATCGCCCTGCGGTCTTTACGAGAGTCAAGAATTGTTGTTGATTGAAAAGAGAAAGTTCTAAATAAGACCCAAAATTCGAGGAAGAAATGTAGAGCAAGGAGCAAGTCTCGGCAACGGCAGGTGCGCGACCGCAACAAAAAGCGGGCCATAACTGATTTTGTTTTGGCACCGTGGGAATCTGCAGCAATTGTTGGCTACCTTTGCGAATATTTTTATGGCTCATAAACATATATTATGTTTTTCATACCGTATAAAAATCAGGATTAAAATACAAATTTTATTTATTTATTTACAGATACCAACGTAGATGCTATGTATGTTCTTACAATATACAATTTAAGTGATATTATATATAAAAGTGAAGTGAGTGAACGGATGGAACAATTACGCTATTTTTATTTTGTTGTGTTTATTGTCAGGATAAAATAAGGAACATCGCAACATAAGAAAAATTTACTACAATATTATTCAGTTGTTTGAAATATCTGTCAGCGATTGAGAGAATGCTCACTGCAAATATCTTTTAACACAGATCAAAAACACTATATTTTTGGATCACATTTATTATATATACCAATTGGAATTCAATATTCAGGTATAAGATAGGACATCTGTCAGTGGCGGGATGTGGACAAGGCTACGCTGTTATCGTGTCCTGCCACGGGCGATAGCTGGTGGCACTGTGGGGTTTTAGTACAGCACAGCAGCGAGCCCCTCACAACCCTCCACCACGAGGCAACCGTACCGCGAAACTTTCCCCCCGAAAAAAAAGTCAACGTCTGTCGGGTCGTTAAGTTAGTTACTTATTAGAGAAATGTTGACCTCCACAAAAAAAAATACTGAAATAAAACATCCTTTGAACTAGAAACTAGCCTTTTTATCACGTGCGTAAATAATGAATCGCACCGACTGATGACAATAAGCTCGCATAACATCCGCGTTGTCCGCGTAGGACGTGATGCTACGTCATCGCAGGGTATTCATTGATCTAGTCGGCTTCAGAGAACTGCTGGGAACAGCATCAATTACGATCGCGAGTTGTCGCCGCGTTTTTCGCTAACTCTATGAAAATGTATGAGGTCCGGTCACTCACCAGTTTGGTCGCGCTGTCGCCTGGGAAACATTATCCGCGAGCTATGTTTTTATCTATTGATGATATCGTTTCTATGTAGTTTGAAGCTAACGTGCGACTCATCCAAGGATTGAATTAAACATGAACCTATAGAAATACGTAATTCAAAATTTACAAATAGATTGACAAAGTTTTATTTATGATTATAGTTTGCATACGCTTTGAGAGTTCAGGTTTTACGGGACATTTATTCAATAAAAACGAGAAGCGCTGCAAACTTTTATGATTTCTGAATCTATTTCATTCGCCTTTTTGTGTCTGCTTTTTGGGTCTTAATGTAGTTCACCTCACGTGCGATTATTAAATGCGCACGTGAATATAAAATCCATTGGTGTACAGCCAGAGCTCAGATATACGGCTTTTAGGAATAATGCATGCTACTACCTAGGCCAATTCTATTTTTGTATGCGCGTTTGTTGTTCTTAGTTTAAATGTACTACTAAAACAAATATCGAAATCAACTATTCCTAAATAATCCTAAGTAAAAAGACTGATTTATTTATTTAAAATTAAATAGCAATAAATAGTTCTTTAATATAGTGTCCCTACAATTTTGCCTTTATCCGTACCATATTGAAGCAGGCTCTAACAGAAGTCAGTATGCAAGTGATGGATGGTGAAAGTGTTTAGGCAGCTAAAAAGCAAGCTCTAGTTACAACAAACAATATCATGTATCTGCATTACTTTCTTTGAACTATCTATCTAAATGATTTGTCTATCTTTTTTCATAATAGTTTCTTTAATATTTAGTTTTGTAAGAAAATTTATAATAATTTAGTTTCGCTATTAACATTTACAGGTATCAATTTCTACTTCTGTCAGCAGCTACTACTTCTGTTTAACACAAACAACTTTGTAGGCTACTTACCTGTTACACAGTAGAGATTTTTTCATCGTACAATCTATAGTACATATATATAATTGTGCACATAAATAGATAGCCACGTTTCTTGTCGGTGTCAGAACAACCGACTTCTCAAGCCTGAACACTAACTTGAAACTTACTTGAAAGTAATAAAATGATAGTTTTCTCAATTTAACATTTTTAATAAAGCAAAACTGATATACAAAATATAACAAAAACTGATATATTAAGTATAGTAACAAACAGGCACACACACATAAACACATACGCACAGACACACCATATGTAGGCGGTTCTTGGTAATTCTTTGGGAAATACATTTGGTTTTGTATAAAAGTTGTTGGCTACCTAAATAAAAACTTAAAAGTTTATTTGAATAAAACGTGCTTTTAGTTGACTTAAGTACGTACTAGCTTATTCAGTATTCTAATTAAGTACAGAGCTTTTACCGTAATAAATATTTTTTCTTATTAATGAATGCATAGGCTTATCTTAAATATTCCACGCATATTGGAGGGCATTAGCAATTATAATATAAAGCGAAAAGTTTACGGTTTTCATGATATGTGAGAGAAAGTAATACATCAGTTTTTGTTGAGGTTCCTGACAATTTTCCCAAGGCATCGAGGCAAGCCTTGTATAGCCATCTCAGATAACAGATTTTGTCCCCAATATAGGCTATCAGATACATATTGATACGGCAGTTATAAATGTATTTAAATATTAAAGTGCAATTTGACTAAAATTTTCGTGAGTTTCTTATTTCCAAAACAGTATTTATAATTTTCTTAACCTACATAGTAATAATAATAATATTATATAAATAATATATTTGACTAAAATAGTTACACACATTGTGCAAAAATAGTTTAATTAAAAAATATAAGTGTTATGTAGAAATAATTGTCAAGTATCGTTAATATGTCAAATGGAAGAAACTAGACTAGCTGCCCACGCCACGGAATTCTAGTGTGGGAGCTAATACACTTTCTTTTTACCTAAATATTATTTTTATTGTGTATAATAAAGTTTTTACTTTCTTTCTTTCACATACAAAAAAAAATTAATTTAATAGAGACTTTGAGATATGGAATAATTGAATTGAATTCTTCTTATCATGTAAAGGTAACATTTGAAAAGAATATTTTTTAGTTACACTAATGCATTAATTTTTATTTATTAATGCGACATGGCTTGTAGGCAAACATAACAAACACGAACAGAAAAAAAACTATTCATAAATTATAAATACTAAAGGAAAATTGATTTTAAAGTGTGAAAGGAACAACTATGGATACCCAGACCTAGCTCGTCTATCACAATGCTCAATCTGCAGATCGAACAGAATGACTCCTGTCAACCAAAAACGTAGAATTTCAACAGACGCGAGTCAGAGATCGTGCTAAGCTTTGTGATTGAATTACATTATTCTACATAAAGAATTAAGGTAAACAGTTTAGTCACTTATAGCAGTAAATTTTATTTATCTTTCCCTATACAACCTTTCTTAATGTGTTGCCTCTCTGATAAGTACACGTTCTTAGACGAAGAGAAGGCTTTTGTATAAAAAAAACAACCTTAGACACTCGGTATTGCTGTATGATAAACTGTGAATCGACTCCCTGTATGAGTCTTCCCTGGGCGATACAACCTCCAATTGTATAAAGAAAGACTATCTCCTCCATCAAAGGCTGGCAACGCTCCCACTAAAATTATTGATTAGCAGCGATGACTGCCCCTTTTGGGATCCCGTAAGCTTGTTTGCCCCCTATACT
Source organism: Pieris melete (assembly GCA_963693345.1). Classification (NCBI taxonomy): domain Eukaryota; kingdom Metazoa; phylum Arthropoda; class Insecta; order Lepidoptera; family Pieridae; genus Pieris; species Pieris melete. The sequence continues at coordinate 3,089,222 of CAVNZK010000030.1, forward strand.
ATATAAAAAATGTGAGTGTAATTCAGTGTATATATTTTGGTAGTACAGTATACATTGTAGCAAGATCAGAACAATGGTTTTGCTTAATAGTGTCAGTGACGGGTCGACAAAGAAGATTTCCAAGCCGTCACTTACTCATTACAATTAACAATTAATATAATTGCTATTGCTACTTATGGGTTCAGTTTACAAATATCTATTGCTACTAGGTACTTAATAGTTACTATTAAACTTTGCTTCTCGATCCCGGTAACAAGTTTTATGTACTCTAGAAATACATTAACCTACCTACTTGGAGTATTGTGTCAGTAATTGTTATAAGGAGTATTCATAAAATGAGATTTTATTAAAAACATAAATGCTATGCAATAACAAGTGGAGGCAAAAACTCAATAAAATGTTAAGATGGTGCGCTCTTTCGGTCTCAGAGAAAAAATCTCAATGTGATTGTCGCTGCTTTTGGTTTAATTGCGGTCAATTCTGCGCCGTGTGAATGAAGCACTGGGACCCAGAGGGGAAGGGGGTAGGGTTGTTACCTTCATCATCCTATGGGAATATGAAATAAATTCACAGGATGAAAAACTCCTTTACTTACCCTGTGCTTAAATCCGTACCTATCGGGATTACATTTCGTATAAATATATACAACTCGAAGAAAAGTTTGGGTTTATATGTTGGGAAATAATCTAAATGAACGTCTGCGCATCTAATGACAGTTGACGTATTATCGTTATGTGAGTTGCACCGTACATTACATATACTCTGATTACGAACGTAAACAATTTAGGAAGACACTGAAAACTGAGGTTTTTGAAATAAAGCTTTTGCTGCATTTACCAGACATCGATATCTCAAAATCAGATCAACAAATCACTTTTATTTTAAATTTTATGACGAAAGACATGATAATCTTGAGATTCACTTTAGTTAGAAAATAAAATAGCTGATATACCCTACTTCAGTCTCTCTCCCTCTGTTCGTTCGGTAGTTCATGTCTGAATCAGCGAGCAAGGAAATATCTCGTCTGGACTATCTGTTTCCATAGGTTTCTGTCCAGCGCCTTTCTGGAAGATGAGTCATCCCTTGGTTGACACTCCATCTGGTTGGTGAATGGCCACGAAACCTTTTGTGTTACCAACCACCATTTGTATCTCCAAATTCTCATGGCCGAAATGTGACCGGCAAGTCAGTGGTTTCAGTCTAGTAAAATTTTTAAATAGTCAGCCCTGACGCAAAATGCTCGGCTTGTTTGAATGCAGTTTTTAGCGAGCGCGTTCAGATGCAAACACGTCGCGTCGCTCGCCCGAATATTCAATGGTTGAGTTTTTGGTAGTTTTGAATAAATGAAATATTGATGCGCAGGCGACGTGACTCTGCATCATCTAAATGTTTGACGTTTTTGCGTTTGTTTCGATGAAACGCTCTCTGATCTGTGAGATGATTGCCAAATTTATTATCATTTGTTACTGCCGTTGTGTGCCACTATTATTATATCTCTTATAACCCTAAAACCAAGTTTTGTTATTATATTTCTTCGTTATTACAATATTGCTCCGTTTCGCTCTGCAAGTACTAGTCTAGTTAATGACAAAAACGTAATTATAATTCATTAAGAGCTTTGTAATTATAAATACCGTCCACGCATTCTTTTAAATTCATCTTACACAATATTCTAAGCACCAGGCTCCCACGAAGGGGTGGGCAAAAAGTGGCTCCTGGAGAGGAGAGGAGACCTCTCGTCCGCCGCGTGCATACTGATTGCACGTAATTGTCGCGCACAAAAACGCGTACGCATGGTAATCGAGGAAATGCCGGCCGGACGGCGCGAGGATCCAGCACTGATTGTTATCGGCAATTATCAACAATTAACAGCATTAGTTACCGGTACGGGTCATCGGACCTAATTAACTTCGCTCTGATTCTCTGTCACTACATGCAATTTTCATTTAGCTTAGAACTATTTTTAAAATCATTACTCATGAGTATTTTAGAAGTAGAAGTGATTGATGTTGGAATAAAATTCACGACAGCCACGAAATCCTTTGGCCGAATGTCGCCACGTGAGCTCCGCGGAGGGGATGGAGTTTTTACGTGGCGTGCGACACCACATTTTAATTGTATTAATGAGCCTCGCTGCGCACTGTGGGGCACAATGCCCATGCGCACTGTGGGGCCGACCGAGACATCTTCATTCATATTTACGCACTCTTTGCCTTGCAGCGGTGGATTTTAAATGAGTTTTAACTGCAGCCACCTACCGCAGTTCACTTGTTATACGCATTTTTGTCGGTTACGAATTCAGTTTGCGGGCGTTTAAAATACTTTCTTAATTTGGCGAATAAAGCGAAAGAGAATTTGTTCGTGGCTATAAATACGTTTACAAATTGTAATGTAGTCTATATAATTTCCGTTCAAATCATTGCGATTAATTAATATTAATGCATGAAAACTATTAATTGATAAAAGCGATACAGGTGGGTCCATAAACAAGCGGGTCGTGGATGTTCTTAGAAATAATATTTGTGCTACGTCGGCCTCCCGACATTTTTAACTTATGCTGCTCTTGTCGCTCTTATTACCATGTGTGTAAGGTTATAATTGCGTGTATCATATTTGGATTTTGCAGTAAAGGGGCCTTCTCACGCGTAGTTGAAGTATTATAATTGCGCGAACGGAGCGAGGAGCTGGATTGGGATTTTATAGAGTTAGATTTAATAATTTAGGTTGCTATTACTTTGTAAACCTGTTTGAGTAGAGACGTACTGTATTCAATATGTATACATATTAAAACGTTATAATAAAGTATATGGTATCCGTCAAATAGATTTAGAGAGGTTACGATATATAGACCAGTGGGAATCATGTTTTTTACAATATGATTCCAATTAGTCAAATTGTATATAATAATATAAATAATTATATTAATTATTATATATATAAATAATAAAATATAATATAATAAATTTAGTCAAATTGATTCGATTTTTTTGGTTATAATTAAAATAAGTGGTGGTCAAAATAACAGCTAAATAATGTATATTGTAAGAAGATTATTTGTGCCAGGGCGCCTGTCATATGGGGCCCCTAAAAACTTGGGTTCGCTTGTAAGTGTCAGTATATTTAAAAAAAAAAGACCTTTTTTATGTTTTTATCAAGAAGTATATAGCATTTTTATAGAGCAGTGTTGGCCTAGTGGCTTCAGCGTGCGATTCCTGGGGTCGTTGGTTCGATCCCCGGTCGTGCACCAATGGACGTGCACATTGTGACGCAACCGGCATGACCCCAAAACTTGACTTGCCTATATAGAAATGATATACTTTTATTTTAAGGGTTTCTTCCAATACATATTTCTTCTCGTCTTTATTTCTAAGTTTATGGATGTAGGTAAGTATGCACGAGGTTTCGCTGGTTCACTTACTATGAAACATTGTAAGAACCCTTTTAACCCTCGTAGACGCAGTCACAAGAATCAGCTAGTTAATTAAAAATAGACTATAACCATACTATAACGTCGTGGGATATAAGTAGGCGAGTTGAACATGAGTTATTGCAAGTTTGCGCCGTGTTGGGAGCTGATAATCTTCTACAATTTATTTATTAAGCTTGTGCGCCCGCGCAATTTGACGCAAATCCAAGAAGAAGTTCTGAATTTCTTATATATTTTCAATACAATTTAGAGTAGTAGTAAAATATATAAAAGCAGACAAATATACAAAACGAAAATATAGTTTATATAAGATTATTATCGAAACGAACTCTCACTAATAAATAAGAAATCTATTTAGAAAAAACGCTTACGTATTGCGGTAAGTTTTTGTAATATAATTTAGTGCAGTAAAAGAAATATGGAGTGCAGTGTTGGCCTAGTCGCTTCAGAATGCGACTCCCTGAGGTCGTAAGTTCGACCCCTGGCTGTGCACCAATGGAATTTGTTTAACATTTAACATTCGCTCGAATGGTGAAGGAAAACATCGTGAGGAAACCGGCTTACCTTAGACCCAAAAAGTCGACGGCGTGTGTCAGGCACCATAAGATTGATAAATGATCATGAAACAGATACCAGCCCTGCGATTCTGTAACACACTCACCGCTTCACGAATGATTTCAGAGCGACCGTTGATGCCGAAACCGCTGTGTGAGTTCGAAAAGTGAGTTACAGAATCGCAGGGCAGGCCCGAAGCGAACCTAAAAAGTTTGTAGCGCCACTGATTTATTGTAAAGAAATATTTAATATGCAAACATATGTTATTGACAGTAGGAAATATACAATAATTTCTGGGAAATACACGGCTTTATTCACTTAATTGCAATGAAGGATTATGACAATATTAATTATGTATTCAAATGTGTGAGAATTACCTGTAAGCGCCTCAAAAGGAAACTGGCAATGTACTGCCAATTAAAACAATATTATTCTTATAATATATCCATACAGCAGATACTGTGGCTTTGTTCCTTTATAAGTCTTTTGTCTCTTTTCATGGTGTCATAAACACAATTTGACAAAAAGAGATAATTAGATGTTTTATAGATTAAGGACTTGTCATCTTTTAATCTATTGTTTTGGTTAAGTTTAGTGATAAGGCATTACTACGTTTGTTATGCAAAATTTTCCAATGGTAACCATGGTAACGAACAATACTATGTTTAAAGAAAAAACTTTTTAACCGAATTAAAGTTATGTATTATTATAAATTTACAATTATTTAACATAGTTTTAAAGTCACACACAAAATAAGGGTTAACACATCTAAGGGTTAACACATCTCATTTGTTGACTTCTTTCAAGATTTAAATTCATATTTTTAGGTAATTGTTGAAATTTATTTTAACAATGACCAATACTTGTACAAAATATTATATTTATAATGACGCATGTTTTTATTGTATTCGTAACATTCCACTTCAAGACCTAATTAAATGGTATTAATTATTCTTAGGTATAAGTGTTAATTTATCCTTATATCCACAACAGATAAGTCTGAGGTCATCTTTTAATAAATTAGATCCTTAGATATTTGTATTAAGCGATTTGTCTGGCCACTTTGACCGCAAATATCTCCTCTTTAGTTAGGATTTCCAAAATGAATTTTACAGCTATTTACAAGTGCATTTGGTTTTCTAAAACCATGTTTAATTTTATAATCCCGTTTCATGTTTTATTCTTTGCGTCGCTCTATTTATAAAGTGGAAAATTGAAATATCGCGTTATTTACGAGTACGAATTCCGCCGTGGCACCAGTTCTGCAGAAACGGCTCGAAGGATTAATAAAACAATCTACTTTTTGTTCCTTCGATACAAAAAGCCAATTTCATATGTAAGGATCTAATTTTAACGTGTATGTATTGAATTAAAACTAAATATAGGTGCAGTTGCTTATATATCTTTATTTTACAAGTGTTTATTAGTTGGAAGTGGAAAATTTTGTGATGCATAGTCCATTTATTGGTGCATGCTGAAGGCTTAATCACCTTCGAATTAAAGGAAATGAAACCGCGGTTCCAGCTCCATCTAGCTAGTAATAGAAACTCAACCTTTGAGATATTAATTTTTTTTTAATAATTTTTGAAGGAGAAATTGACGGATTTCCTTAAAGTTTTCGATATTCTTTCTATTCCTATTCGTCATACCCTTTGAATTTTTGCTGTTTACCCTTTGAATAAGAAGAAAACCGAATTAAACATTAATTGATAACCAAAAAGTAAAAACGGCTCATAATGATATTTAACCAGTAGGTTTCATCAAACGATTTAAAATTGGTACACAGCTGAACTTAGATCTTGCACTGTTAAGAGTCTAATTAAAACCTTACTAATTTTATAAATTACAGTCCTTTTCATGATATTTTTCTATAAGTTTATTAAATGTTATCTAAAGTATTCAAACACGCCTTGAAAATTATCATTATTAATCATATTGCATTTGTTTAACAATTCATAATCAAAAACAAATAAAAAGAACCTTCGATAATAACATCGTTATCTTACGTGTAAGGTAAGTGTAATGCCCCGAAATCTTCAGACATTTTAAAAAAACATTTTTATAATTTTTATTATCAGCTTCTACTAGCATTAATAGGCTGAAAAATAAAAAATAATATAAGTCAAGAAGACCTTTTAACTTATTAATGTTAGTACAGATACCGGCAAACATCTTGAACAAATTGTCCAAGCGATTTTAAGATATCACTGGTAGGGGGTATAAGTTTAAAATCGACATCCTCGTGGACAGGAAAACTGTCTCCAGTTTATGTTTATGTTTTATGCATATAAGTCTAATTCATATCATGTTAATATGGATTTAGCAAAATCGTTTTTATTTCAACTACGCAACGTTTCAAATGGTGAAGTCTTATTTCGTGCAAGTAATAGATTAGATATAAGTATAAACTTTAATGTAGAAAATGCTATTTACGTATCCCCCACTTATGTAGGCACTGTAGGTACGCTTACAACTATAAAGCATGGAGCGTTCTGAAACAGTCATACTATGTCTTTGTATCTCTCTCTTCAGTCAGTAGCTTATGTCTGAGAGTGGTGGTCAGGAAGGAAACATCTGGACAATCTGTTACCATCGATTTCTCTCCATCACCTATCTTATGACATATCATGTGTATATCAGGGCGATGAGTCTTTCACTTGATCGGTCCATCTGGTTGGTGAACGGTCACGTGATCTTTTGCCTTCTGTGTTACCAACCACGATGTGTTTCTCCAAGTTCTCATCACCTCTGCACATTGTACGGCCGAAATAAGATACAATTCGCTGTCGGTAGACAAGCGATGAATGTATTAGTACGCTTCACGTCCACGGTATTCTTAGAATTCGCCTCCAGACTTTATGTATCATGTGTGAAAGGAATTCTTGTGGTAAAAGGGACAATAGTTCTAGTACCTATAACAATATTAACAATACCTATAACAAAATCAATTAATATATCTTGTGTATCTCCCGGAATCAGTCTATTGTCCTATTAAAACAAAAGTAACCAAAACCTTATCGAATTAAAATACTCTCTAATAAGGGGCCATCCATAAAGTACCTCACACGTTAAAGGGGAGGGAGGGTATCACCGAAGTGTGATATCGTGTGACAAGGGGCATGGGGGGGGTCAATACTTTTGTGACGTCACATGTTAAAATTTTAAATACTAAAAGGCAGAGTTTGTATGTGAATTAAAAATTTTAAAAATTTACGAACTTGATCTATATTTAATTAATTAAATGAAAATAGCTGTTTTCTCTCGATTATTTTTAAATACATACATAAATTTTAAAAAATGTGTGACGTCAGGAGGGGGGGGGTAATAAAAATGTGACAACCTGTGACAAGGACGGGGGGAGGGGTTCAAAAATCCTAAAATTCGTGTGACGTACTTTATGGATGGCCCCTATGAGGCTCTGTATAAACAAGACGTGACTGAAAATACAATAATGTCGTTACAATATTGTCCTCTATCATTTGAGGAGATTAACCCGGCATTAGTATTGCACAACTAACATTAAAACCTTATTCTGCATCGATTTTATTTATACCAGCCACGGATGAGAGAGTATTGATTAATATTATAATGAGCTTCACGAATAATAGCCTCGGTACCGCGACGTGGCGATCCTCAAACTTTTATGACCGTTGTCGTTTCATTACGGGTTTTTCAAGCATGGCTGTTATAAAATCGTCAATGTATATCGCGTGATAATGAAGATTCGTTGTGGAATACAGGCAGTGGTGAGCAGCGTGAAGGCGACGGGCAGTAATTGTGTATAGTTACAGATAATGGAAGCGGTCACGGGTGCAATTATTTATCTGCGCGGGTTGATTTGCGTATCGGCCGCGTAGTGTTCCCGGGATGGTAATAACACGTTCGGCGCTGTCCACCAAATTGCACTATATCATATTCAACTGAACATTCTTCATTAACTATCATGATAGGGTTCGGTTATTTATGAAAGCTTATTATAGGAAATATTTTCTTGGTGCAGGAAGTTCTAAATATATAATAGTATATTTTGAGATGTTTCAATCGTTTTAATAGATGTACGTATATGTAAATGGTGACCTTGGCAACAAAGACGTCATCAACATTTCGTCATAGAAGCAACTATCGCTAATTCAAGCAACCTAAGCTAAAATCAAAACCCTTTCATTTGCAAACTAGCGAACTGCAGAATCGATTCCCGGGGGAGTCTTCCCTGAGATAAATGATCTTCAAAGTTTGAGTATACTCCTCCCTCAAAGGCCGGCAACGCACCCACTAAAAATGGGTCTCCATGGGCTCGTATGCTCGTTTGGGGACCTATGCAATAAAAAAATAGAACTGAGAGGAAGACTAAAAATCAATGGTGGTATAAAGCTTATTTACATGGACATGTGTGTAACATATACGTTAAGTCTCACACATAGACATATTTAGGTTATTTCGGTAAATATCTAAATAGCTTAGTGGTAAATGTCAACCTAAGAGCTTTCGCAATTTTTAATATGTACGCAAAAGAACTTTGAATCATATTCAATTATAGTAAATTAAAGACAGTATACACAAACCACACATTGGTTTAAGCAAATAAGTAATAGTCACGTATATTTTGTTACGTGCAGGTCAGTGGTTCTGCGCCCGCGCAATGTTAGTCATTAGACAATCACTGCACCGCTGCGACCAAGACAATCACAACGAGTGATGATCGATTTGTTATCGATACTTTCATCATCGAATATTACGTTTTTACTCAATTTTTCTTTTGTTTACTTTTGCAACTCCTACAACTTACATATTAGATTAATTAGACAGTAAGACATGAAGGCTAACTAGTTAAAATCATTTATTAATTGAATGGAAGAGAACAAAGTGTCTAAGCTCAAAGTACAGTTACAATATTTGAAATTTCCATAAACTAATAGTGTGACAAAGTCTAGCCACATAGTAAAACGCGACAAATGTAACAAATTCAAAGTTTAAAAAAACGTAATGATTATATAATCAAGTTTTAGAACGTATGTTACATTTCTGGAGGCACGGCAGTTGAACACAAAAATGATATGGTTCCCTAATATCCACGACCCAATAAATAATATGATATGAATTACTTGATGGCCAAGTCAATCAATTATTTTAAAACATAAAATATTTTTAATATTGATATGCTTTAAGATATTGTTAGGTTAGCTAATTACGTAATAACTTAAGAAATAATGACCCTTGTAATACTGTGGCTTAACTGAATAAATTAAGTCACAATATTACATGGTTTTTTTTTTTCAAGTTTTGGTGGAATTTTTTCTATAACCTTAAATAGAATATATTAGTGTCAAACAGGTTAATTGATTAGGTTAGACTCCTTTAAATAATAGTTCATCAGGCAATGTGAAAATTATCGATATGCCTATCTAGGTGCCAACATCACTAAACTCTGCGCGGGCGCAAGCCGAGCGCAGTCTCGATTGGATTTAGTTTAATCACAATAAAGCACCCGCGTATGGGCGAAATTATGGTAATACCAACTCCGACGTTGTTTATACTCTCTATTTAATGATAGCTGCACTATTTTATAGCAATTTGCTGTACGGTATTTTAATCTATTCTAATGCAGTGTTCGTGCTCTGAGGTCGTGTATGAGTTCGTCAAACAAATCTCGAAAAATATTTATTTAATTTTCACTAATAATTCATGTTATTATAAAAGTATCTGATATTATTCAATACAAATTGTACTTACGTACATCATTACAATTATCATTACATACATTTGTTTATAAACGAAACTTTTTTGGAATAATCTAATTCAGCCTGCCTGATTTCACTCCGGAGAATGCTCCTTGGAACTACATAATCTGATTCCGTCATCCCCTTTTAAACTACGCTCGTCTTTTAACTAAGCACGCTGGTTTCACCTCTTTATTGTTGACATCCCCAATTGCCGCACTAGACGTATTGCATTGTTTCTAGTGAAAACAGCAAGGGAGTGCCCCAATCTCTTCTAAACAGTAAATCCTAGGTTCAAGTGGTAGCTAAACAGGCCAAGCGTGTATTCCAATAGGCCGCATCTCAGTTAACATCATGTGGGATTGTGGTCAAACGTCAGTTCAGTTCTTTTTTATGCTTTTTCTTGACCCGCTAAAGTCACAGTCTTTCAATATATACATAAGTCGTGTATCTCCATGTTTTGACTTACGTAAATCAAATGCATAACCAAGTAGAACACTCCACTTGTTACCAGTTTGCAGATGATACGTGTTTGTTAGTTGGAGATAGGGACCCTCATAAAGCTATTGAAAGGTTACAATCAGATTTTAACAATATACTAAAGTGGTGCCATGATGCTAAACTAGTACTTAATATTGAAAAGACAAAACTACTTATCATACAATCCAATTCCTTAAAAGAAGCCACTGGTGTAGCATTGGTGGCTCACGATCACGCTTGTCTTCACAAATCAACAGTGTGCAAGTGCCCTTCTATACAAATAGTTGATAAACAAAAATATCTTGGATTAATTATAGACAAAAACATGCATTGGAAACAACACATAGAATACGTCTGCGATAAGCTACGACAGTTTTTGGCACAAATAACAATACTCAAAAAGCGTATCCCATTTAAAACCAAACTTTCTCTTTACAACGCGCTTTGCGAGTCAGTCATCAATTACGGTTTAAGTAGCTACGGTAGAACTTACCCAACGTATCTCAACCAAATAGATAACCTCCAAATGCGAATCCTCAAACACGTTGTCTCGAGAAATGTGCTCGACTCATATAAAAGTGAAGAAAGAGGAATTTTCAAACATTGCAAAATATTGCCTATATCAGAAAAAGTTAATAAATGTCTTCTAGTCGAGCACTTTTTTCGAGATGACATAAAAAAACGAGTGGAGCATGACGTTCAGACCCGAGCGGTAACGCAAGTTCGGCTCTGTACATCGAGAGCAAACAACGTATATGGCGAGAGAACGTTGAGGTATTTGTTACCGCGGCTAATAAATGGTCTACCAAATAACATATTAGATTGCCTAACGCCAACCAACATAAACAGCAAATTAAAAAACTACTTTTATATGCATTTGTCGCGCTCCTAAACAAGACTGCTATGGTTACATTAATATAAACCACAGCGGTTTTCAAATGTAACTTATTATTATTGTATTATATTTTTTTTGTAAAATAAAGAAAATTAAAAAAAAAAAAAAAATATATATATATATAATTGTGGATATAACTTAGAAGTTTGAAAGCTTAGCAAAAGTTCTTTAATTCATTGGTTTACTACGAAAGTACTTTTAAGTAAAACCATTTTGATTTTTGACGAATATAAATCACCTTGTTTCGCGCAAAAATTGACTTTTGAAGAGCACAAAACAAAGGAATTACAAAATAACAGATAATTAATTAATTAGACTTGATCGTGTGTTCACTTAAATTTTAAATAAAAGTCAGTTATAAAGTATCACAATTCTTATTTTATAATTCATACACGTAACGCTCTGGACTTCGACAGGTAAAAGTTGGGCGTTTTTAATCAAACGAAAGAAACAAAATTGCTACTGAAATCACCATTCACTTCAAACTCATCCAAACATTCTCCAATCGACTTTCGGTCTATCAAAAGACTCAAGGAAGCAATTCCTTTCCTTTCCCCGTCTATCTCTTTTACAATTATATTGTTTGTGTTGCAATTTGTTGAAGGGTCGGTGAGAGACAGTGCCCGGTTATAATGGATGCTTGGCAATACCTGTAATCATACACCATCCGTGATTAAGATTAGGCATGTTATACACAAAATACGGCAGCGTTTTAAAAGCACGAACAAAAAGCATTTTAAAAACAAATTTTAATTCGACCTACCATGTAAAATATTAAATTCCCACTAGGGCAAATAACTTTTTATGTAACAGGGGGAAAATGGGCAAGGGCCTAATGTTATATGATGCCATGGACACTCACACTGCCAGGCTCGCAAATGCGTTGCTATACCTTTAAAGAATTGTTACGCTCTTTTTTTGAAGGACCTTAAGTCGCGTTGGTACGGAAATAGTTCAGTGGACAACTGGTTCCACATAGTGGTGGTACGTGGCAGAAACTGGCTTAAAGGCTCAGTTGTGGAACGACGGATGTCGAGGTCATATGGATGGTAATTTGTATTCTGCCTTGACGTCCGAACATGAAAAACCATACGTCTATTGTGTGAGATCTATTTTAAAATTTAAATTTTACTCAATTTAACAACAACGTAAAAAGATTTGGAGAACGAGGAGAAATGTCATTAATTTAAATTTTATAATATATCCAAGTATTTTTCGTAAAGTGAAAATTGTTTCGTTATGAAACCACTTAGGTAACTATAAACAAGGCAATTTATTTATATAAATATATTTAATCTCTCATTATTAAAATAACAAAGAAATTTAATAAATAAGAATAAAATGATTTCACATTTAATGGGAATTCATTAATTATTAATAATAATTTCTTATACAAAAACATTTATAATTTCCTTTGTTGTATCATTTCAATAATATTATAGAAAGCAAAAAGCATTTAGTTCAATTCCCAGGAATGTAACAATAAATTTCCTATTATATTAAATTTTTCTTAAGCTTTTGTAATAATTTTCTGTGAAATAAATATAGATAATTATAAAATATTTTCGCTCGATTGATCAGAAATAAATTAAATATTACTGCCTCCCATCAAAATAATTTCTGATACATTTGGAAATGTTAAGCTTATTATAAATATCGTTTAAAGATAAAACCGTCGTATATCATAAATAAATCCATTAATTTTGCTAATGATCAAGTATTATCCATGGGAGAAGTATAAATTATTAAATATTTTATTTCAAGTATTTTAATGAATACTATAGCAAGTTTATATAAAATGTGGTTATGTAAGAGAGAATGTATTGGTGAACTTTCGCAGGCGGCTTTGAGTTATTTTACACTATAAGTCAGGAAGTGTATAATCAGGGTCTTTTCAACCCTTCATGTTTTCTAACTCCGACTTAACACCATCACTTTGCCAAGCTAAATTAACAAATTACTTTGCAATAATTTCGTAGAATGTCATCTAATATATAAAATTCTCGTGTCACAGTTTTCGTTGCCATACTCCTCCGAAACGGCTTGACCGATTTTGATGAAATTTATTGTGCTTATCCGGTATCTATGAGAATCGGCCAACATCTATTTTTCATCCCCCTAAATGTTAGGGGTATGAAAAATAGATGTTTAACCCCTAATTTTTTTTTTATTTTTTAGAAAAAAAATTTAATTTCTATTTTTTTATGGTACAACATACAAAAATACATACAATTGTCAATTGTCAGCCCTCTACGATCAACCTCTATTTTTTATTTTAAAGATATACATGGCAAAACGACATTTGCCGGTTCAGCTGGTTTATAAATAAAATAAGCCTTCATAACTATTTTTAAAATAGTTTTAATAATACATTTTTGTCATTTGGTATTACACTTTTTATAAATCCATGTTAAAATATTCTTTTAGGAAAATTGTCAGTCAAAACAAAGGAAGCGACTACACTGAGACAATGTTTGGAAAAAACATCGAAAATCCTAATTTTGGAATGAGCGGAATGGTTGTATAAATTAGTAATATATTGGTTGGTGGTCAAACGTGGTTGGAGGAAACTCGCAAAACATTTCGTTCGATTCCCGGTAAAAGTGCGGGTGGCCACACTTTGTATGCCGTCTCTATACTCTCTGGCTGAATGGCATCAGCGAATCGCTTACTAATTTGTTTTTTCATCTTACAGTGGGCAAACGGGCAGGAGGCTCATCCAATGCCATGGACACTCACACTGCCATAAGGCTCGCAAGTGCGTTACCGGCCTTTTAGCAATTCGCACGGTCCTATCTTGAATGAGCCTAAGTCGAATTAGTTCGGAAATACTTCAGTGGGCAGGTGGTTCCACATAGTGGTTGTACGCAGTGTCGCAAAAAGCGCTAAGTTGTGGAACCACGGACGTCAAGGTGATACGGATCTATATGTTAAGGAATTTTACCGAATAATATGAAAATAGAAACAAATTTTTAATTAGACCAATTTTATTGGTTATTCGCAAATCAGACGCAGTTTTAATTCGATTGTTTTTGCTGTGGTTACGAAACATTGTTATTTTATAAAAAAACAGCAGAATTCCAACTTTGCGACAATAGATATAGATATGGACATAGACAATAGATATAATAGATCGTGGTAACATTTCAGTACTGAGTGTATAATAATACTAAATTATTACCTGCGAACTAAATGTACTCTCGCCGATCACCGTTGCTGAAAAGCACTGAAAACTATGTTGTAATAATTCCCGTTTATAACCCTTAAAGCTTTATTTAAAAGTACAACACTCGAGTAAACTAATTTAAAAACATATAAATATGTTTTAAATGTGCTATTTTCTATATCTATGTTATTTAATAACTCCGGGTTATTTTAAGAGACCCAACCAATTGAGCACGTAACAGAGTTCCTTATGTGTCAGCCAGCCGGAAACAATTGTTTAAAAACATCTAATCTAGGATTTTCTCCATATAAGCCTTTGTCTTTTCCTAATACATATTTTAATTAAGTTTGACATAATATAACAATACTTTTGCATGCAAGCAACAATATATGGAAATTTTGTATTCAAACTGGCTTTATTATACTTAAATAAGTATGTATTAAAATTGCCTTTATTAATTACTCATTGGCTCGATTTGGTGCAGCTGCGCGTGCGCAAAAAAACAGCGTCCCGTCGACGGTCGGAATGTCTGAATTAATGCCACTGGAGGACATTACGCCTACAAATTATGAGATTTACTCCAGCGCCATGATACCGTCGCGTATACAAGGTATTTACCCTTTAAGTACATTTTAATGATAATTTACGTATAGGAGAACGAAATACATATATTATAGATTTTTATGCTAAGTCCTGTCTTTTGGCCTTATCATCTCCTTACACAATACCTGAAACACTCTGGTGTGGTACATTTAATACGAGTCCATAGAAGAAAGTATCTGTTGCTTCCTTGGATACATGAACAAAGACGTAATACGCGATCTTTGGTATTGTACAAATATTGTTGCTACATGAATGCTTTGTGACTTATAGAAGTATGCGTCGAACGAGTTATCTTGCATTACCTAAAATACGTACGAACTACGGCAAAAAAATGTTTACCTACGAAGGCGCACAGCTGTACAATAAACTACCCACAAATATAAAAAATATTACTTCTTTTAATTCATTCTAATCGAAGCTAAGTGCATATGTTAGGTAAAATTACTTTTGAATTCATTTCTTATAATTCATATTTCTTTGGTTACTTTTAAGTTTATTGCATGTATTAATTTCTTTTTATTGTGATTATTTTAAGAACGGCTAGAATGTTATATTAATCTAAAGTATTAGTCTCATGTAAGTGAAATTTTTTGAGAAAATAAGGTATTTAAACCTATGCTTTAATGTGTTTGGGTGGTGGTTTATATCTTGAAATATCCGAAATATCCTTGAAATGGCCGGTCTTCTAAAGCAATTGTTAGTTAACAATCAAATTTGTAGGGTTAGGCCCTTAACATTATAGCTTTCATCCAATGAGCCTATAAATTTTTGAGTCTTACGCAATCTTGCGCGCTCTTCTTTCCAGTATTTCTCATTCTGTATATAATTTCCGTGGCGGTGAACAGCTGGGATTAAAATATATGACCTTTTTTAATATATAGTCTACGCTTAACAGACGTTATACTGGTCGTTAAGTAACCACTATTTAAAAAACCCCATTATAATAAGCTTCCATTAAAGCCGGGGATTGAACACAACCTCAGGAATGACATTCGCAAGTAATAGGCAAACACTGCACTAATATTGAGTAGATAGTTGACCTTAATGTCCGGGATACACGAAGCTAGTTTTTCAAGCTAGTAAAGAAGGCGAGTACTGTCCTGGTTTGCTGACCTGGCTTAGGACATGCTAGATCTGTTTACTAGAGGCTAGGATTATTTTAAGCTAGTACTATTGCAATGACCGAGGTGACCACACGTTCAAAATAGCTCAGAAATGAAGCTTGTTTTGTCTACACGAAGCCAGAAGTACTAGCTTGCTAGCTTAATGACACTAGCTTGCTATCCTAGCTTGAAAAGCTAGCCTCGTGTAACTCGGGTATAATTCTAAATAGATGCAATTATTGACAACATTTAATTAATTCGTATGTTAGTAAGTAGGTTATTTGATAATTTTTTGTAGCCTACATAAATAGCGATTACTTCATCAATTCAGTAATTATGATACTTAGTGGCTATGCCTAGTTTCTTGAATACATTGTGGTTATTTTCCAAGCAACATTTTTATAATTTTTTGTCTGTAACATTTGCTGGACTTTATGGCTAGTAAACCCACCTTACCTACACATAAGGACAGAGGTTTGGCCACAATCCCACCTGTTGTTAGATGCAGATGCAGCCTATCGGACCCCTGTCGAGGAGATGCCTATGTAGCCGCCGGGTAAATAAACCCATGTTATACTACTTAGGAAAAAGTTCCACTCCAGCGTTCACAAAACTACGATCAAATCGTGTAGTGCGGGACTCGGGGCTGACAGCCCCGAGTCACCGAAGGGTGGAAACTCCAACGTGCTTCTAGACGAACGTAGTTAAAGATAGAGGACAAGTGTTTGTTTTTAATTTATGTTATTATTATTAATTACATAAGATGTGGAACATGGTGTAATGGTTGCAGCTCCTTACAAACGTTGTGTAAAAAGAGTGACGGAGAGTTTATTGCCTGTTCTTCTCTTCCGTTCTACGCTCTTGAACTGGCACTAAATGTTAAGTAAGAAGCATTTCATATACATTTTTTTTTGACGATCATAAGTGTACAATGTGTTACCTATATGATTAAATGATTTTTGAATTTTGAAAAGGGTATGACGGAATATGAATTATTTAAGATACAACTTGGTATTAAGTTTCAGTTATCTTAGTAAAAGATCTATTTGCTTATTCTATATTAAATAGCGAATAATTCAGTAATTATGATAATTAGTGGCTATGTTTAGTTTGTTGAATACATTGTGGGTATTTAACAGGCAACATTTTTACAATTTTTTGTCTGTAAATTTACTGGACTTTATGGCTAGTAAACCCACCTTACTGACACATAAGGACAGAGGTTTGGCCACAATCCCACCTGTTGTTAGATGAGATGCAGCCTATCGGACGCCTGTTGAGGAGATGACTATTTAGCCGCCGGGTAAATAAACCCATATTATACTACTTAGGAAAAACTTCCACTCAAGTGTTCGACGAAACTATTATCTAAATCGTATAGTGCGGCAATTGGGGCTGTCAACAACGAAGGGTTGTAACTCCAGCGTGCTTCTATACGAACTTAAATAAAATAAAAATATGTTTATTAAGGAACATAAGATACATGTATCACTTATTCCACGTCATTAAATTTGAATTTGTAGGCATCCCTACTCATCGGCAAAGAAGACAGAGGGTAGGCCGAGAGAAAAAGCCGGCGTAAAAAACTCTCGGTACTCTTTTTAGTTACTTAGTTTAAAAGGGGATGACGGAATCAGATTGTGTTCTCCAGAGTGCAATCTATAGAAAAAAGGCTGAATGACTCAGCCATGATGAATGAAAGAACTAAAAACTTTCTTTTAATAATTATTGTTATAGGTATTAAGTTTCAGTTATGTTAGTAAAAAATCTATTTGCTAATAATACATTAAGATACAAAAAAAACAATGGCTCTACAACCTTTTAGGTCTGGGCCTCAGATTTGTGTATCTGTTTCGTATTTTTTTCTGATAGTCAATTAGCTTTAATCAGTCTTCTGTACTTGACACACACCGTCGACTTTTTGATTTTAAGATGTCCCGGTTTCCTCACGATATTTACCTTTATAGTACGAGAGTTAAATACACACATAAAAAGTCAATTGATGCACTGTTCAAGCCGACACTTACACGACCTTAGAGATGGAAGTTAGGCGCTGAACCACTAGGCCAACACTGCTCCTTATACGTCAAGATAATATCACTCCGATGACTAAGAACACTCTTGAATGACAGATCAATGTCAGATAATATATAAATATATAACTTTACTGTTGTTGCCTTAATATGTATTTTGTTGAAACAAGATAACAAACTAAAAACTTTATATTTCAAATCAAAAGGTATGAATGAATCCGCCATTGAAGACCAATTGTAGGTTTTGTGTGCGCAAGCGGCACTCAACTGGTTATCATACAAAAACCTTTCAATGTTCCGTTTAGACCATCATGGTGACACTAATGAATGTAATTAAAAA
This sequence comes from Pieris melete, assembly GCA_963693345.1. Taxonomy (NCBI): domain Eukaryota; kingdom Metazoa; phylum Arthropoda; class Insecta; order Lepidoptera; family Pieridae; genus Pieris; species Pieris melete. The sequence goes on from CAVNZK010000030.1 coordinate 3,107,541, forward strand.
GTATAATGTATTTCAATAACTAGTCTCGACTTCATAAGTAAAATGATATTATGTTAAGTGAAATACATATGCATATGGGATTTCAAAGTTATGTCACTACCTACGATACCAAAATAATAATTGTACCGTCGGGAAACCAAGAACTTCGGGAATTACGCGTTAACAACTTCCACGAAAGATTTCTATCCTAACTTAAGACTAATAAGTTATTTAAAACTATTAACTAAAAAAAATATTTAACATAAGAAAGTGTCCAATAACACTACTTACAGCCTCTATTAAGGGGAAGACAGTCTGTTCGATGTTTTATTGTTTACAGTAAAAGTCTGTTGTGCGAATTAATGTTTGTTATTTAAAATGTTGACATCTAGGAATTCTGAAGGAAACTTCGTCTATAAAGCAAGCAATTTATCATAATACAGGCATTTAGGCTTGTAAACATAATTAGTATCAGTTAGTAGACACTCGCTGTTCGATTGATAGAATTAAACGAACAAACGTGACCCATTCGATATTTATTAAGGGTCATTGGTTGTTAAATTGATATTTTTTATATAAGTATGTGAGTACTAGGACTAGCATGCATAGCTATACAAATTTAAGATTCCTTGCATTATATGTAATACATATAGTTTTCACATAATCATTGGAACCTAATTAAATGGATGTAATTTTACTAACTTAGGGAATTTATTCATGACATTAAACTATATATATATATACCACTGAACTTCCAAACTGCTATGTTGGCTATGTCCATTAAGAATGAGATTTAGAACATACCCAAAAAAAACACGAAATGATAACCGCCTTCTTCGGATTTTTGAAAGCGGTTAAAAGGAAATTATCCAGAAGTAGATCCAGATCTGAGGCCCAGACCTGGAGAAATTTGTGTGACAATTTTATATATTAATACACAAAACGCATTGAATTCAAAATCGATATTTAAATAACAAAATAGTCCCAACGTTTCGAATATAGTAGAATAACAATTTGATAATTAAACACGTTTATATAATTTTTAATTGTAAGTGTATTTTAACATAATGTTAAAGTAAAGGTGGTGTGTGTATCTCTAACTAATTAATGATATATTAAGATAGGGGCGAAACGCAGACATCGATTTCAATTACGGTTACTGGACCCTGTCATTGAGTTCGTCAACATGATTCTTATCTTACTTATAGGATAAAAATCAACTAAATCTTTCAAATAACAATTTATGTAGAAGAAAACTTTATTTTTTATTTATTCGTGGTAATGAATATGGTTATTTTTTCCGTTATATATTATTAACTCTTGCTTCAATCTTGTCCTTATATAGAAATTGATAGATATTATAATAAACAATATACCTGTTTGCATGCAGAGCAGTGCATTTAGCTTTTGATACAAGGGATACCATTTGTAAAATATTTTTTCTTTTTACGTTATTATTTAGTATAAAAGGAAACCTATTCAATGAGGTTCTTATCCTTATCTTATCTTAGCCATACCTAATTTAATTTGTATTTTCTTATCTTAAATATTAAAATGATTAATAATAATAATTGGTTTATGATGAATTATAAGTATAGTTTCAGCTGCTTGTTTAAGAGAACTTCGGCTCATCTCCAGTCATATCAAGCTCAGTTCAGCACATATTTGTGTTTATAGAAGAAATTCATAAAAATAGGTTACCAATGGGTAGGAGTTTACGGGACTTTGCTATCAAGAATATCGCGTACCCATCAGTATTACCGTTTTTTCTGAAGATATACAAAGTGTCATTATAATAATAAATATATGTTATAAAGTAATTAGGTAATAAAAAGTCATATAAGATAACATCACGTTTGTAATCGACAAGAAACCAGCGATGTTGACTCATTAACAAGTAACAACCAGTTTGAGACATTTCTCGGAACATCGACTCTAGAAATGAATAATAAGTAACGCAGCCTCGCATTTGCATACAATAATATTGCATTAATCAAATCCTACGCGGCGTCAGCTTCAAGAAAATTGTACAACGGCCAATAAGACGCGAGTATTTCAAACTAAGAACGCATTGCGGACGAATGCGAAGCGCGCGCGCCGCCTACGAGGCACGCCTATCTCCCTCCACCCTCCACTAGGTCTATGATACTAGTTGGACAAGTAAAGCCTATTTCAACAATGCTCGCGCATACATTAAGCCTGACATAGCTCTCACTATGATTCAGCGCATGCGTTCCACTATGGCTTCTATATGGCCCTAAATGGTTTAAGTACATTGCATACGATTGTGGTCATTATAATTCCAACTGAACGTATGTAATTTCTATAAATAAAGATTACATATATGATTTACCTGGCTTTCAATTAATACCTATATAATAAATAAATGTGATATCTTTTCAAAACATCGTTAATTGAAAATGATGATATTTGATATATGGTACAACGAACGTAGAGATTTTGATGAAATTGATTAATAAAGAAAAGTTATAGCACCTATTAAGGTCAAACAGTCTGCATATAAAGCTGTGACTGTTTCTGCTACAAACCTCGAAAAGATAAGATCCCAGGCTCAAAGGTTCTTCATCCTTACTTTTAGATTCCGAAATAATGTTGTAGAGTCGTAGGTAGTAAAGTTAAACCAAACCTCGATCCACTTCCGATATTAAAACAAGCGAAGTAAATATATTTTAACCTAATATTGAATCGTAAGATAACCCTTAGTAGAAATAGTATAATCATACACATTACCTTATAGGAGGAGTCGTCTAGCGCCAGCTCCATAAAGGGCGAGAAAGTGACTCAAATCAATCGCAAGCGCCAACCTGCGACACCACCGAGCTAAAGCTAGTGATAAGCCAAAGACTTGATATAATAACTTGATTTAGGAACTTACGATATGGCGCGAGACAATACATTAAAACTCGTTCGAAAGTTCGACTCGTTTTAAGGGCAGTAAATTAAATAATAATATTTTCAATCATTTCACATGTACAACGTAGTTTTATCGTTTTATTGTAGAAGTTTTATCAAATTCGATCAAAAAAAAATTTCGGTCAAAAAAGGCCTACCAGTTCATAAAAGGCCGGCAATGCGTTAGCGAGCTTTATGTACGAGAAATGTCCATAGGCCGTTCCACTTAACATTAGACGCATGAAGCACAGAGCATCTATGGCGTTCCATATATCGTGATAGGTTTATAAAGATATTTTTTTAATACATATATGTTTACAATTCTCTCCTCTTTAAAATTTGGATAGGAAGACCCTTAGTAAATTTGCGTACGCAACAAACAAATTTTAATCATTTTGATAAAAAACCATTTATTCATGTAACTAAACATAACACTCAAATATACTGTAGGTATATTACTTCATTTTTTTAAACATTTACAATTTTCCTAACCTACAGTAATAATAAAAATAATTAAAAATTAATAAAAAGAAAAAGATTACGAAATAAATAAATAAAAAGAAAATTAAGACAAATTTGAAAAGTTTGGTCCCTGTGACAGTGTAACCAATAATTAACGCTGGCATTTTGATTATATATTATATGTTTTGAAAATATTTTATGAAAAGCCTTAATAAAGAATAAGGAAGAGTTTGAAAACGTCTTCGAACTCTTATAGTTTATTCAAAATCAGTCTTACCGTTTAAAACCCATACCCAATAAGAGTTGACAATATATCGTAATTAAAAACATTAGAATCAATAAACTTTAGTAACAAAAAGGTCCCCTTAACACGAAACAAGTGCGAACAATTAGCAATGTATCATAAACAAGCATCAAACCTGGCTAATTGGCCTCACCCCTGCCCACCTGAGTATTCAAATGGTAATGTGTATGTTAATGCGCACACCGGGACCGGCCAAAGTGATGCTAATTGATTGATCGTGGAATGATAATAGACACGTTATATTGTAATCGCTGCAAAGCGCAGTATGCAAATTAAATTTCTTTATCGGCGTTCATCTAATTAAGTGTTTGTATCATTGTCGATGGTAATTGAATTATGCTTTGGAGATTTTATAGAAAAGTTTTGTTTATTAAACAAAATACTGTGTTTACAATGTTGCCCTAGAGGATTGAGCGTGCAACCCGTAGGTTGTGGACCAATGGAGTTTCTATGTGCGCATTTAACACTTGCTCGTAAGGTGAAGGAAACCATCGTGTGGGAAGAGTTATGTGACAGAAGACTGTTCACCTATTTGCCTATTAAAAATCAATAATCACGAAAAGATACAGAAATTTGAGGCCTAGGCCTCGTAGGTTGTAGCGCCACTAGTATGATTCCGCACACAGTATAACGCAGACAAGCGCGTACCTAGACAAAGTACATTTGTTACGTTCTATTGATTCGCCTTCTTCTTCTATTGATTCGATTCGCGATTTTCATAGACTAAGGATATTTGACATATGGAATACTTAGTTCTAAGTTTCGAATAAGTTACAGCTTGACAAGGACGGTAATAGCTGTCAGTCTTATTCGCCTTCTAGCCATTAGGAATGAAATCAGAAATGGAACGAAGGAATAAAAAGTTAAAACATATGCTTATTTAATAACCGAAATTGACACAATTTAAAAGACAGTGATGACAGATGAATAATTTTTCCTAGAACTGATACAGGTTATATTTCAATCAGACAGTCATTAGACGGTAAAATATTCCTCATAAAAATTTAAGTCAAGATTTAGAGATTATTTCATAAAACTGCGGTACTGTCACAGATTCTATAGAAACAATGTAATGGTGTAATCCTTTTTGACTATATTATTTAATTATAATATTGTTAATATTATTTTTGAGAAAAACTGTGGATTGTCAATAAACTGTAAATTAAAATAAATAATTGCGGTAGTTATTTTGTTACCTAAATTACGCCTTTTATATTTCCCTTAAACACACATATATTTAAATTCCCTATCAGATGAATGAAATGATAGTCAAGTGCTATTTCCGGGGGCTGATGGTCAGATAATGGTAATAGTATGCAATGCACAATGCACGAGCGCGTAATGCGGATATTATAACAATTAATCAGTAGGTAACGTAACACAATAATTAATGTTACAAATACTATGTTTACGCACTGTGCCATATTGTACGCAATAATAATTATAATTATTGAAAAAAATTGTAATATACCTACCTACATATAAAGGTCAAGGTACCTTTCATACTAATCTAATTATACCAAAAAGAAAAAACATTAGTAGTTTTAAAGCACATTGTCTTGCCAAAAATTCGTACAAATTAAGGAAAGAGTATGGTGACGTTTGGGACCGCCACTATTTCATAGCTTGCCTGCGTCACGCCAAGTGAGGTTTGACGTACTTTATGACTGACCGTAAATTATAGATTTGTCTGTATATTTGTGTGCAGATTTGTGTGACATTGGTTAAATTATATGTTTTTATTATTCATGGTTGTCGTTTCTGTTTTCATGTTTGTTTTTGTGTTATGTAACTAAATAGATGGTGCAAAGAGATGTATTATAAGTACCTATATCTATTTGTGTAACAGAAATAAAGATTATATAACCATCAGGTAGACTAAATTCATAATTGATTCAAATATATAAGGATAAAAGTTTTTGTGTGCTTGTTCTTATCTAGAAGAAATTAGTTGAAATTTTAAACCATAACGTTAATGCAACATAACGATGAGTAATATGTATATGTTATGTGTCTTAGATTCTTATTCATATGTTTTAAAACTGTAAAACTAAGTTACATTATATGTATTATAATTAGGTGCCTATATTTATCGTTTCATAAATGCAACTTGAATATTCATATAAAAAATATCCGAAAGAAACACAGTGAGTAGGTCAGCGAAATGTTTGCAGAGGAATGATAAGAGATAAGCACGATAGACACACCTTCTGATATGGACGGACATTTTACTATCTCTTACAATTCGTAGTTATTCATTTTATTTTAAATCCTTTGATAACGTTTGCCGACGAAACTTTTTACACGTTCATACCTTTAAAAATAGATTTTTAAGATTACCAAAAATATATTTAAACATGTAAAATATAACAAATTAAGTAAATGAATTAGTGGCGCTTTAACCTTTTAAGGTCTGTGCCTCATTTCTGGGCCTGTATCTGTATATTTTTTATGATTATTTGTCAGTTTAATAGGCAAGTAGGTGATCAGTCATCTGTGCCTGTCGCCTGATACACGTCGTTGACCTTTGGGTCTAAGGTAAGCCAGTTTTCCTTACGATATTTTGCATCACTGTTCGATAAATAAAATGGTGATTTGCAGACTAATAAGCTAAAATTTAAAACTTAATAAATGCATAACTAAATAATGATAAATTTTGTTGTTCAAGAGAAGAAATAAATAACTGCTTAAAACAGGCCCGTACTTCATCCACGCTATTGTTTAGAACTTTCTTTTTATTTGAAAAATTTTATCCAGGTATATAGAAACATAAAAAGTTAATTGATAAGTAATCTTCTAACAAGATTCATACATTGCTAATAACTTTTAAATTTTACACATACGACCATCTTATTGCTCATCAGTAAATAACAATAGAGCATCGTTATTACATAGAGTAAAAGTGAAATACTGAAGAATAGAATAGGTTTAAATATAAAAATAATTGAAACCAATATTTATACATCTGAATAAAACTTCTTTAACGGGATATATTAATTAAGTTCCTTTAGTAATAAAACATCGTTTATTTGCAGAGAGAGATCATTTTATTAACAATAATAATGTCATAATAATAAGAATAGTTAAGATTTAAAAATGACAATTATAGATATTATTGAAAAAAAGTTAGGGTCTGTTTACAGTGTTAACTAACTATTCAGAAACAAGAGACCGCTATGACTCGCATATGTAAAAATCCAAAAAATTTTTACGTACGTCTGACTTAGCGCTGTCTCATTTCTTTAATAAAATCGCTTTTATAATGTTATTTAATATATAATGATTCAAGCGTAGCGTCTACATTTCTTAACGGGGACTATTACGTAGATGACAATAATCTAAATACTAAATGACCCAGATATTTCTCCATGAATTGATAGGCTATCGGGGTTCGCACAGTGCGTGAGTATTCGCGATGGAAATGCACTATCGTTGTACAAACATGATTGATATCTGTTTGTTTGTCGAATGTGGGTCAGGTGCCACACCTGTTGATATCATAGTTTAATTGACCTATCTGCATATTAACAAATAACTTCCGACTATTCATAGATTCCAGCGGGCAAAGATTAATCAATTATAATGTTAAATAGCTTTAAAGAGAGCAAATATTAATATTTTTTCAAAACAAACAATATTTAAAACCAATAATATACTTAATTTATAATGTTATTACATTATAAAATAAGCGAATTTGAGAGTTTATAACCTGTCAAATGTCAAGCTCGATGATCTGTCAAACTTGGCGGCAATTTTAAATTATAAATAGAAAATGCATCATTAGTTACGTTTAGTGTATGTTTATAAAACGAAGGAATATTATTATTCTTTTTTTTAATTATTCGCCGACAACTAATCTGACTGAAGATTAGTTGTCGGCGAATGTCTTATTCTGATGATATCTTAACCAATTAAGAAAAAAAGAAATCCTATAAATTCCCACATTAAAGCATAATTTCAGCAGTTAACTAATCAATTAGTTTCAGTAAGTTTAAAATAGCAACTTGAAGCGGCTTGGAGAATAAATATGGTTTCCTTAAATTGTAACCATACCATATCTCTCTCACACTTATCTTGATCACTTAACGATAGTGATTTAAAAAAGTAAAAAATACTAAATAGATAATTAAGAAGTATTTAATTGGCTTAGTGATAAACTTAAGGCCGTACTGAGACCTTAAGCGGATACTTTACGATTAAATACATACTTTTTTGCATTCATCTATTAAGAGCACATATCAGTTGATACATAGATAACGTCTGGATGGATTTATCGAGTAATTTGGATACTTTAAGTAAACAAGCCGGTATTATAGCAAAAGCTATCTAAGACTTTCATAGGAATTACATTAGATTCGACGTTTAGACGTTCCTTTATAAGTGAGCTTCGCGTTTTAGAAGTTTACAGTTTTATTTAAATAATTTATAGTAGTTTAGTATACGTAAAATCTTAATTAATGTGATAATATAGTGTATTGGAGGTGTAATTCACGGAGATCTTATAGTAATCAAGTACGCCTAGAGACACAAGTGCACTTCGAATTCCAGAACTCTATTACTCCGATAGAATTACACCGGTAGGTGCAGGATATCAAAAGCTTCATTGACCTTACTTAAGCTACACTTGAAATTTTCATAGAAAAGTCAGGTTTACTATAATATGTATATAATTGTCATTACTCTGTCTAATTTTCACATCAAAAGCGATACTAACATATCTTAAATTATATTGTTTATACACAGGGAACACGAAGCTATAACCCGGAGGTCCAAGGTTCTGTTACGGGTCAAATAGTAATAGTTTCCAGATGCACTTTATTGGTATGAAAGCGAAAATGCCATCAGGATACGCGCAACAAGTGTTTTGTATAAATTTTACTGGTTGTTCTATTCGTTATTTGCTATCCTTAATAAAACTGATATTTGTATTGATTTGCGAGTAATCATCATTGTGAAACGTTTTTTGTTGGAGGCGTGAGACTTATTAATAACAAAGTATGGTAAAGTATTTAGACAAGTTTGTCTTGTTTTTTGTTAAAAACAGACAGGACAGGACAGGACTTTTTTTAATTTATTATTAGATTTCAGTTTAAGACGAAAAATTGAATTTATACTAACCAGAAAATGTATATAATTTGATAATTCTACCTACAATATTTTCTCTCTAGGTCATATTAACTTAATCAGCGTATCATATATTTATATGATACTAGCAGACCCGGAAAAGCGTTGCTGTGGCTAAGGTTTTTGTTATATTACATAGTAGTAAAATATTCAAGGGAAACGGGAGGAGAACACCAGTCATGGGGACCACTATGCTATTTTGGTGGTCATGCCATTAAATTGTAGCTTATGTGAAACGTTGGTAATTTAAACACAACGCCATCTGTTAGAATTGTGACTGTCAAATAATAAACAAATAATTTGCAATAAAATAATATTGCGGGTATAAATTAATGTGTAAGCTATCCTATCTTTTAAGTTAGATCAAACTGCACATGGTATACAAATTTGATTGAAAGTGGTTAATTAGTTTAGGGAGTGCTTAGCGGATGAACTACGTGACGCTTAATTTATATATACATATATGTATTAAGATATATAAAATATTATGTATGGTAATAATAACAAAATACACTACACAAATTAATTTATTTTTCGCCGAAGCTCTCTCTCGCTGTTAATTTTGAAATTAAAGTTTAGTAGAAACTATATCATTTTATGTTTACACACACCATACAAAACGACATTATAAATGAAACGAAAATATTAATTTCCAAATTCAAACATTGTGAGACTTACATATTTGAATTTAAGTTTTATTTTCCAAAACAAGTATCAACAAACAATTGTGCAATCTAAATTAATATTAAGATAAAAGCCAGCCATTAACTTAACGTATAACAAATCAATGTTTGCCGAGCCATAAAACGACACAAGAACTCAATAATGAATAAACTATTGAATGAGGCCGCCCATTTAGTGACAAAAAGTTGAAATTCTCGATACAAAATTATAAACAAAAACAGAAACTTGAACGCCCGGAAACGCTAAAGCAATTATCACATAAGTAAGTTTATGTTGTGCCGTGTTGTTTCCGAACGAGAATGAATTTAACATTTATAACAAAAAGCGATCAACCGGCCATTGTTTCATTAATATATTTAGTTATTAGCATTAACATGAGCGATTCATGAGAATACATTGCTTTTTAATTCGTATATTGGTCATTTTACTATACAATGGTTTAGCAGCATAAGATGTATTGTTATGTGTATTTTAAGAAGTGTGAAATTTTCACTTGGTACTTGATTTGATGTGACTAAATAGAACGGGCGTAGAGCTGCCTGAGAGCTGTATAGATTCTCTTCACTGTTTAATTTTTGTAGAAGTATTCTCACTGTTTGTTTGAGCAGTTCAACTCATTTCTGAGGTCGTAGGTTCGACCAAAAGAAACAGACACACAGGCTCAGGAAGCTTGTCACCTACTTATCGATTAGATTGACGAATAATCATGAAACAGATTTAGAAATCTAAAGCACAGACCTAAAAGGATGTAGTGCCACTGATTTATTTATTCTCACTCTTGTAAGTTGCAAAATGCACTCTTAGCTATCTATAGATATTATTTGGTTGTTACGACAATATGGGCAGTTTAAATGTAACTTTTAATAGTAGGTATTTGAGGATAAGTAAATCCAATATAAGCTTATTTAGAAATTAAGTTTGTTTTCAGATTTTATAGAACCGACAGAATTAGCCGATTATAATAAAAAAGTTACAAGAGTTAAAAAAAGCTCAAATTTAAGTCATATTTTAAAAGTGCTTTACCAATTATAATTATCAAATTACTTATTATTGTAGCAAGTTTTTTATCTTAATTACAACCTGTAATTGTTCAAAATGGTGCGGTGAAAGTAATAAATTTTTAATTCATTCGCTTAGTTTATTAAATGTATAAAATACATAAATAATAAAAATGAACTTTATAAAAAGTTTTGCGCCTAAAGCTTTTACTAAATTTCCTAACATAGAAGAATGTTTTCTAAATTAGTTCACGATTCTACACCAATAAACTCGCACATAGTGTGTATGTAATTTAAATATCAGTACCTACCTGATACGCTCGATGGGGTGATGACATTAAAAAAAATCGCGAGTCCTCAATGGATTGTGTAAAACAAAAACTTGGCGATTAATAAGAGTGGCGGAGAGTTTATTGCCAGTTCTTCTCTTCCGTTCTACGCCCTTGATTTGAGAACTGGCAGTAAATGTAAATTTAGAAGCATTTCATATATATTTATTTTTTGACGTTCATTATACTTTTTACATTTTTTATCTAGTATATGAATATTTTTTTTTTTAATTTGAACTCAAAATGCTCGGGAAAGAGAAACATGGCAAGAAGGCCTTTACCTGAAAGGGTTCCTGATACATACTAACTAAAAAGATATTTACTAACACATCGGATAATTAGGTAATAAGTGTACCGTAAATAAATTAAGGGTTAAAATAAATAAAATAAACTGTATAAAAATTCGTTTAGAAATGTTGGTCCTTTTATCATCCTATTATCGTCACTAGCTCCGAATGCTCCTAGACATATATAAATATTACCTGACTCAAATCCATGTCGTAATACACAAGGCACTAACACAAACAAAACGCGCGTGTGTGTCGGTCACATGGAGTCAGACACCCGGTTCACAACTAACTGGACATCTTACGACGTATCGGCCCTACATCAAGATAATCTTTATCAATTTATAACACATTTTAATGAATATTTGCGATTGTTTGACTAGCCGGTGTATAACTGTCGTTAATCTTGACTTTAATGTATTTGATACCTATCATTTGTGTAAGGTAGCTACTGTAGGTATAATTTTTATACAACAAAACCTTGCCTGAAATATTAATACAACAAAAAATCTTGTATGGACCATACATTATCAAAATACTATTAAAGTAGGCTTTGAAGTGTTTAGACTATATCTTTATAATAAGTATTAAAACCATTCAATAGATCTATTGTTTAGGGGTCCTTTTGGGACATAAACATAAGTTTCCCTATATATACCGTGAGCAAAACATGTAGTGAACATAGAAAGGATTGTACCGGGATTCGAATCCAAGTTCCGTTGAAATCTTAACCACTACGCATGATTTTATCATAAATATAACATTTCTTTGAAACAAGGTTTAATTAATACGAAATATTTCTTTATTAAGTCATATAAGAGCTCCTTTGCGACTCTAATGAATTCTATTAACTTGTTATTTTAATATACGCTTACGTAAATCTCTTTAGCTAAACAATTCTTAGGAAATTTTCCGATAACATTTTCAATAGACTATATTTTTTCGGTTTTAAGGTATGAAGGCTATAATTATATTAAATATAATAACTAAATACAGGATATGACTTTTGAAATTGTGTGTTGTTCAGCCCCAAAATGAAATGTTTACAAGTTCTTATTGTTATCAAGTTAGCTTCAAATTCTGCGCAGTCGTTTTGCAAGTATTTTCTACGTGGTTGTCTACGATTGTTGTTATTATATGTAATAATATTGAGCCAGTCAAAATAGTTACGATTTTAGTAGGAATTTCCCATTGTGTCCTAAGTTTCTGCCTATATCGCTTGCTTGTTATAGTTAGATAAAAATCTCATGTCACGGTGTTTGTGGTCGCTTTCGTAACGGCTTGACGAGATATGAGAGAGCGTAAAGGTGATTAGAGCGTCCTTGTAAAGTTTTCGGGGAAAGCAACTTCACACTATGACGAAAAGCGCGGAAAGCTACTATATCTGCATATATTACATATAAACAAATAAAAAGTTTCTAAATAGTTGAATAGAGATCACAACTCACATTTTGATCATATCTATTATGTATATTGTGTAAATTGACTAATATTTTATTTATATCAATATGTTTGTCAGCATGATGTCATTTGTTAAGATTTATGTTTCGACGAAAAACGAATACATTATTTCATGCAAATTACGAGGGAACGTGAATCAGAAAGATAAAGCGATAAAATTCAGTGATTGTAAAATTTTTCCTTTTACATTCATATTATAAAATCAAGTTGCAAAATTTACGCATGCTATCGCAACCTGTCATAGTAAATTAACGGAACGTTGAAAGACGAGCGTTTAAAGAAGATTTAAAGGCAAATAATCTTTGTCTTTTTCATTATTTTTCCGGAAATTGAGTCGCAAATAAAATCATTGAGCCAAGCGTTAGTTTAAAAATAATGTTCTTTGTTGACTGAGCCGCGATAACCGCCGATACTGCGAAAGTTATCGTAAATAAATAACTTGATATTTGTTGATGATATCAAGAATTGTGCCGTTTTCATAGTTTTAATCAGACTTTCAGCGTTAAATATTTTAATAATTAAATATATTTTTATTTGAATACTGTATGTGATAACTAAATAGACAGTAACATTTTGACATAATGAGAATTTTTATAACTGTGTTTTACAATAATTACAAGACTGATTTTAACTAAGATTGTGTACAGTAACTTTCGCTGTTTTATTTAATCCTATAAGATGATGTAAGAGTCATCTCATCTCATCAGATTATTTCAGATTATGACTTTTGTCACATAAACATGTTTTTGAATCACAGCTTCAATATAGGCTGCCTCAAAAAGCAACATTAGTTGAAAACAATAGAAATGTTAAGACAAATTCATTTTATATATTTACCTGCCTTTAATATATACTAAATAATATATTTTTAATTAAACTCTTTAATGAGAGATTTGAAAAGAAGATCCTCTATGATTTTTGGTGTCAAAAATGAATAATAACAAAAATATTCGATAAATTATTAAATAAAAAAAAGATAGATAGATTAGATAAAAAAATTGCTGATCATTAAAGTATAAGTAATAATCTGCATAAATAAAAATGTATACTAAAGGAGAAAGTCGAAGACGGCTGGGCTAATTCGAGTAGTTTTTTGTTTTACCCTCAGAAAGGAAGGTTTTTGAACAAAAATTGCACGGAAAAACTAAAAAACTGTTTTTATTCCAGAAAAGCGAACAGTCTCCGTGGGGAGCATAGTAAAACGTTCCGTATGTAATTAACAAAAATGCTACGTAAAAAATCATATTCAGGCGAAACGAAATTTACGGATGCAGTGTGAGTATAAAATTAAGGAACACTGCTCCATTTGATGTCTATTTATTTACTTATTTCCATCATTTAGAAAATATGGAAATGTATATATAATGTATTATGTAAATATGGAATTTGGAATATTTGTCTTGTCGATAATTGTTGTCTTTGTCTATGAATCTATCAGGATAATTTATTATAGTATGAATCAGGATATCAGTCACTGCGTACAATACCACCACTCGACTTGTATTCAAAACACTTAAATATATTTGTTTAGCGTGCCTCATTATCATTTACTTTAGAAATTACCCTTGATTAATATAGTCAACGTGTTTATATACACAATTTTCCATTCCAAGTCTTTGAATGATGAGCGGATGGTTCATTCAAAGTTGAAATGGTTTTAATTGTTATTTCGCGTTGGTACGTTGGTACGTACCGGCTTCGTACTGGCGTTTGGCAAGAATCTAACTGGCTGGCACACATGTCCTTTAGATGACTGTTTAGCCGCCACTTGAATGAACCTATGTCTTACTCTTTAGAAAGATTCAAGGGGGGAAGGACTTCCACTCCTACGCGGTTTCACTAGTAACTGTTTGCTAGGAACTGTTTGCTAGGAACTATGCAAATCGTGGAGTGCGACACTTGCCAACAACGAAGAAGTGAAGCTACAACGTGTTTCTAGGTGAGCGTTGTTTGAAAGGGGATGATGGAATCAGGTTGTGTAGTTGCTTGGAGCATTCTTCGGAGTGCAGATTGCCCTCCGGAATAGAGGAGAAGATAGAAGATAGAAGACTGAAAGGCAGGGGACTGAACGGCGATGGTCAAGAGTTGAGATTCTACGAGTGAAGTTAGCTCGCCTCTCAATAGCATCCAAGGCACCAGGTGACACTTGGGAGAACCAGCCCAGAGATGACTACTCCACACACAAATGGACATGAGCTTAATGATGATTAAGAAGCTGTTTCGGTGTGGTGAACGGTCGGACTTTTGCCTACTGCTATAACGCAGGAGTTTTTGTAGTCCCTTTTTGTGACGAAAGAGTACTTTTTTATATTTAAATCGATTTAATTAAGGTTATTTTGTTTTAAAATAAAATTCTATACATTTTAAAAACATATTTATTTAATGAATAGACGTATTAAATGTATGTATTGTATAACGAACGCAAATCCAAAGATTAGAATTCTCTAACAAAATTAGTAACAAACAGTTAAGTGTTACTATGAATCGTAGCGATTAGTTTTAAATTAAATTTAAATTATTATTATAGAATTTTGCTACCATCAAGAAAATGTATAGTAACCCAAGGCCCGTCTGCAAGCTGCACATCCATTCCTGAAAGTAAAAGAATGAACAATTATAAATTAATCTATTTACCAATATTTGTAATGCAATTGTTTCGGTATATTCCCCATAAGTATGTAGGCACGTAAATAGTTCGATTATATACTAGGCTTGAGAACGTGAAAAATTTCCTATGAAGGGGATCCTACTAAAAACCTATAATTATAATTAATATTTTAATTTATTTATAATAAGTAACTAAATGTTTACATTCGTAATATTTTCGTTTTAACCATAACAGTTAATTGAGGTTTATCTTAGTAAAATTTATTTATCTGGATATAGATTTTAAGATTTAGAGCAAACTGTATACGTACTATAACTCGCATGTCAAAATCTAACTTGTGTGTCATACATAGAAGGAAGACTTGTCTATTAAAAGAAACTAATAATCACGACACAGATACAGACTGTTTTGTGTTGTGCGTTACAGGACTTATTCCATAACGTCTGGGTGTTTTCGTACAGAAATTCTCGGAGCAGTGAGGTCGCTCCGTTAAGCCTATGAAGATTTCTATGCTTCTGGAGGGAGCTAGACTGGCTTAGTCAGGAATTTACGCACAACAGACCTAGTGAGAGTCTAAGTCCACCAACCATAGGGAGCGTTCAAGTATTAACGTAACGAATTTTGGGGGGGGGGTCCTTTTGTAAAATGTTACGACGCTGGGCGGGGATTTAATTACGAGTTATATTTAATATTATTTTCGACTTTCCAGTACTTTACACCACATAATGGTAACTTTTAGGTATAAAGACTCAGTAGGTGGTCACGACACGTTTTACTATACTTGGGTACAGAAAAACGTTACGGCGCGTTACATGGGGGGGGGCAATAATCTCCAAAAATTTCGTGACGTAATACTTGAATGCTCCCATACCTTACCAACTGGGTGGTCTGGGTGCGATCTAAACTATGAAGAATAATTGTTACTTAAACAAACGGTGTACCGCAGGGGCGTCATACGATTTTAGGCCTACCGTCCTCATGGCTGTCCACTGTACTGATTGGACTAAATATCAATGAACAAGACGTAGGGTATATCATCTTAGTGGGGGATTGCAGAAGCATACTTTGTTGTTACAGCTGTTTTGGACAAATTATTGTTCAAAGCAAATCTTTTTATATCAGCAGATGCCAAAACAATACTAGGCTAGGAAAAATAAGAAAGGGAAATGTTGGCTCAGTAAGCGTCATGCAATGCAAGATTAAGCAATCATATACAGATTTTCTGTTCGAAATGAAATAGGATCAATCATAGTACAAAATTCGACCTTATTTGTATATTTTATATTATAGCATAGTCAAAGACCTTAAACATCTTCACAATTATAAAAAATATTGCGTAATCAATTATTATTAAATAAATATTAAAATAGAACTATAATTACACCTTATAAATAATATTTAATAACTTGACAAAACAAAAAAATATCTGTAATTGTAATAATTATATCGTTTTTTTCTTATTCTATTAATCAATTAATTACATATTTCAATAAATAAACATCTTGGGTATAACGGAAACTCCGCAGCTTAGTTAAGTAAATGTAAAGTAAAGAAAACTTTTAATCTGTATGATAAAGATAGTTTGTGACACGCAAATTTGTCTGGTCAAGCCCAATGCAAGTCTCCGCTTATGCAGTTGCAACTCTCAGCGGGACCGAAAGCGATGACAAATTTATCGCGCGCCGACAATAAAACTCTCTCGTAAAAATATTACAACACCCCCTCTATACCGAGGAAGCCCTCACCCCCTAGATTGCCCCCAAACCCCACGGGAGCCGCGAGAAATAACACACTTTGTCTTACAGAGAATCGTCTTCAATCGGACTACATTCAAACATTTAATATGGATGAGGTACAACAGTAGAAATGTAAATATATAAATTATTCCTGTCTATACAGTACTTATTTAATTTTAAGCATATAACAAATAATGGTAGCATGTTCTGAGAACACTTCTAGTGCAAGATATTTAAATATGTTGATTTTCGGTTTACGTACGACATAACTCAGAACATCGAAGCAGTGTTATCAGAAAAAGAACTTAACAATACGGTTGAGGTGCAGAAATACACCTCATATCTCATTGGGAGGTAACAAGACTAAAATCCTTAAAGCTTAGCCGAGGCTACAAAAATTCACAAAGTAATATATAAAATAATAATCCCCAATAGCGCTACAACCTTTAAGGGCCTTAGATTTCTGTATCTGTTTTGTGATCATTTGTTATTTCCAATAAGCAATTAGGTGATTAGGTGTTTGATACACGCCGTCGACTTTTTCGGTTGTCGGTTTCCTCCCGATGTATTCCGTCACCGTAGGAGCGAGTATTAAATACGCACATACAAAGTCCAGCCCGGGCTCGAACCCACTAGTCCAACTAGTCCAACTAAATTGTATTTAATACATCAACAACGAAAACTCACATATAAGATACCTAAAAACGCACTTCGCCCAACGCTTTTTCTCTTTCAGAGTCCTTTTCATCTTTAACCACTTTCTTTTTAAACAAAATTTTCACTATCGATTCAAAACTTTATACATTCACTTACAATCTAAAGCAACGTCTTCCAAACCTGTCCTATTCTGACACCGAAAGCATTCTTCTTGTGTAACAGAAGTTTAATCATAAAATTGTGTTTAGTAGAAATTATTACGTCAAGTACCTAAAATCATTAATATGTCAAATGGAAGATACTATAGCTACCCACGACACGGGAAATCCTAGTGTGGGGCTAGTGCACTTTTTCTTTTAACTATACATTTTTTATTATGTGTGATAAAGGTTTTTTGTTCTTTCCAGAGAATCGACTAAAACTTGATACTTGTCTATGCCTCCTCCAATCGCGCATAGAATTTGTTCAGTACAGAAATCGAGCAATATAATATTTGGGTGAAGTTATATCATTGTATCCGGATCTAAAGGCAATCGCATCGTGGATTTGCTAACCACAGGTCATATGCGTCAACCATAATGTGATGATATTGCGCATTTTATGATACAAAGCTAAACGGATTGGGAATTATGTAAAGCTTTGTACGGTTTATATATACAGTCAAAACCGTTTACGACGACATCGTTTAGAACAACATATCGACCAAAATCATAGGTCCCGGCTGAATTCTATTGGTTCTTAATAACAACGTCATCGGCTGTTACGACTATCTATATGAGTAGTCCCTTAGTAGTAGATTTTGACTGAAGATAGATAGTAGATGTAAATTTACTAATTTTAAAGAGGTCTCAAAAAGACAAAATTCATAAAATATAACCCTTCAGGAGCCTTTTTACGTAAATAAAACTAGTGGCTAGAAAAGTAGATATTACCAAGGTTTGTAGTTTTGTTAGGTGATCAGCCTTTTATCCCTGACTAACTGACTTTTAGGGCTAAGACATGCTGGTCTACTATGCTACTTAAGGAAAGGTAATGAAATCATTTAATAAAAAAAGAAATTTAAAGCTAAAAAACCGTACATTACCTTTTGAAATAAATTTTTGCATCATCCATCTCGATTGGCGAATCTCATATTCTTGATGTTCTTCATCTTTTGCATTTATATTTTCTGAAATATGTAGTTAGACCGATTTAATTTAATAATATCAAAAAGATCATTAATATATAGCAAACGTTAGTAACCCGTAAAAACTGGGCGTCCTGAGTTATATTAGAAGTAAAATAATAACTGAAGAAATTGATGAATCCGGGGCAAATTAAGAAGTCAAATGCTATGTTTGGAGACAGTTAAAATTAGCTTACTCTGTTTTTTGGTTTTAATGTTAAAATAACTGTGAGAAATTAAAATAATATTCATTAATCATCTGTTTACTAGACTAGATATTAAGTAAACTCGAAATATGTCAGGCGTTATAGGATTTAAGTAATCGTTAAGTTGTCTAAAATTTTATCCCAGCAGAATCCCTTAGCAAGCCGCAAACTCCCTAATGTCGAAAACAATAAATACAAATAAAGCTGATCATGCAAACGTAAAACTTTACCCCAGTCGCATAAAACAGGGGCTTTATAATACAACGACTTCGAAATTGCGTCATAATAATGTAAACTGGGAACACGGAATAGTAAAAGTAACGCACTTTCAAATACAGTGTAAACTCTTTATAACGAATTTCAAGTCACGTTTTCTTTCGTTATAGAGAGTTTTTGGTATAGGGAATGGATAGAAAAAAAAACCAATTTAACCATCATTGCTCATTTTATTACTATCAATAGGTAAATTATTCTAAACACATAATGCTTTTCTTTTACAGGCTATCTTGACAGTTTCCAATTTTGTTTACGACTGATTATACACGACGGTGGTCCGTTTAGTAACTGAGACCAAAATTTCCTACAAGTAACGTCATCTAAGAATAATGGCACACGTGTTAATGCAATTAACAATAACAAAGGCGAGACGGCTGTTTATGACCTCAGGTGGCTTTCTTAGACATTTCGGCACATCAAAAGTTTAGTTTTGTAAGCTGATTATAAAAACAATTACACTTAAGTATGTTGTTGATGTCTAAATATAAAAATATGTCTTCGTTATAGAGAATGTCTGCTGCGTTATAAACAATGAATGTATGGGTTTGTGACAAACCAAACAAATGTAAATATTTTCGTTATAACGAATAACGTTATAAAGATTTTACACTGTACATATCAACATTATAAACCTAGAAATTGTACTTGTGTTCTCTGTAAGTAGCAATATTAGATCGAACAATCTAGTCTTTCCCGTTACCTTCCAAGTGTAAAGTGGACAAAGATTTATACTTCTACATTGCCTTAAAAATCCAACAATATTTTTACTTTTTTTTTCGGAAAAAAAGTGAGAAATTGGTTAACATTTAGTTTCATTCCCTGATAACATGTATTGACTGGCACTCAATACATGTTTTTTTCAATTTACGCTTAGACGTCTATGAAGTATGATTGTTTATTCATAGAACACTTTGCTGGTTACTGCTTTGCAAGCCATAGAGTAAGCATGCTAATAATCTTTATTCATCTAATCAGTGATTGAGCAAGGGATATCTTTGTAAGATTGGACATTGAAGTAATTTCTTCTAGCTGAGTGATACTTAACAGATATTTAAAAAGTTTCTCCTTGTTAGTATTACGAAGATATGTTTTATTTTTAACAGTCGTTACTATTCATAATATTCTACTCTTAAACCAATGAATTATAAGTGGGTGGAATTTCCTCGCGAGGGGGGAGGGGGGTGGTTTACGACCTATATTTATGGCTCACTCGCCTCACACCGTTTTTTACGATAAACATAAAATGCCATCGTCAAAGATTTACGCGAAATATATTCTGACTAATGCTGATTGTACTGTATTCCCTTCCCTTAGATTATTTTGACCCATTTGCTCGCGTCGTATTTTACTAACTCAAGTAACGATATGAAATAAATTATTCAAGAAGGTTCCGAATCAAGTACACTAACTACTTATCCAGAGCTTGATATATTCGGTAGTAGGCTGATCAATTAAACAAAAAAGAATTGTTGATATAAGCAAAAAATTACTAGTAAAAACTAAAATTGGAAGTGTAATATTTGTATTGTATGTTTTTTTGTAAAATCTATTTTCACCATAACTGTCATGTTTTTTAGAATAACTTGTAACATATGCTGTAGAAAATGCATGATAAATTATGTGGTGTACATTAATTGATTAATAAATAATTGTAGATTTTGTGGTACATTTTTTAAACACCGTTACGCAGGCATAATAACGACTTCCCTACAATCCTTTACAAGGTAGATATATCCTGCTGATATTTAGAACCCGAACGAGAGAAAACAATAAGAACGGCATAGCATGAATTATATGATATTTTTACTGTAGGAAAATATAAGAAGTAGTCAGAAGCGATCCATTTATTGATAACGTCATCAGGCGGTCACATGTCTCCGCCACAAATTGAATCTGCAGCACAACCATCGCTACGTATGACGAGCAGCGCAAATGGAAAGCAAACTGGGCCCAAATAAATATTCACTTTAGCAACAATCGCACAACTCACACAATTACGTCGAAATGGAAAACCTTAGATAAATAAAATCGGAAACGGAGGGAGGCTTTAGGGCGGGCGGAAAAAAGCGAAGGCAAGCAACGGCGGCATGTAGCGGAGCGAAATACATTCGCTTTATTGACAGGGGATTCAAATCCCCGCCCGTCGCGATTTACAATAAATTTCAAGCGAGGAATATGTTTGCAATATGTCGGTGGGGAGACGATCACTTCGCCCTTTGCTCTGGGACGCCGCCGGCTGCGACGCCAGCTTTAAGAACCCAATTTTAAACACTTGCTGCGGAATGTAGTAAGTTGTTTACATCGTAATCAAAAGGGGAGACCCGCCGACCCGCGGCGACTTTCCATACAAGATTTTGAAGCTCAATTGATGTTCATATTAGATTTGGCTTGGGGCACTTTGTGGTGATACAAATATGAAAATTTTATTTCTTTTTAAGACACCCTTTTATTGGGGTACAGGTCTGGAATAAAAATAACCTGGGAGCTTATATATTTGGACAGTTTACAGATAATACTTTGATTAATTATGCGAATTTATACTCTTCTTCACTCACAAACACTTCGCAGCTTATTAGCTTGACGTGGTCGATAATACAGATAAAAATTTTTTTTTAAATTTTTAATACTAAATAGTACCTTTGTATCTAAAAATCATCTGAATAAAGACCATCTAAGGGATATGGAACAAACACATCTGCATCTATTAACTCATCATCAGGCTTCAGTTTCCGGATTACCGGACTTTCGGATCTAGAAACAAGTTAAAAACATAATGCACTTTACCTATCCTAAAGGCTCTTTTATATTGTCAACATATCCACATACTTCTGCATAATATACATCATATATTGCACTTTATTAAAAACACAAAGAGCATTTTCAGCGTTATTGCAGTCCTCATTACGCTCGGGTGAGATTCTGCTCCTTATTTATGAAATAAAAATGAAAACATTTCTGCGGAGCGCTGACGAATGGCCAACCCCCTACTTCCCCCACCCAATACCCCCCCAGGGAGGGCCGCGACATTATATAATTCACCCACCTTTGAGTGTAGGCGTAACAGGACTTTTACGGTACTTTAAAGTACATAACTATTACAAGGTTTATAGATTAAAATTGCTATGGTTGTATGTAATGAGAAGTCTTCTTAGTAGAAACTAGTATTAACATATAAGCAAGAGACTCTCTACCCAAAGGTTTTGTGTGAATCTCGGCTTTGTTCCAATAAGTTATTCTTAGTATGTGAACAAGGACTGTACATTAAACAATTAAATTGATTGATAATTTGGCGAATAATTACGCAGTTTTTCGCAAATATGTATTATCATAAACATTTTCAGTATGTTTTTGATAATCAGTTACTCAGTATTTTGACGCCTTTATTAAGACACGAGCGTGATAAGGGAGTATAATAAATCAAATGCCGGGCGTGATAATACGACTATTTTAAATAGTTCAATAAAACAAAATTGTTTTTGCTTAAGGATAGTACGATTTTTTTTAAATTTACTGGAGTTTTATTGATTTTTACTGTATATTAAAAGATAATAAAATATAAATAGGATTGTCTTCCTAATTTATAAGATACCCAAGTTTCGCTGTAGAAAGATTTACAACTAAGTGAGAAGAAGTTGACATGATTAAAAAAGCGATGGCATGACTAGTTATGCCGTAGATTTCTTTAAGTTTCGTGATAATTTTATTCTTAATAGGCAAATAGGCGATCAGTCTTCTGTGCCTAACACATACCGTCAATTTACGGCCCTAATGTATGCCGGTTTCCTCGCAATATTTTGCTTCACCGTACGAGCAAAGTGCAGAACGAGAGAAAAGTACATTGGTGCACAGCGCTCAAGCCAGCTCATCTCCATCATTTTTATACTTAAAATAGGGGTCTTTAATTTTATCTAATAAAAACATATCGTAAGAAATTAATAAAAATGCCGTGCCTCCTACCGTTACGTTACGTACAGTTGCATAATACCGTGCAATTTCCTAAACTTTGTAAAAACATATCCAGTTCTAAGTAAAATAACTACCAACACCGGTACCAGGGGTACATAAGGCTATAGAAATTCCAACACATGGTCCGAAATGAAAGTTTAGTAGTGTAATATGTGATTCTAGTGCTGTTTAATTTGAGTCGGTTGTAGCGAGGGGGCTAGAGGGGCAAGGGAGGGGAATGAGAGGCTGCTCACTGCAAAGATTTTTCAATTACCAACTTTGTGCCCGAGCTCCAATCTTAGTCCACAGAGCAATGTAAAACCCAAGACGTAACTTCAAATTGAGATATGTAAGATTAGTATGGTCTATGGCTGTATTTTGTATCCTAGCCATTTTGACTTATTCATGTAAAGCCTATATGAGTATATTCTACTGGCTTTGGTTTCATAGATTTTTCTGAAACGTACATTAAAGTTACTGGATGTGTCAAATTGCTGTCCCTTCGTGTAATTCAACACTAGGTATCCTTCAGGTATCTTGATACGCGATTAAGAGTATTAATCAAAGAAATAAATAATCCTCGGTTTAACCATGAGTTATCTCTATTGAGACTACAAAGGAGTTACTTTCAGCACAAGTTTGTGCACACAGGTGAAAAGTTCTACCACAATACTCAGGGTAAGATACAAAGTCGAGACTTTGAACCAAGCATGATTCCCGTATATCAAACACAGGTTGTGACGAATGCAAGTCATAGAATAACACGACATCAGTGCAAGGCAGCTTTATGCTCATTAGAGGCACCACAAGTTTCAAAAACCACCATCCTTCTACTCAGGAACACAATTTAACTTTCTAACGGGCTGGCTAGCTCTGTCACCGTTCTACCCTACATTGTGGAATTCTTAATATCAGTGCGCGCTAACTAGGCCCGTATAATATTGGCCGGGCGGAATGCACTACCCTCCTTTCCTCCCCAAAACTCCCCACGAGCTAAAACATTCCCCGCAACGTAACTCTTGAGACAATGCAATAAATGCATACCTTACATACTTTTTAGACTACAGTCAACGGCTGAAAAGGTTTTGGTATCCTACCTCATATTGTTTTGGGTACTGTCTTGGAAAAATTTAAGAAATACATAGGTCGATTTACTATAAAATAACGTCTTAGTTATGCATAACCACGTACTACTATATTTAATACATTCAAACGACAGGTTTATGGCAAAACGCTGAAGTTCTTACTAAAATGAGAATCTCTCTGCATCTTCTTCCGCATTTACCATGGAGAGTGTTCAGAGGAGTTGTTTGGTCTAAAATGGGAGCTGAATTTCATTATCGGACGTCAAGGCAGAATACAAAATACCATCCGTATCACATCGACGTCCGTCGTTCTACAACTGAGCGTTTTAAGGCAGTTTTTGCCGCGCACCACCGCTATGTGGAACCAGACGTCCACTGAAGTATTTCCGAACCAATTCGACTTAGGGTCATTCAAGAAAAGAGCGTACCAATTCTTGAATGCCGGTAACGCACTTGCGAGTCTTCTGGCAATGTGAGCGTCCATGGGCGGCGGTATCACTTAACATCAGATGAGCCTCCTGTCCATTTGCCTATTACATTAAAAAAAAACATTCGGGCCGCAGACGGGATTCACAAATCAAAGATTCCATGGTTTGTTTCTTGTTCCCTTATACACTCCTTATAATAATTGATCTTAAAAGTCACAAAATAACGAATTTGTATGTGCATTGTTAATACTTTAACTAAAGATGAGAACCCAAAGGATAATTATGCTCACCTAATTATGAGAGTAGATGTACGCAGCATGTGATAAGCGACAATAAAGCTGCAAATACCGCAAAGCTGAAATAAGAAAAAGTATTCATGTACTTAATTAGCAGAACTATCGTGTTCAGCGGTACGCTAATATTTATAAATTTATTCACAAAATTAGACGGCATATGAGATATGTTAGCTTTTATTTTGTACAAGTTATTACTTTTCAAGTGTATTTTTTAGTAAAAGTCTACATCATTGTCATTAATCTATAACTTTAATGAAAATGTTAGTTAGATATTTATAAATCTTATGTATGGCCGAATAAATGTTCGTCAAAAAAAATAAACAATAACAAGTTGGTTAATAATGAAGTTGGTAATTTTTTAATTTCGAACGATTTTACGTATATTAGAATTTGTAGTTTAATATAATAAAGTGGAAGTGTAAAATAAACGAGCTTATTATGGATATAAAATGCATTTAATAACGCCATACAATATTTCATTTTAAAAGCGTTGATAATGTTTAATGTTGTTCAGGAGACATAAACCCAAGACGTTAAACTTCTAATAAAGATGTGGTCAGTTTTTAATTAAATTTAACTTTAGCTAGTGCTTTATTAAGAGCTTTACAATATTAGCTTTGTTCATATAAATTAACTTATACTTGGAACATAATGAATCATGTAATAAGAACTGATTTAGTTCTGATATATAACAAATTCAATGCGTTTTATCAATTTTGTTTTTAATATACACCTTTGGACCCTAAGTTTACGATACAAGTTAGATTTTTTTGATAATCCAGCGTCGGAACCCCACTACCCCTAATTTTATCTTAGTTATAAGCTCATGTTTTAAACAATTAAAGCCAGTTGTTACCCAGCTTCAAACAAAGTGTTTCATATAACATATATTTGAACATATCCATACAACAACCGCCACCGAACGTAACTCTGGTAACAAGTTTTTTTCGTAACAAAAATTTTTAATTTAAACGATATCATCACCTGGTGGTCGTTAATTTACAGCCAATACCGTTGACACCAAGTGGGAATATTGTTCATTTTTATATTATTACAATAATTTAATAATATAACATCGTATGGAAGAATTCACGTTGTTAAAGAAACAAATGCTACGTAATTATACCGTACGTATTTTAGGATTGTCAAATGGTCTCTATTTGACAGAACCATTATAAACTTAATTCAAAACGGTGGAACCAAGTAAGAAATGAAACGTTATGTATTAAGTCAGAATTGCAATTCAAAAAAATCGATACTCGCAATACGTAGGCAAAACAAACAGAGGTGATTAGCGAGGGTTGCTCGAGGGGAGAGTGATTATGCATGCGCCGGTCGATAGCGCCCGCCCGCCCCGCACTGCCCGCCCTACACACATTTACACATATTTGCATAAACTGATGAGATGAATACTGAGGGGTGCCAACTGTACGATGTTAATTCGCCCGCAGCGCATTCTGATTCATTATGCACATCAAAGGCACATAAACAAAAATAAATCCATAGATTTTCATAAGTTCAGGAGTTAAAGTTGCTTAGGTGTGTTTCAGAAACATGACTTAACACTAAGTTTGAGTCCCGTGCGCTACAAATTAAATGGATTTTGACATACACAATCACAGTTCGAGCTATCAGAGTCTTAAAGGCGAACACAGAATTTACATTCGCAACGTGGAATATACCGACTGTAGATTTTATATCAAATTTATTATTAATTTGGATTCAGTTATAAGTAATCGCTAAAGTAATGTTTTGTATACGAATACATATTTAATATTAAATTACAATTTAATTATAATAAAAGACTTTAGGGCCCTGACTCTTGACGAGAAATTTTGAAAACAGCGAAAGATATAAAGGTATTAAATTCTAGTTAGAAAGCGTTTTCTCCGTCTCACACCCTCCGTAATTATGCTGGCTTTGACACTCCGCAGTTTGTTGACCTAGGTCCTAATTTATATATTAAACTAGCAGACACGGACAAGCGTTGCTGTGGCTAAGGTTTTTGTTACAGATGTTAAATAGTATCTTATGTGAAACGTTGGTACTTTCAACACAGCGCGGCGCCATCTGTTAGAATTGTGATTTGTGACTGTCAAATAATAACAGACAAATAATTAGCAATAAATTGAAATTGCGACTATAATTTGAGATTTAAACTATCCTTTCTCTCAAGTTGGATCGAACTGCACATGGTGTGCAAATTTAATTAAAAATCGGTTAAGCAGTTTAGGAGTCCATTGAGGACAAACATTGTGACACGAGATTTATTTTTTTATTTTATTTTATTATATATATTAAGACTAGTAGACTCGGCCAAGCGTTGCTGTGGCTAAGATTTTTGTTGTTATATTACATAGTAGTACACTATTCAAGGGAAACGGTAGGAGAACCATTCATGGGGACCACCATGCTTATTTGGTGGTTGTTCCAGTAAATTGTAGCATATTTGAAACGTTGGTACTTTCATCACAGCGCCATCTGTTAGAATTGTGACTGTCAATAATAAACAAATAATTTGCAATTAAATAATATTGCGGCTATAAATTAAGATGTAAGCTATCCTATCCTTTAAGTTGGATCAAACTACACACGGTGTGCAAATTTGATTTATATCGGTTCGGTAGTTTAGGAGTCCATAGCGGACAAACAACGTGACACGTAATTTATATTTATTAAGATTATCATGGAGTTACACAAAAAATCTAGTATTATAATTTAACCCGTAAAAAGAGTTACGTCTGGATATCCATAGTTGCTCCCCCCCCCCCCTCACACTTGAAATAGATTTTCCTTTAGTTTTTAAAATTTTTTGGTTAATTTTTTATCTCTTCGCGTATGTTATCTTTGCCTAAAAGTGCTTGTCACATTAAATATTGTATTTCATTTATTTACCGTTAGCAAGCTTTTATAAATAAATTAACCCTAAAAACTTACGAATCAGGTTTTGTTAATAGTGAATACTGGACCTTAGAACTGTAACTCAAGATTAATTAATTTTCAAGTATTAATTAAAAGTTTCTTTATAATAAATGATCACGTAGTGAAGCTTAGTCACAAGGAATCAATTTACCCCAAGTGGGGTCTGGGTGCCTCCTCTCAGAGTGGGGTAGTAATAATTAGAGGGCGGATTACCCCGCCGAAGAAATTAACTTTAACCGGCGACTTCGCGTATTTCACGAGACAATCGCGCTTCTAATCAGACCATTTCAATTAATAGCAGGTATTTCGCGCACTGGCAATACTGAAATAGTTCGAAGTACCCCCTTTGAGTAGGTTTATTGCATTCCCGTTGCAATACGAGCTTCGGGGATACTTCAAGTGACAAATTGGCTGAGACATCGTTCCTTTTACATTAAGTTATCATACATGTCGTTATATGCAAGTTTGTAGAGTTTATATTACTAATATTAAACTAACCTTTTAGTAAGTTAGTTTTAAAGCCCCCGTAAGGAAGAAAAAGCCCTTTATGCATTTATATTGAGAAAAATATCTTGCATGGAGAAACTTCAAAACTCCTGATATATATAATTCAGCATTTGATGCTCAGATCTATGATGGAATAAACAATCTAAATTGCATAGAGAAAGACAATAACTACAAGATCTCGCGTGTCATAAAGGGGTTTCGTGAATGTATGCCTACAAGTAACTTTACACTCTAACTACTAACATTAAAGCACAATATGGAATAAAGTGGATCATGACTGTACAATGAGTTGTGTAGATCTAGGGAGAAGGACCCTACTGCAGCCCGTTGCCATGACAACCGCCCCCGCCTAATCAATTGCAGAAATATGTACGAACCATCACCAATATATCTTGATCTCCCGCGCTCTCCGACAAGCTTAAACTTGGGCTGTTATGGGGGGAACGGAATGAATAAAGAGGGGTTATAGTAAAATGGTCGACGTAGAGAATGCTCGGCGACATTACACACACTTTGAAGCGAAGAAAAGATCTACGATCGTCGTTGTGTGTTCACAGGTTTTAAACGTATTACAATAGGTTTATAATGTAGTAAATTATTAATGAAATTAATTATCTAACGTGAATTATTATGATAGTATAACACTTAGTATTTTTATTGTACATTTAAAATTAAAATTCGCGCTCATTAAAAAACATTTCACTGAAATGTATTGCAATAACTACATAAAAGATTAGCAAGAAAATGAGCCTAACTTCCCTTTGATTTCTTGAATAATTCGTAAGCTTTCGTTGCTGAGGGTCCGTTCTATGGACATATAATTATTATTATAATTAAAGATAGTTTATTGGACGCCTCTGTACGGCTGTTTTATATAATAAATACTACAAAACACTTACCAATATATACAGTCCTTTGGCTTTGTATTTCATAATATAAAATAAGGTCTGATTCAATTTCAAGAACCGTTTAATGATTTTTGTCCAGAAAAATGTAGATCTCTTATAAGATTTTTAACAATTTCCAAGTAGAACTTTCGGAAATTACGACCATAGTATCATAACAGATGTGTATTCATTGTGTTCATTTTGTTCCGCTTAGCCCTCTTCCTGCCGGGACACTGGAATTAACCAAATAATTTATGAAACAAATGGAAATTATCTTATTTAAAAATACACATTTAGTACTCACATAAGTGTTTTTAGAGTGACTTTCTTCGGCCATGTTTTGGATAGCAGCGGTAGTTTCCATTGATATCTGAAAATAAAAAATAATAATATAACTATTGACTAAAGAAGCAAAATATATTCAAATTTATTATATAAATTATTAAAATGATACAACTATCAAGAAAGTTTAAAAGTTCGTTAACGATCTAATGTTGCATACATGTGTCGCTTAAGTAAACAATTGTAGTAACAATAGTATATTTCTTTGTATTTCTTTCCAAAAGCTAAGGGGATCCTCAGCTCCCGTAATTAATTATGAGGCACGCAGGCAATATTCCACGGCACCTGCCGCTGAAGCCTACATTAACATTGTTTATGGCCCCATCGATCGCTTATTTAATCACGACCCAATGTCCCGTAAAACCAATTATAACCGCTATTATATTTCCCTCCTACCCAAACTTAAAATATTCCACATAATTTAAAAATATTCAAAATCGCAAACTAAACAAGCGTGTCTATTATATCACGGACCCTCGAAATAAATTCCATCGAAGCGCAATAATAATAAAAAAATGTTGAGAGGTTGTCGCGTGCAAAAGACGTGCGGTCACGCGGTCCTCGCACTGACCCTCCCCCTCCTACCTCCTTCCATTTGACATCCCCTTCGCTGACCTCCCTCGAATATAATATGCATTATGCGAAATCCGTTACTCTTATGTTGGGTTCCAGAATACCTTAACCGCTAGCTTTGCGACTGTAAGTCTAATGTCTTTAAGATAAAACTGAGAATGCGTTGAAGGAGTCCGAAGATGGTAGATCGTTTGAGCCGCGGCCGGGAGGGCGGCGAGCCTGCACTCTCGAGATAACGCCGGGTATTAATCATAGTATTATCGGCATAGTCTTTGTTATGACACCACGTTATTGCAGTTTTTTTATCTACCCTCACACGCGACGAGAGCGAATTTTCCGGGACAGATGTTTCAGTAATCCTGGAGATAGCTACGCAATAAAACATTCAATATTATTATCATACGCCCGACCCCGGGGTCAGACCCTGCTCTTATTGAGATGTGATCGTAAAATGCAAAATAGTCCCTTTTTATATCCAATGTTAGTTTTCATGAAATATTCACGGCTATGTTGTTGAGAGCCATAACCATTTTAGTCGGCTTATAACGAGTCCGCCGCAAAACTATAAATCAAAAAACCGGGTTCGGCAGTCAATCATAAAGTCATGCATAGATGCCACTAAAACGGCATTTTCCCTCGTTTTACGTCAAAGCGAATTTCCCGAGTTTTCCCAAAGGGTGATGACTGGCTCTAGTGGAGCCTTCATATCTCAGCGAGGGCACAACTTGTGGATGATTGATGGAAACAGGAATCCGGAAGCCTCACGAGACCGTTTCTAACTATAAAACTTGAATAACACATCCTTAATATTTGTATGAGGAATATGAAAAAGTATTATAAATTTTAGAAAACTGCTTCAGAGTATTACAAATTAGTTTAGTTCACAAGATTTTTTTTAATTCTATACAAATCAAATTTTTGTTGAAGTGAATATACGATTTCTACCTACCTATAGAATACTCTGATTTTATAAATGAATGAAAGTCTATAATTTCTAAATTTTCTTTTTCTAAATTGATTCCTTTTTCAAATTTTGAAAAAAGAATTTTCTAAATCACCCGAGACTATTTCCGAGCGTTTATTCTGAAGCAAAGTATTTTTTGCACACTTAGCGACGTCATTAAAAGCACACATATCATGGGAGTGTGTGAGTGAGAATCATTTTTCACATATCATGAAGCGAGGGTAGTGGATTAAAATACATTTCGCTCCGTGATAGATGGCCTCTCGGAGGAAAGGGTTGCCTCCTACCGGCCCCCATCCCACTGCCTCTGAGGGAATACAAGATCATACTTTGTTTTCGTCTATGTTAATATGTAGACACATATGAGACATTGGGGAGCTGTCCTACCTAGTAACATGATCACAATTAATATCAACTTTAAGAATGTATCTAGGTATAGATTTATAATTATAAATAATGTACTTAAAACACTATGTATATTCTAAGAATATAGAAGGAACAACACAGAAAAAGAACAATAAAAACGACCCAAGAATATAATGTTAACTTTACATTTAAAAAAAATGAGATTTATACAGCTTAAGCTGTTGAGAATTACCTTCTTTACCTTCTCCTTTGTTGAAACATACAACCAAAACTAGAAGTTAAATTTTAAATTAAATTTTAAAATAATTAATTTTTTTCCTTACAATTTTTAGTCTTTTTGTTGGCACCCTAAACAACTAGTTATACTAACGGAAGATCTACTTGAGCAATAATTAAAATAATATTTACGATTTTCAGTATAGTCTTTTTTGTGGCTGCCTACCTATTTCGTTTTTTATTTGATCTAAACCTAAAAAAATAGTATGAAAAATTATTGCTCTGAGTCAAAGATGAGGGAAAATTAGAGGAAACATAGAAAATTAAGTTGAATATTGTGTTACACATTTTTTGTGTAATCTAAAGTAGTCGCTAAGTGATTGTCAATAGGGAAAAAACACGCAATTTTTGGCGTACCTACATAAAAAAATAATATCGAATTTCTAAACTATTGTCTTACAGTCTTGTCTTGTCTTATATTCGAATTAAAATTCATTTCTACTACTGCTATTTGGGTTAATTGTTGTAAGTAATTAAAATATCACCCTTTCCAGTTGGTCTTAGTTGATCACGCGATTTAAAAAAAAATTGCGCGTGAAGTGCATACTCTATCTAACTGGACTGTGGTCTTCGCAGCAGCTAGCCAGTGGTTCGACTGGTCGAGGAACCTTCCTTTACGTTCGAGGGAAAGCAGCATACGTGCGACTGCTTAAGATACTAAAGATCATTTCGGAGATGAAGAATGATACATGACACCTGGAGTAGTTTTTTGTGATCTTTGCAAGTGTTGAAAACTATTAAAAAAAATGTTTATTATTGTATATGAGATACAGGTATCACTTATTCCACGTCTTTAAATTTGAATAGATAGACATTCCTAGTCATCGGCAAAAAAGACAGAGTGTGTAGGCCGAGATAAAAAGCCGGCGTAAAAACTCTCGGTACTCTTTTAAAATATCAAATCATCATAACCACCTACCAGACAGGAGTCATACTATCAGGCGGTTAGTTTATTGTTTTAGCATGTTATCTGCTATTATAGAAATAACGTCATAAAAAAGTGTTACGTCATCATAATAGTTTGAAAGCGTTGGTGGTCGCATCCCTCACACATAGATCAAGGGAGGGTGTGCGCAATGGCTTCATCCATTTCCGCTCCGAGATTCGCATTTAAGTCATATAGTACTATGAATTTGCGTCATTTTATTTGGTTTTTAAATAAAAATTTACATACATGAATTGTATGCGATATTTATTTGCTTATAAGCTTAAAAGGGACTAAAAACTGCATATCAAGCGGCTAAATCGGACCTCCTAATTTGCGTCACAGAAGCTGGTATTACTTACAGTTATTATTCATAACTAATTGTATACTAATAATTTTTTATAGAAGTAAATATTCGCGCTGTTTTTTAATTTAAACTTCTATTTTAGATGGATCTTTGAGATCGAAAAATACATCCTGTGTTTGTAGTCTGTTTGGAGTGTGCCAGACTGTGTCTCTAACCAAATATATTCGAAACAATTATTGTTTCACCAGGAACCCTAAGACCATTGAACCCTAGACTTCAGGTTTATATCCTCCACCGCTAACCATTACGCCACAGTTGTCGAAAAGTCTAACAGCGATCAGTACAATATTAAATATACCAATAAAAGTCTAGAGCTTTCTATATTGTTTGCTGTATAAAGTGTCGAAGACCGCACCTTCCTTTACGGACGCGCCACTTTGCCAATATTAGCTGTCGCCCGCCTCATTGCCAGGAAATTAGTTAAATTGTTAGCTAACACATCAGAATAATACACATTATCGTAATTGATACTTACATACGATACACAAACCGCCTGATATTATCCACATATTTTCCTAACTCTCGTAAAAGGACTACCACACGACAAAGCTCACAAAAAAACTACTCCAGATGCGCGCGTCTTAAATCACTTCCTAAGCGCACGCGACGCGAGTGACGCTCTCGTGCCGAATAAAAAACATCTGCCAAAAAAGGGTTGCAAAGGGTTAGGGTACATCCCTTCGTGGATCAAAGCCCAAACATAACCCTCAGCAAAACGCCAATAAAAAACGTCGCCCCGTGCATGCGCGGTGTAATTTTAAACTGATTTGAATATACATTTACATGCGATTTACATACAGGCCTCTGTGATTGGCCGATGCTGAGTCAGACTTGCGCAATGGGATGAGCGAAGTATCAAGTGTCATTTTACAATTTGATTCGCGGATAGGTACACCTTACATATGCTAATGTACAGCGCCCCAGTGTTGCGCAAGGGTTAATACTCCTTATAGATAATATTATTAGGATTACATATGATATATAGTAGTTTAAAACGGGGGTTTAGTTATATAGAAACTTAGATTTTAAACCGCATTTTAGTTAAGTAAATCACGCGTTGAAAGAAAACAGTATTATTGGTTATTTATCAGATTTTATATACTGTACACGAAAGGAATAAAATTTGTTATTTATACTATCTTGGAAAAATAATACTAGGAAATAAAATAATTGACTGTCGTACGTCTATTCGACATTAAATTTCTAAAATATCCAATCGTAAATGGTAGCCCAGAGCAAATAGTGTTTGATCTGCCCGTTCTCCCCCCATACCTCATTAGAACAGTCCCTATATTCCCTTTGTTCAGGGCCCGCGGGCCTCATTATTGAATTGTTTAAAATAACGAGGGAGGATGATTGTTCTTACTATTACCAACATCGTTAACCTTTTTATAAAGACATAACATGGTAGGCCGCCCCTACATCATTAGAATTAAAGATTTATTTCCTGAAATCGTCAAAAAATTCCTAAACTAAAACAGTAGTAATACACTTGTGTTTAATAACGTTGGTACGCATATCATTAGAACGTGTATTAATTACACAAACACTTCCTATGAACGTCAGAAACATAGAACAGAATAAGACCAAACATATCCCTCAGAAAAACTTTTTTTTTTAAAGGAAATAGCAAAAAGGTTAGTCCACATCACAAGAGACCGAAGAGCTGGCAGCTGTCAACGCAATTACATGTAACACTAAGTCGACTCGAGATCATTAGTAATGCTGTAAAGAGCTAAGTATTGTTGTAATTATTAAAAATAATTGTCGTTTTACTTCAGTGTAAGTGATCTTTTCGTGTTTTATTGGTACTTCATCACATAAATACGTGTAGAAACTGCTAAAACAATGGGTGATGAAAGTGTTGATGAAGTCATACATTACGTAGTTCGATTGTTCTATTGGCATCGTCCATCAAGCCAACGACAAAATAACATTAACCTCATGCATATTAATGATGTATTGAAGTCTCAATTATTCGCTCATTAGCGTGGAAAACCAATTGTCCGTACATTGTGTTGGAAAGTTCAATAAGAAGAATTTAATTAAATTCTTAAAACACGTTCCGCCTTTCGGGTTGATAAAAACTATTTCTTAACTTAAACACCGAACTTATAGGTAAGACCATTGTTAGTGACTTCTTATATAGGAGAAACGTTGAGGTAAAATTTTTGGTTTGTATTTTAGGAAAAACAAGAGAGTAATTTTCACTCAACTCCAAATCATCTATTCATTTAGGTAACACAATGTACACTTATGAACGTCAAAAAGAAATACATGCTTCAAATTTAACATTTACTGCCATTTCCAAAATCAAGGGCGTAGAATGGAAGAGAAGAACTGGAAATAAACTCTCCGCCACTCTTTTTAATAACCAAGTTTTTGTTTTACAATTTCGCATTCTGGGAAATTTCTTTTCTTTTTTTCCCTTCACGCATATAAGTCTATGACCGCGTTTTTTTTAATAATATTACTATACAAGTAGATAAAAATTGTGTCATCCAATTAGGTAATTCCAGATTGGATAAAAGTAATTAAAAGAAAGTCAAATTATCAAACTAGCGTAAACAAAAGCTATGATTGTTTTGTTAAGATAAGCGGTTCCTTGTGAAATAAAAATAAACCCTCAAACAGAAAGGTAACTCTCTTAAAGTTGAATCTTTAGAGAAAGCAATTAGGCAACTGTACAAGAAGCTTGTTAGCAAGTGTACATGCTTCAGAGGTCACATAACAATCCATTTGGTAATTAAATTGTGGCCCCGGGGGTAAACTCCGTAAGCAAACACCGCGAGCTTACTTTTACAATTACTTTTCGATATTGTTCCCCAATTAAATGACAGTTTTATTGAGTCAGTTTCGCTGCTTTTATTTCCTGAATTCTTATTTTGTAACGAGTCTATAGATAAGGATTTACGTAACATTACGTTGCGATAATACTTATGGATGATAGATCAATAAATTATTTTTCTCTAAACAATTTAGTTCGATATCGCTCACGCAGTAAAGTAAGAAGTGTGAGTATGAAAGTATAAGAACAGTAAAATATTAAACCACGTACTTACAATAATAAATACGAATATAGTAAAGATTAATAACATAAACTCTAGTCACCACTATAATACAAAAGATATTATTTCAAAAGGATTTAAATCAATAAAGTAACTTAAAAACTCTGTGACTCGCTTTTGCAAATGTTGATAAGGGAATTGTTGAAATGATTTTAAACCAATAAAACATTTTAGTTGTAAGCCCAAACAACAAACTAACATTGGCATTATAATAGAATCTTTATGACAAAATGCTCACTTTAAATACATACCTTTTAAAATACCAAACTGGAAATAAATAAAATACCTCAATTACATTTATAGAATGTATTGCAATCCAGCAGACGACCAGACGAAGGGTCCCAACAATGTGACGGGGAGAGACCCCCAGACTTTGACAATCACACAACTACCTCTATACAATTGATTTCTTTTATTAATTCAATAGGAAAACGCTAATACACTCTCGCAAACCTATATTTTCAAATAGTAGTAGCCTGTAAATTAAGCAATATAATATAATTGTACTCATACACCAAGCAGTAGAAGGAAAAAGTCTGTGTTCGTTTCTGAATGTCTTTATAGAGATATTTTTCAATGTAAACACTTCAGGCATTACAATAATTATAAGGTGCATACTTTTACTTTTTTCACAAAAGGCTGTATGTAACACAACTTATATAAATAGAAAAAGTGTGTGTTCGTTTCTGAATGTCTTTAGAGAGATATTTTTTAAGGTAAATGCTACAGGCGTTACATTAACTATAATGTGCGTAATTCAAAATTATTCATAAAAGACTGTATGTAACACAACTTATATTAACAAAACATTTGGGCCATAAACAACAAGACTACTAAAATTGTAAAAACTTGTATAGCATGCTCTGCAAACCGTTAATATGATTCCTTAATAGTCTCAAAATTCTATTCTATAATTATTTTAGGAATAATAACTATAAACAAAGAATATATTCAGTGATAATTACCGTTGTTTTGCCCTTTACGTGCTCGCATTAAACGATATAATGTGTTTTTGCGAAGTGGCAACAACTTTCTCCTAATTAATGATAAATAATGCGCTTCAAATATGATTACTTCACGAGAACAAAGAATATTTGCACGAGTTTATTGTACCGTGTTAAAAGTACAGTTATTTCTTTGTTAAGCTGACACAGCTGGTATTATCCATGCTAATTATGCTAAAAATAGTTCGAAATTGCAACAGGCAATCTATAATTAAGGCTAGCCAATAGTTTTAATAATTCAACCGCTTTTTGTGACATTAAAACCTTAAATACCAATGTCTATATTGACATATTTAATAAATGAATATTATTAAAATAAAAAAAAACAACTGCGAATTTAGCAATAACTGCCGAATTTGTTTTGTTATTTTTAATACATAGACACAACTTCTAAGGTTTTTAGAAAAGAGTTTTGTTTACTAAGATCCGTAGACTTACTTCGATTCTATTGATTAATACCCCTGTAGTTAATATCCCTGTAGATAACTATTTACCTAATACTAAACGTAATTAAAAACACAATTTCATTTAATTGGCAAAGAAAGCGTTTTTATTTGAAAAATGTATTCTTACTATATCGTATTTTTATTTGGTATAAGTCTTATTAATTTTGATCATAGACAGTTTTCAGCACTGTATAATAGAATGTTGAGTTTAAACGAGATTGTTTTAGTTCCCTTTGAAGGTAGCGATAGAAACGAGACCGTCGGCGCCTCTGAATAGGTATGCTAATTTGGACAACGCAGAGCCGGCTTTATCAGCATATTGGTGACAGACTAAGCTTAGGCCAGTATTCACGTGAAACTCAAATTTTATGAGTACACAGTAACAATTATGATATTAAGTTGATACATATTTCTAATTACAGTCCGGGTTAGTAAACCACTTTTTCAATCCATATTACAGAAGGTTTCTACTTAAATTAGAATTGGATAAAATTTGATGTATTCTTTTTTCGTATTAGCATAAGTTTCTCTAATGTTAAGGATGCTTATATATTATGTATAATATAAAATGGTAAATTCGTAGAATCGGCTCCATCTACATAATTATCACTCGGCAATGGTGTTCCATGCAATAATGTGGTGGTGTATGCTTTTTAACCCCATAGAAACTAATTAGAACATCATGATTTGGGAATTTAATTCACTGGGACCCACTGGGAACTGAGACAATATCTTTTACATCAGGCATGTAATATTATCAGTTATTCAATTGTTTAAGGGGTCCAAAGCCATCCTCTCCTCCTTATTTCGGGTACTACATACAAGTAGTAAAGAATGATAGAAAAAAATTAAATAAAAAATTGGAGCTGTTTTGTTGTGGAGCCGTGACTCTACAAATTTACCTGTAAACTAGATGCTTATAATAAATACTTTATTTTAAATCAAATAAGAGTTTTGCAAAAGCGGGGATATTATTTTTATTGTGAATTGTTAATTTTAAACTATACTCCAGTGATAAACACACCTTTAGTATAGATACAGCCCTGGAGACGTTGACGAACATAGCTGACCTAGGCAATTATCATGATAATCATTCGCTCCGCATCTGGCATTCCATTCAAATTTTGTATCCCTTTTATGTTTCGCAACCGTCACCGATCCGGGCTCCGGACATCTACATTGGAATGCAAACTTTTCTTGCATTCCACACGATACCGTTAAATTTGAATTTGTTTACCGCATCTGCGCATGTGTGCTGTAGGCGAACGTACGCGGTATGCGCATGCACAGCCCGCAGACTGATGGATGACAGGTGACGTCGGCGCCGCAAAGGACCCGCGTCCATACACTGCATAAATATCATCTAGATTCTAACCCAGGAATTTTATATTGCCTTTAATTAGTTCCATCGTCAAAAGAATTGCTATGCATGCTACTTTAATTGTATTCATTACAATAAAAAGGATGTTATTTGGATAAATATGTTTTATGTTAGTTTAATGACCAACATAATTGCAAAATGGTAACAGAGTATAACGGCATACAAATTGTAATGGCGGTTTATCATATTTGTTACGTAATTTTCTAAAAAACTACACAAAACAATTATTTTAGCATAGATAAATCGCGATGCCTGATTAATAGACTTTTTTGTAATCTTCATACTTTGATACAATAAAAAAGAGGCGCAATCTGTTCAAGGATCTTGTTGAACGTTGGCTGAGGAGTTGTTGTGTCCGCTCGTTTTGTCGATCAATAGTGTGGCACTAAACGATTTGCGATTCCTCCTTTTTATCTTAATCTTCGTCTGGTATATAATAAAAATTAATATATAATAAATGGAAAGCATATACACATTAAAATAGCAAAATTCACGTTATCTAACTATTACTTATACAATATTACATATTGAAACATCAAGAGTTATATAAACGGAAATTGTATGGAATAAAACATACGATTTCAATCTTAAAATGCACGTAAAGGTAATATCAAATTCTGAATTCAACACGCGTATTTAATCAGCTTATGAGAACTCTATCTGGGAGTTTTTCTCCGTCGAGACATGGGCATGTAGGCGGCAGTATGGAGCGGTAGGTATGTAGGAGCTGGGTTGCGATATCTCATAGGCGCCATGCACATAAAACTGCATTAACAGCCATTCGTTATAGCTAAACGATCACGGACGCCCAGCCACGTAGTTGACCGCAATCCGATATCATAACGCATGCTTCGTATCAGCGTAGATTACAATTATGATGAGTAAAAACTGAGTTAATTGATGAAGAATCATTCGAATTCACATAAAGCTTCATTCATTATATTGGGTAGGTATGTTTGATTTTTTCGATACGCACGTTTTGCTGACACAAGTTGGAACTTCCCCCGACTAGTCCCTATTCATTGAATGCGTAATAAGCGAGGTGCAGTGAATGCTAAGATGGACTTATGGATCGACGCAGTACCTTCTAGTGTAGGTAGGAAATAATAGAAGAATTTAAGCCACTGTATTCTGATAAAATATTACTTATTTCAGGATATTATGTTCTTAATAAAAATTGCTCACAGAAATTTGCAAGTACTAGTAGTGAAAAGGACCTAATGGATTGGTTGATTAAATCGCATTTTTATTCAGTTGAATATTTACTGAAGTATAAAAACAAAGACTATTTGAACACATCTTGGTGAATAAATAAACCATAAACTAAAAGAAACATTGCGAAGCGAAGTTAAAACACGCACGCGAGATAAGTCGCCTCAATTTTTTCCGACACCACAAAATCCCTTGACGACGCGGGGTCAAATGTACCCAGCATTATGCGAAGAATAATATGAGTATGGAGCTGTGCCTGATTTTTTATTTAAGTAAATAATATAGTTTGTTTGTTACCAAAATACTAGGTACCATTTGCACTGTGTTCCATACTGTGTGCTCGTAAAATCTATTTAATTATCTTTCAAGATTTTTATTAATTTTGGTAATCAAATAAATAATTAGCCTTTGCATAAGTATGGATGACTGCTTAATAGATACGAGTGTGATGTATGAACCCTTTAAGAGCACCTTAAAAACCAACAACAAACAAAATTTTACTTAAACATTAATGTTTGACAGGTAAAAACGCTGGGAAAAAGCAGTTCTGCGTGTCCACAAAAAACATGTTTCAACCGCGATGTATATTGTATGAGTGGCTGAATTTCAAGTGTTTTTTCATCTCTAATGGATTGCGCGGACCCCACTCTCCAGCCAGATAAATATACGTAGAAAAAAACTGTCTTATTTACATTCCTGTATGTATAAGTCAAATAATCCAGTGGCGCTACAACCCTTACAGGTTTAGTGATCTTGCCTATGTGCTTGATACATGTAGAAAACTTATTGATGATGTTTACCTACATAAAGTTATTACCCATATTTAAATTAAACCAATAATTTAAACACACGACAAGCCACAAGGCCAAACTGTATTAAGTGCGATTGCAATCACGAAATCGAATTCCTAAGTTTAATTTTCTAACAATTTACGTAAAATTGTGTGGGGCAATTTGTGACATCCTCCCCCGTAGTCAGACTCGCACGGCTGAACAGCGCCAAGTCATCACTGGTGTATTTATCAAGACCTCGCTTTCAGATATTTCTTAACGCTTCTTTATGATAATGGAAATGATAGATTAGCTGCCTATTGGATCATGTTACACGGCTACTTAGTCACTCGGTACTAAGGATTATTTATCGATTATTAAGATGGCGTCATTCTACGCAATAAATGTAACTAACCGATTTCCATAGATAAAAGATAATAACTAGAACCATGAGAGGTTTTAAGAACCCACTACATATAAAAATTGTACAGCGATACTCAGTCGTTTATAAATTATATAATTAGTAAATAAGTTTACCTTAAGCGGAAGCTAAAAAAATACTTTTTAAATCAGTCATTTACTAGTCGAACATATATAAGATTTTTTTGTAGTTTTTTTTTTTATTTTATCTACCGTTACTTTTTTTTATTATGACTTGATAACTGACTCGATACCGAGATGTAAATCGCCCATTTATATTATCTCAAATTCTAGCAGTGTTGATCTAATGGTTTCGCGCGACTCTCAACCCTGGGGTTGCGGATGCGAAACAAAGACTTGCGGATTAGAATTATCATAGATCAGAGATAGAAATCAAAGGCCCAGACTTAAAAAAGGTTGTAGTGCCATTGGTATATATTATTTCAACTTAAAAGCAGTTGTCTATGTACAATGTCTGTACTGAATTCACCGCCTTTAAGACCGAGTGGTGAAAATATAGCTATGGACTGTACTTGCATATAAATATATAATCTGTAGCATCACCGAAGACTTACCTTGTAGCGCAAAGTAATGTCTTTCATTATATCAAGTTTCTGATCGAGTAAATCACACATGATTAGTTTAATGGCAATACCGAGTTAGAGGGTCATCCATCACTTATCGCTAATGTGTCCACAACCCTTTACTCATCCGCCTCACTCCTAAAAGTATATTTCATAATGTAGGAGTATCCCAATCCTATCAATATTATACTAAACCTAAAGATTACGATACATTTCTATGCTCTGAGTACGCACTTCGTTGTATGCGAGTTGTTTTATTGTGAAAAGCAAACGGACAATATAAAGGAATAATAAAGTTTGTCAGTTAATACTTTTTACACGTGTAGAAATGAGCGTGACGTTATGATCTTCGGTGAGAGCAGTGGGTGCTGTGGATGCGCCGTGAAACAACAATAAAACTTTAAGTGCGTCACGCCTCGCGGCCATTCCGCAGTTGCGTTAATAACCAAATACCTATCCACTTTATTGCTAATCTGTGATCATCTTTGTTTAATACTTTTTATTTCAAAAAGAGAACACTTTCATTTTCAAAATATACGAAGCAATACCACACTTCAAATATAACAAAATCCCTAGTCTCGTGTATTAGAACCATTAAGAGAATATAAGAAACTTTAATATAAGCATTAAAAGGAAATCAAGACTGCTTCAGTATTATGTTCGAATAAAATATTTTGATGGCTGGCAACACGCGGACTCAAAATCATATCTTGTAACGACCGCCATCATGCAAGTAATGGTTCTCCAGGATGTAGCCGTAATAGTAAAATGAGCTTATTATCACATAAAATTCCTTTTACAGGACATGTTACTCGGGTCGATTGACAGATGTCTCAATAAGCTTTCCATAAAAACCTAATATGACATCGGTAATCCATTAAATTAGTGTTAGTTAAATAGACATCCGTGTTTTTATACGTCTTGAAGGAAGTAAATTGAGCACCTGTCACAATGCATCGAGTATTGTGACGTGTGGTGTGAACTCTATTACAATTTAAAACGACGGACCGTCCACTCCCCATGTAGATAATATTAGAAAAATATTTCTTTTTCGAACACACCCTCGCGTGGTTTTACTGGTTTAAATCTAATATAGTGTAAGAGCTATGGAGCATGGTGTTCTCTGAAAATACTTCAATATCGAATAGTTTTCTGTTAAGAATAGAAATTTACAGTTTTAAATTAGATTACTTATATTATTTATGTTTCAATTGGTTCACTTGGATACCAGGATATATTTCTACGTCTGTTTCGCTGATCATACGCAAATAGGTGATCGGACCTTTCTACTCCTCAGCAATTATAGTTTCACTAAGAATCTAACCAAACGCTTCTGAATATGCCTACGATATAATATATGCGTTACCATCTAAGCGGCTTAACAAATTAAACAGTTTTCGCACCGTGCCAATGAAAAACTTAATTTAACCAATTTTATTTTTATCTTACCTGCCTAGGTTTTGTATGACTGTTGATGACATAAGCTGAAAGAATATTGTAAAATGTTTAAATGAACACGATCACATACTAATAGGTAAATAACCATTAAATAGTAAATGATCGTGTCTTGGTCTATAAATATAAAATCTCTCAAATTGCGCAGAGTCCAATGTTAGGGGATCGGAAACGATGTGAAAATTTAAACTTAATCCCCTGCATTGTGCACTACTGCCAGGATAATCGTTCCACACTTTACATTACTTTTAGCTCTGCAAAAATAATTCTTTTTTCTCTGCACTTATAGACGAGTTTACAAAGCTTCGTCAGCAATTTCTTTTTTGTACATCGAAGTAATGGTCACTCATATTGGATTGTTACTTTATATTTTTTGTTCGGATTATCGTGTCGTGGGAGTGTGTGGCATTATTAGTTGACTATAGAAATATGAGCGGTTCTAATTGGGCAACTACAATCATTTTATTACGTGTTATTTTATAAATGGAGCGGGCACCGTATTAAATTTCCGGTTAAAAACTTATGACAGACACTTAAAGTGATTTTTCAATTACCGTCAAATATTTCGACATTTAATAGCAAATACAAGAAAATCTATTCAGTAACACGAGCCTTTGAACAAAAATCGTCGCGAACCTTCACAAATCGTAATCCTCTTAGAAAACATTTCCAATTTAAAAAGAATTCCTTTCATCCCTCAGCGAAGGGTACGCGTAAAAAATAAAAGGAAATGCGAGAGGATCAGAGAGGCACGTAGTGGTTATGTGTAGGTATATGTAGGTAACAGGGCGAACTCCTCGATTTTTTACAGGTCG
The DNA here is from genome assembly GCA_963693345.1 of Pieris melete. Taxonomy (NCBI): domain Eukaryota; kingdom Metazoa; phylum Arthropoda; class Insecta; order Lepidoptera; family Pieridae; genus Pieris; species Pieris melete. Next base: position 3,151,768 of record CAVNZK010000030.1, read on the forward strand.
CTTCTTCCGCCGAGAAAGCATCTATTGAAACTCCACTCAGGCCGTGTTAGCTGCCTATTTAGTATAAAAAGGGTCGAATTTTTCGGGAACCTTTTTTATCCCCCTAACTCCCTACCCACACCTTTTGTACAGACCAAACCTTTATCGTTTAGATACGATTCAATTGATATAAAGTATTATTTATCTGTTTTCTAAAACCTCTCCGTCTCCCTTAACATACGTTTTTTTAGAATAAAGTTACGAAAAGTATTTTGAAAAAATATATCTATTGATTTATTCGAGTACATTATTATGAAGATAAGCCTAAGTTTTCTTGTGATTTAGCCGTTAGCCACGCTTATTAAGTAGGTACACATATAAAAGCCATATGAAATCCAGAATTTGCATGTTCGTCAATCTATATATTTGAATTTAAGGAACTAAGTACTTCAGTAGTTCATAATTTATTAAAGTTCCAACTATAGAAAACCTCCGTCGTCAATTATGCATAAATTGCTCCAAAAATAGAAAACACGTGTAATAATATTTCCCTCGGTCATCCTTCCACCCTCTACCATTTCAAATATTTAAAGGTCGGAATTTGATCGAGCTCCGAAGGCCGAGTGGTACAATTGGATCACACGAGCCGCGACCGCTTCGATTCATCCGAGTTCACTCAAATCTACTTATCCAACAAAATTTGATTTCAATAGCCCTAAGTAAACCAGAGAATTTGTATCAATTTGCTACGTTCACTCAGTGTAACTTTATCGCAACAAAAATGTTAAGAATTCGCTAAAAAGTAGACTCCTGGGATCCTAATTACACTCCGTAGTATCTTTGTTTATTTAATCAGAGATAATAGTAACAAGTTAGAACTCAGAGCCCATATGTACCAAGGTATGTATGTAGGTATACTCTGAAATTAGAATTAAGAAATGACAAAGATTTCCGTATAGCGAGTTAAGCGAGTTTGATCGTCCTGGGATCGGTTAACCCACGTTACACCACATCTCCCAACGGACAACTCCGACTTTCCACAAAGAAAATAGCAATCAAAATTTGATTTACCGCCACCCGCGGCCATATATCAAACCTCTCTAATCCGAAGTCGGAGAAAGACTCGAAACTAAGGGGATTCGACTTCCACTATAATCATTATGGCGATTTGAAAGTACATCAAATGTTGCTAGTTACATATAACACCTTTGTAGCATTTTTTCATAGTATCTTTGATGTAAAGACATTAATAATGTTATTACGCTTTACATTCCCTATCGGATTTCCGTCTGGAAAATATACCGGCCCGTCGCTCAATATTCAGTGGCATATAAAACCAAATTGGACTTTTTGATCAGCCACCAAATATTCTATGCTCGCTCGTCGGTATCCTATACATAAAGAATGAAGCTCGTTCTTGAGAATATAATGTTTACGAAACGATGGTATCGCGCTTATAAATGGGATTTTTGAAATCATTATGAAATTTTTAGGGATATAAGGTTTTGTATTGTTTATTAATAGCTAATTCTTAAGTTGTCTGCTCTTATAAATTTATATAAAAGATCTCCGAATAATTTTGATATAACTTTACAGCGAAGTACAGATATCTAACTTAAGACACACATTAATCACTAAGTTTATATCCCACGAAACTGCTAAAATAATACGTAGATAAAAGTTAAAGTAATAAGGGGATATTAGAGGAAAGTAACAAAACTAGTATTCCCTACCGAGAGGACAGTTTTGCATCGAGATCGATCGCCGGAGGGTGCAAGAGGGCCGGTGAGGAATGTCGCATTAGGGAGTTTGCATGGGGTCACGCTAAGCCGTTTCCGATAAGACCCCCGCGCGGGCCTTCTCAATACACGCTTATCTGCCTGCCGCCGGCCGCACTCGCCTGCACTGTGCGTGACGCGAATAATGCACGACTCACGAACTTCCCCAAATTGAAATCATTTTTCTATAGAACACCTATTCACGAAATATCTGCAAAAACGTCTGCGATCGCATTATTGTTTAACAACGTTGCAAAAGTAAAAATATTATTAAATTACATTGGATTGGTAGGTAACTTTAATATAATAAATAATTGTAAGCTTTTTCCAAAAATTACACGGTTTTCCAAGCTTTATCCTTGAACGATAGGGATTAACCTAAACAAAAAACTCACGCCATCTCAAGATTGAGATCTCGAGAGCATCTCCACATGATAAATAACAGTTTCCCCGCTTTTTACACGCTGCGAGGGTGTCACGCAAAAAAATGAATAAGGAAATTTACCTAATGGCCTCGATTCTTTATTCTCTATCGCCATTGTGAGTGGACAAAGCTGTAATGGAGGGTTGACGTGAGCCGTATACCCTGAATACTTCTATTTTTTGTACAACTTATTGTTAAAATCTTGTGTTTGAAAATCTTATGTATACGAGGTATGCCCGTCGATTTCCTTGGCCTTGGATTAGAGACATTTAAACTTACAACATTCTGCCAGCTAACAATACTACGAGTTCATCATTCATTAATAAAATCATTTATGTATTTAAATAAATTATACATAGATCCAGTCGTAAAGAAAAATCGTTTTTTTTCATATATCAGTTAGTAATCTTGCGTATAGCATTGCAACATAGATTTTTTAACGCAGAGTTTAATTACAAAAAAAAAACAGCGGCGACAATTCTGTATCTGTATCATGATCTTCCATGAGCTTCCTGTGCCTGACACACGCCGTCGTCAGCCAGCGTTTTGGGTCTAACGCCAGCCAGTTTAATAAAAAAATAATTTAATTGACTACTTTGAGTATTCCCAATAATCTTAAACATGTGACCCACTTAGTAGTAGGTAGTTTTTGTACCACTGTAGCGAAATTATTTATAAATAAAATTTAAACTGGGTACTAACAAAAATATGTATTTTTTTATTTAGTAGGTTAAGTTTTCTAATAAATTTTAAACAAAAAATAATTGTGGGCTAAATAAATTTACATATTGAATAGTAAAAACTAATTTCGTTTTTTGTATGTGTATTTATTATATATGTTCAATAAAATAAATAGTTACTTTATATAATGTAGGAACCTATCAACCTAGGTTAGAGATAGAAACTATTTAAATAATAATTTAAATGTGTGATTGTTAGTGTAATATTGATATTGACACAAGTAGATTTTTGTTATTAATATTATCTTACATTCATAATTTATTTTATAAATAAAAAGCCTATTGCAATTAATTAATGACATACCAATGCAGGTCTAGTGGATACATTAACCACCAAACAAAATTGCATTGCAATTAAACAAAAAATTCAAAGCAATACTGAAACAAAACTGCAAAGGCTCTAAAAGCTCAAACAATAAAAAAATAGTTGTTTGATTATTTTGCAGATAGCTCTAAAAAAGTTACAAATAAATACAGAATATCCATTTTAGAGAAAAATTAAAAATATAAATAAATAAAGTGAAACAAAACTCACCGAATCCACACTTCATTCATAACCATTCAAAGTTTAAACTAAATTTTTCAAGACACTGTTTTATGTTAAATTACAAAAGATTGAGTCTATAATTGCTATGCAAATAACAGACAGGTTGTAAGCATGACAGTCGTTGAAGTACTGCAGTCAAGCGGAGCCTGTCCCGGTTCCCTCGGAGAGACCCAACTCTACTCCGGACAAATAAAATCTAAATTTAGAAAACTCTTTTTTGCTATTGGATAACAAACTCATGACCCCTTTTGCGCGTGTGCTGTAAAAACTAAAGGGTTAAAAAAGTTACCCCTTTGATGTCGCACCCCTCTTTTGCATCCCTTTCTTTGGGACCCTAAATATGTAGCTATGTAACTCATTTAAAACTTTTAAATAGGAACCTAGATATTGCAACACAAGAAACAATAATAGATAAATTAACACACATCATTTTTAACAAAAATAAAAATAAAAATTTTTACTTACAGCCTTTTAAATATAAGTTCTAATGTATTCTATTAAGACAATATATAGAAAAACTCCATTATAATTTATTCCTTGAAGTTAAATATTTTTTATCGTTTTAAGTTCTTTGTTTATATTCCATCAAAAATAATAAAAAATTCCTACCACCTCGAATGCATAAACAACAATAACATAGGCGGAATAAACTAAATTTCGTATAATTAACTAAAATTAAGTCCTGTCTAAACTGTAAGTGTGTAATTATATAAAACAATTGGGGCCTATTATTTATTATTAATATTTATTAGCCCATTCATAAATTGATGCCATAATCCATTCATTTTACTTTCATAGCCCATAGGCCATGCAACAATGCTTTGAATCAAAATAGTATTTTGGCAAATTGTCAATTGAATAAATAGGTTATTGTATAGGTTTATTAATGTCAAAGTTTTTTTTTTAATGGGAAATATTTATATAATCGTTTTTCCTTTTTTGAATATTTTATGGCCTGGTCTATATAATCTATATCTATATTTATCTCTCTCATAATGGGTTTGAGAATGTAGTTAACAGTTTTGAGTAATAAATTTAGACTTTTACAAATATTTCTACTGTATATATTTGGATTTTGGAGATTGAATAATGTATATTAAATTCAAGAATTTACTTTCTTAATAATTAATGACTACAATGAACAATCTGTGGTCTTAGTTTATACTCACAAACAAAGTATAGACTGTTGTTTTTTGACTAAAAGTTCCTACTGTCAAAACTCAAATACATTGACATATGACAGTTATTAAAAGAAGACATTGGTGATTGGACTGTAAACAACCAAATACCCTAATCTTGATTCTTGAGCTTAGCGAGAAAAGAGAAGCTGTAACCAAAAACTACTTGATTTCTAATAATAGTAGTTATTACAAATAAAATAATGACTTTATACCATTTTGGTAATTGTCTGGCTTTAGTTTATGCACCATATCACATGGCATACAAATTTTCTGGAATGTAAGAATGATAAATCCATAACAAGGTTAGTCTAATTAAATAAAACAAATGTCTAAATTTATTTTATGTTTCTGTCATTTCAGATCAGAATATGCTACCTTTTCGAAGTGTATCTATGCTGGAGGCCTCTACATATTTACTCAGCTTTGTAAAATGTTACTTCTAGCTACATTCTTTCCAGACTATGATAACACTCATGCTTCTGGGGAATATGATGTCTTCTTAGTATGTATTCCTACAAATTTTAAGTTATCAATTTTTTCTGGGACAAGTGTAGGCCTACATATGATTTTTTGTGTAATGAGTTCATATAGATTTTCTTTATATAGACCAAAAACCAGATAAAAAATTTTGATTTATTTAATATGCATATTATTAACTTGTATTATTTTTAGGAAATTTTGAAAGCCACAGTTGATTTGGCTGATCTACTTGGATTGTATTTAGCAATCAATTCTGTACCTGGCAAAGGACATGCAAAAATTTTGACTGCAGCAATTGGATGGGCAAGTGCTGAGGTAGTCATCCTTTACAATATAACTTGTAAAAAATTGCAAATAAAGATTAACTTAGAAATGCTAAAATCATTTTCAGGTAATTGTCACAAGAAGTGTTCTTTTGTGGGTTGGTGCTCGGGGTTCTGAATTTGATTGGAAATATGTGCGATCCTGTGCTGAATCAAATGTAGCACTACTACAACATGCATCAACGGCAGCATTAGTATGGCTGTGGACAAGAAGTGACTTGCCAAAAAAACACTACCCTATTGTTATGGCCCTTTTAGCTTTGTCTCCATATAGAAATTTGTTTGAAGATGCAGTTGCAAGTGTTTTATCTCTAAGTGCCTGGACCCTGTTGGCAGTTCGAGCAATACATGCCTCTGCAGTTGGTTTAACAGCATTGGCTATGTATGCTGTGCTAGCACAGCAAATTGGAATGTAATAGTTTTATAATACATAATTTATTAATTTATGTAGAACTCTTAAATTAGAGAGAGTGTGTGTATGAACAATATTTTATTTTAAAATGGTGCAAGGTGAAATGCTACTATAAACATAATAAACAATATTCCTTAAAAATTATTTATTAAATATCGTTTTACCTCTATCTATATTTACATTTTCATTAAAAGATTATTTATAGCTTTGATCTTATGTTTGTGTCAAACCAATATAAAAACTACTGATAATTTCAAAAATTCTTTCATTATTAGAATATTATATTATCCTGAATTCCTGAGTGAATTGCTATAATCAATAGGAATGATCATCTATGAAAATAGACAAAAAAATTATTTATTGATTAACCAAATATATCTATTGATTGGTCTTGTCTTACAAACGAAATGGTATGTGTTAAACAATTATTTATTTTGATGTAGTTATATTAATTTTATTATAATTAGGTGCCAAGAATCAATTATTGTTAATGAATTTGATTCTAAAAGTATGCAATTTATAAACATAATAAATTCTCTATTCATCGTAATTTTTGGACACAATAGGTGCGTTAGTTTTCTGTTTGCGTTTCGAACCTCCATCTAATATTCTGTAGTTATATTTTGTCATTACCTATGGTCAATTCTCATTTCGCAACGTTTTGACTTTTGTCAGTTGTCAGAAGTTTATTGACAAATCTTGTTTAGATTTGAATAGTGTACTGTGTAGTGTTTTTAATTTAAGCAATTAGCAAACTCTAAACAAATATAAAAAAGCAGAGTAAATGCTTAATTAATTTTAATATTACTTATAGATTTATAAAAGAATTCAAAAGGCTTATTAATTAAGGTTGAAAGCATATATTAAAGGTTTCTTCCTGTTCCAATGCTATGTGGCGTTTTATGTATTTTTATCCGTGATTTAGATGACTTATTTTCCTTTCGATAACCTTTAACACGGGCTTTCTTACTGTATTTAAGCATAATTTTCCTCAGACCTGTGAACACGTAACTTAAACGACTATGAACTGAAGCTTTTACAAAATAATGATAATAACGGTACTGGTACTTGTACTGTTGAACGGGTTCTTAAGTTATGCGGATTATGTGAATATCAGTTGTAGCAATCATTCCGAGTCAAATTTGACTTTTGTTCCTAGCAAAGATGTTGCAGGACGTTATAATATTAATTGGTGTACATATAGTGATAAAGAGGTGACAAGTTGGGAACTCACTTTGAGGTATATTGAAAATAGGTCAGAGAATGAATGCCAAAAATATAGTCTTATGATGAGAGGTCCTCAACACTCATTCTTTCGAAGAAGATTGAATATGCATCTCAACTGTTCAAATGTAAGTTTAAGCTTATTAATGAATAATTACAAAAACTGCAGTTTTTCTTTACATATAATTTAAAATATTCCAGGCGTGCTTTTCAACAAGTTTGGATCTAATATTTAATGGCACTTGTTATCACATCAAGACCCTACTTCATCATGGGAATAATAGTACCAGTCCAAGTGATTATGTTTTTTATGCCAAAAATGAATTTTCAAAACAACATTTTACAGAAAGCCAAAGTCCAGTCAATACACAAAGCAATGGGTAAGTATTCATATTATACCACTATTAGTGCTAAATAAATTTTTATATGCTGATATTATTTAAAGTCCCAAGTCTGGTACTTGGAAATACAAAGACTTGGGCTCCTATGTATTGTCATTAGAAATATTAAAAAAATCTTGTCTTGCAGGTATATAGGAAATTAATAATCAAATAAGAAATTATTTCCTTAATACACAATATTAAAGAAGTCTATAGTCATACATAGTTTTACTTTTGTTATGATTCTGTAAAAAGAGACGGCTAATTGTTTGGTCCTCATTATTTTTATAATTCTTCTTTGAGTCTATATAATTTTATTTGCATCACGTTATTAATGAGATTAAGATTCATAAGCAAAACGAGGCACCAAGTCTGACTTCCATATGTTAAAAATGTATTGAATTACATATTGCCATATGGGAGTCATAGTTATCTGTTGTCTCTCTTCTCACCCTCAGAATGCCACTAGCGGAAACTACTTTTGTATTCTAAAATTCAATGGCCTTATTATACAGGCTCTTAACCAACACACTTTGAAAATAATGTGCTACAATATAAATGAAAGACTGTTAGACTCATCCCAAATAAAGGTGCTTTGTGTAATATAAGATTTATATTTCAGTGAGCATCTGACTGTTCACTGGTTCCTGAGCTACATACCGGCTTCAGAGTATTCAATGGATTTGTTTGGGGACTCAACTCGTCAGCTACCGGTAAATGTTTTCTATGTTTACTGTTCACATACTATTTTTTAAAATTTGTGACTTGCCAATGTTTAAAAAGTATTTATTTCAAAATATACCAAAAATCAATCAAAATCAGATAAAATAAAATAATGGGTTTCTTCCAAAAGTTGCCCATTTACTAGTTAAATATTATATTACGATAAAAGAGTAACATTTAAACATATTATGTTACATATTTGTAACTTTTAGCTGATTGTGGGTTTATACATTTCCCTGTTTCACTGATAATTAATTTATTATCATATATTGTATTAAATGTTATTTTGTAGATTTTTCCTCAATACTTTCGGAAACCAATAGTGGCGATAAAGGAAGTAGTAAATCGTGTACAATATGATAAGAATCCACAAAAAGTATCAAAAACTAAAAAAATATTTTGGTCTTAGAACCTTTTAACTGTTGCCAATTTATTAATTGGCTCTACAAGCGGAAAAATTTACACATTTTTGTGTCTTTCATCAATACATTTTTATACGCAAGTATCCTCAGAAAGAATAAAAAATCCCTTGGAATAAATAAATTAAAATAGAGTAGCTAATGTCTAAATAATATTCATATGTTAATTGAATTGGAACATTATATAGCATATTAGCAGCATACTGCGATATATGTTTCAATTGTATTTTAACTGCTGTTCTGGTATGGAGTAATTTAATAATCATCTATCAAGGTCAGATCATTGATAGCTCCCACGTGGCGCTAATATGAGTGTTTACGTCATTTTACGACACAAGCTTTATTACTTAATAATTGGAGACAAATTGTTTTGTTAATCACAGTTAAAATATACGCAATATAAAGTTTTACATATATATTTTTTTATTTTTTTTACATATTTAGGGAAACTTACAGCTAAAAAAGGTTCAATAATATACAATTAATATGATGAAGGCCAATTATCAGTTTCCACACTTAGGCATTATCACATCCTTACACACCAATGCTTAAAAACTCTCAAGGCAGCTATGTTAAAATTTAAATAACTAAAAGTATCGATCACAAAGGGCTTTCTTCATTCTAGTATCACTAGTTATATTTAAGGACCACACTATTGTATTAGGTTAGCCTGTAAAGATAGTGATGTGGAGAAAATAAATAAATAAATAGTGCAGAACAAATCCAAATCAAAAATAAAAATATCATTTCTTTATTCGCCCAAAGCTTGAAACAGGTTTCCGCATTCCGATACACGCTGTATCACTCAATTCTTCCCTACACAGCTACTGTTCTTGAGCTTTGGCTGTTATAGATAATTTTGTTTATATACTAGTAAAGTGTTTATTGCATAACGCAATCAACACTTTACTAGTATTCCAATTCGTATCGAAATAAATATCGTTACTGACACACATGGAATAGTATGATTTGATAGCTTAGGTTTTTAAATTAGTAAGATACTGTAATAGCTGCAGATTACAAGCCTTTTTTTTTTATTTTTTTTTTATTTATGGCTGGCACGACATGTGCATTAGCCAGCGTCAAGTATAGGATTTTTATAATTCGAGCTTGTCTTTTTAGAAATTCGACAGTGTCCTCTATGTACGGTTTAAGCACTCGCCCGGTACCGCACAACCCTCCCAAAGGCCGAGAACAAAATTAAATTAAAACTTGCCCTCGAACCGGGAATCGAACCCGGTACCCCTCACCTAGCTGCCACTTAATAAGACCGCTAGGTTATGAAGCCCCCTTACAAGCCTTCATAGTTGAGAATTAGCGAAAATGATTGGATTTAGACATACGAGATACGTTCTTACCCATTGTTATATATAACCCGAACATGTAGTCAACAAGTTATTTGCTGAAAATCTCTTCAGATAATAATAGCATGACAATATGATATCCTAAACTTTTCTACTTCAGTAAATAATAAATTGTATGTATCCCAGACAGTGGCGTAACTATACCATCTGGGGACCGTTGGAAATTCTTTTGATATGGTAGTACAAATCGTCACGTTTAATTTTAATAAACTTCAAGATTTTTAGCCTACTCAATTGAGTACACGTTGTATATGTGTCAGTAATGGCCATAGACCTCCTCTCTTAGGCAAGAGAGAATGGTCTGTAGTCTCCACGCTAGCCCAATGCGTATTGGAGACTTCACATTCATCCATAGAACATAATATCTCTTGGGTAAGGGCCCTCTTGCCAGCCCGCCACTCTATTGTTACGCCACTGATCCCAGTATCCCTACAACATTTATAAATACATAATAGATCCACTTATTTTAAAGATGTTTCCTTAATTATAAAAAGGCTATAGAAACAAAATCGTAACGAAATTTCAATATATTTTTCAGAAAGATGTAACCGACAATTGTACCGTAGTAGGCAGAAGGCAAACTGAAGTGGTGTGCTCTTTGTGGGTGCCTTACGGTGACTATCGGATGCGGCTCCAACATTTAGCACCTTGGACAACTGGATCGATATTTAATTCTATCACAAATACAGAGTACAGCTTTGGTTAGTTCCACAAAAAAATACCATATCTTACTAGAACAATTTGTTGAAATAACTTGAGTTACTATATTTAAATGTTTTGTGTGTAAAATGTTACTTTCTTTCAAAGAAGGAATGGCTTCAATACATTTTTGTATGCAAGTTCCGATTTAGTTCTCTCTATTTCAAAATTCCAAAAAATTTTGATTATAATAGATATTTTTAGAGATTAATCACTGTTAATATGATTATAATTGTATCCCTTAAGATGTGGTGCTACCTCGAAACGTCAAGTTATACGTGTCGTAAAAATAATAAACTTAATTTCACCGTTGAGGATTAAGTAAATCTCAAAATTGAAACTCAAGATGGCGGATGTTTACTGATCAGCTGGCTTATTATTTGTTAAAATAATACTACATACTTTGTTTCTTTTTATATATACGTAATTTAAAATGTAAAAGATTTCTAATCTTTGTCTATGTCTAATCGATTATTACGTAAGCGAATGTGAAAAAGAAATAGTTTTAGAGTTCGTAAGTAATCTTGATACTTGAAAAAGTCTATAATTTCGGTTAATAAATGAAACGTGTAGTAAAGAATTTTATTATTTCGCATAATCGCTGATTCTCTTTCCACAGACTCGTTGTTTTGAAAGTGTTTCAGGGTTTTAATAAGTGGTAAATCTTAATATATATAAATTCCGTGTCACGTTGTTTGTCCGCTATGTACTCCTAAGCTACTGAACCGATTTCAATCAAATTTGCACACCGTGTGCAGTTTGATCTAACTTAAAAGATAGGATAGCTTACATCTCAATTTATACCCGAAATATTATTTTATTGCAAAAAATTTGTTTATTATTTGATAGTCACGATTCTAACGGATGGCGCTGTGTTGAAGGTACCAACGTTTCACATAAGCTACAATTTAATGGCATAACCACCAAAAAAGCATGGTGGTCCCCGTGACTGGTGTTCTCCTACCGTTTCCCTTGAATAGGTTACTACTATGTAATATAACTAAAACCTTAGCCATAGCAACGCTTGGCTGGTCTGCTAGTGTTATATATTTTCAACCTGTGATTTATACAAAAATTTCAGAGCATAAACCAGAGAACCCAGTGCCTGTTACACATAACAATAGTGGGCTGCTATGGATCAGTTGTGGAGCTCTTGCCTTCGTTCTTACACTTACCGTTGCCCTTGTGCTTATTTGTCGCCGTATCGAAAGCAAACGGGTCTGGATGCAGTAAGTGTATGCTTAAATAATAATTAAAAAATATATAAAAATAATGTTATGACCTGTGTGCAGTTAGAAATGAAACAAAATGTTATCCAAACTACATACATCACAATGTCAAACTTATTTTTAATATCACACACTCACTCCACTGCCTCTGCGACACAAAAAGTTTATTGGGCTCCGAAACGACCAAATAAAATAAACAAACAATTATATTTCTTTCAAAATAGGGTTTTATATGAAATAGGTTGATTTATTTTTAATCTCTGGAATATAAAACACAAATTGTATTTGAACTTCAACTTTGATATCAAATTTTTATGATTTTTGCAATATATGTATTACCATATTAAAATGAATTATTTTGTGATGAATAAATGTGGCTTCATTCTCTCAAGTAATTAATTTTGCCATAAATAAAAATTACTGACCTTCCTTTGTATTAAGAATCTCATAGAACCAATCTATTCTGAAAATGAAATACATAATAGTCAAAAAGGTTAAATGACAATTTTTATTAAACCTATATTTGTTTTAGGATCTGATCACTGATTATCATGTCAAGTGGCCAAATGTGGGTTTAAATATGTATTTTTACATTTAACAATATTGTTAACCATTAACATAAAGTATTACTATAAGAAATTATTTTTTTCTGTATTTCATTTAAAAAGGAGTAAGTTAATATTTTACATAACAATCATACAAAAATATCACTTAGGTATTCTATAATAATTATGATACTTAAAACAAAAAATCTCTGAAATGACGATTAAATTTTAAATTTTAGATATTTTAAATTAAGTATGAATTTAATTTCAGATGGATAATGCAATCAGTATGGAAGCGGAATTCGCCAGGAATGTGTCGTGGTCGCGTAGTGCTCGTATACGCAAGGGATTGCCCGCACGTTATGAGGCTGGCTGCTGCATTAAGAACGCTTTTGGCTCGTGTCACTGATGACCCGGTAATAAAACGACTCTTTTAACATACATCTAAAAACCTTTAAATTTTCAGAAAATTTTCTACTGGTTTGATTTTGTTATCAAAGTTTTTATTATATTCATTGATGACTTATTTTTAAGTAGCTAGTAGTAATACTACTCATTTAATAAAAAAAACATACATAGTATTCTATTCCTATAAGCAACGTATAATATTAGAGCAGTGTTGGCCTAGACGTGCTGGTCCCTGAGGTAGTAGGTTCGAACTTTTGTTATGTGCTCCTTTAACAATTGCTCGTATGGTGAAGGTTGTAGCGCCAATGTTTTAATTTCATAATATTATCTACTTCTCTCTCAACATTAAAAAAATCAAAATTAGAAAAACCTTAACCATTTTATAATAGTAATATTTTTTTTTACAACAAATTAATGTAATTAAAAAATATTTTTAATTAAATACTTAATTGTGGATTGAGATTTTTTTTTACTATATATTAAGATAATTACTCATACATTTCATTTAAAAAAGTATTTTATATGAAATACATTTTTGTTGATTTATTTCTTCACTTCTTCAGACATAAATCATGTCTCTGGATAATAAGTCTCGCCTAAAGCTTAGGATTCCTAGAAAAGCGGTACCGTTATCCAACGGCCGTAATGTAACGTTGGGTGACGTCACCCATACGTTGTCTATTAATAACATCGGAGTAGGTTTTCTAGAGAACGTTGAGTGTCACCGTAACTTCAAATAGCAGTGCTGTCATTTGCATGACGGCCGTCATAGCGGTAATAAACATTAGTTCGCGTGTAGCGGTGCCCATATTTAATTAATACCATAAGTGGAAACGTGACTTGGACGAGCGAAAATGATGTTTTTTTGCATTATGTTAAAAAGTAGAGACGGCCGTTATTAACAACCGTAAAATGTTAGTCAACGGCACCGCTTTTCTAGGAAACCTAAGCTTAACAACCGTAAAATGACGGCCGTTAGTTAAAGGCACCGCTTTTTTTTATTTCCCCCTTTGTATAATTTTCGAATCGAATTTTTTTCTTCTTGATTGTTATCTTTGCTTAAGTGTTAAATAAGACATAAATAAACTTTCCAGGTGTATGACGTATACTGTCCCGAACGCTGGTCGGCAGTAGCAGGTGCTGCGGGTGAGTGGATGCGACGAGCTGTGACGTCACCTGACACACGACTGGTGTTATTGCAGACACCTGCGCTGCAACACCTGCATCGGGCAACTGGGGACCTCACGCGTGAGTATCTGCGTAGTACATATGGAATTCACTTCCCGTCCCCATCCGCTTGGCCTTTTTTCTTTCTTTCTTTAAATCTTTACTGTACAAGCATTACCTGACCACATCGTATAACTTTGTTAATTAAATTTAATGACAAAAAATAGTATAAAGAAAAGAAATTGTAGAACTTGAATAAGTTGCAAGTCTTCACCGTGCATAATCTTTTTAAATTCATAAAAACTGTTGTGAAAAATATCAACATGAGCACACCAGATTTATAATACTTGCACGTTCTAGCGAGCGGACCATTAGTTTTGTATTATTAGTTTTCATTCATAGTTTAATTTGTCTAAATAACTTATTAATTATTATAGACCCTATCTATTGTTTTTTCTCATTGGTTGTCTGGAAGAGATCGCTCGAAAGCGATAAGGCCGCCAGTTGCCCTCCTTTCTAACTAGTATACAGTAGTATTAGCAAGTATACAGAAAGGTATACTTGCAACGAAGTGGTAATAAATAAATATGTGTGCGTTTACCACGCTACCACCTCGTATCAAGCAAGTTTAATCCACAAAATATATCAAACTTTTAGGATTTTTTTTGAAGTTATACTTCTTTAGGCGCGTTATGAAAAATTGATGAGAGTGAAATTTTACGATGCGCGCGCACCGTGACACAAAATGAACAGAATGAAGTTGCCCACGGAAGATGCTACGGCAATGGACATAACTTAAAAACAACATTCGAATAATAATAGAATTATTTATGTTACACTTAATGTAAGAGAATAATAATAAATATTTATTTATTTAATTTTTCAAATGTAAACTGAACTTATTTGACTATAATGACTCCTTTTCCAGTCTTTGATTATTTAATTGTAATTAATTATTTGCATGCAATCAAAAACTATTTTTAATAATGCCAAAGAAGTATAACTTCTTACGCGCGTACATAAGTACACACACCCTTTTTTTTAATTTGCCGCGCTTTTTCGTTATCTTTCATTAGCCAGACTCTATTGATATATACAGTCAAACCTGGGTAAATGAGAACTGGATAAGTGAGAAAACTCTATAAGTGAGAGTAATAGCCGGGACCCGTCATTTTAAGCTCCCAAAACCTCTATTAGCGAGAGACAGAAACCTCTGTAAGAGAGTCCTTTTTCACTCATGCATCTCCGTAAGTGAGACTGCTACTTATCTTTACCTCTATAAGCGACAGTCGGGCTTTATTTATTTATATTATGTACTTTAAATGCGTTGGATACGGTCCATCAGTACTTTAAATACCCGGCGCTGCGGTTGTTGATCAAACAATATTCGACAAAATTTATGAGTTAGAGATAAACATTCAAAATACAAAAACAGAAACCCAAACGAAATTGACGGTTTTTTTAAGTGTAAATTAGTTCTAAATAAAATAAAATATATGTACATAATATGTTGTGCATATTATGCACATAATTTTATCATATTACATATTTACTACATTCGTACTTGCTTCTCCTTACCTCTATAAGAGAGAAACGCTTCCCATGTACCTGTATTAGCGAGAAACTCGGGTTAGTGAGAAACCTCTATAAGTATTTCCGAACCAATTCGACATAGGGTCCTTCAAGAAAAGAGCGTACCACTTCTTGAAAGGCCGGCAACGCACTCGCGAGCCCTCTGGCATTGAGAGTGACCATGGGCGGCGGTATCACTTAACATCAGGTGAGCCTCCTGCCCGTTTGCCCCCTATTCTATAAAAAAAAAAAAAAGCGAGAATGAGATGGTGCTCCCTTGAACTCTCGCTTATCCAGGTTTGACTGTACTTGTACTTTTGACATATACGTGACTTTTGTAATTCTCGTCTATTTATAATGTATAAGCGATAATAATAATAAAAAAATATTCACTATTATATATAAGTTTTCCATACAGCTGAACATCCACTCCTAGGCAGTGTTGCGGTGTACCGTCAGCCGCATGGTGCAGATGAATTGGTGACGCTCGCATTGCGGCTTCTCAACGAAACTGCGCACCGTACCGTGCAGTACCGCAAGTTCTATAAAATCACGTGAGTACTGTTTTTAAATATAATTTAAATAATTACTGAATAGAGTTTATTCTCTTTTAACTGACTTATCAAAAGCGAGAAGAAATTCAATTTCACGTGAAATTTTAGTTTTTTAACGACTTATCGTTGTCCGTGAAAACAGGGTTATCTCATATAGATATATTTTTTTTACTGTGAAGCCAAATGAAGACCGTAAGCTTATAAAAATACGTTTTCTGTTCCATTATAATTAATGTGAGAGTAAGATAAATCCATCGGCAGGTGTTTGAAATAATTTTTAAACTTTTTGTGATTTGGCCTTGATTGACATTGAGTAAGCAAAGTCAAATATTTAAAAAGCTACATTTTAATAGACATTTAGATAATTATTTCCTTTCCGTTAAGTCTCACTTAAAGTACTCAAATTAATTAAATGCTGGCTCTTATTTTTTTTCTATAAATTTAATTTTGTATCGGTTTTAAATACGTTCAAAATGTATATCTTATATCCGTTGACTTACAGTGTATCCGGTCTGGAAGTGGACGTAGTACCCACAGTGACCCCTTACCGCAGCTATCAGTTGCCCCAAGACGCTCTTGTCTTGCTACGAGATCTCGATCCATCCCTTTTCCCCACCGATTCAGACCAGCCCCCCAATGAGGAGAACCGGTTCTCAAATGAAGCCCCACTTAACCGGCTTCCGTCAGTCGAAGCCCCCCAATCTCCCCCGGAAAACCCCGAGCTTAACAAGGAATTGCAAGTACTGCAGGAAGCAGCCTCAGAACTGGTCGCATACGTGCGTGAAAATCCTGCCTATTTGACTGAACAGCTCTTCTTTATATAAGGTAATTATTTGGTGTACCTTTTTATAATTATAATATTTATTTTCTATTTTATGACAAACTTTTTAGTATATATACTCTATGGTTACTAACACATACACATCATTCAAATTCAGTTAAATTATTTACAAATTAAATTAAATATAATATCGTAAATTGAACTAATTCCACCTCTGTGGTTTAAAAGTAAACGCACGTTTGATTGGATCCGGTAAAATAAAAAAATTGTATTAGCGGATACCTACATTAAACCTATCTTGCAATTACCAGATTTTTTTATAAGTATTAATATATCGATTCGTTATTTCAGAGGAAATGCGTGACGCATACGACTAATCGAATCGCCCATGAGCGGCGAGATTCCTTATTCGGAAAAAACAGAAGGAGATTAGGGGTGATCTTTTTAGTGGCAATTGTATGTACAATTTACTTTCAACTCAAGGTCACGTGACCTAACGAAGGATTAAAATCTACAATACAAGAAATGATGCACTCGATTTTTTAATTTTTGAATGCAGCAGTCGTATCCCACAAGTTCTCTACAGCTGTAAATGAAAATCTATTATAAACCTACCTAGTAGGAGAGTCAATGTTTTCATGTTTATTAGCTCGGTCACGTGACCATACCCAAACATCCTTTGGCGGTAGTGGTTCACGCCTTAAAGTGATTTTGTCTCGAGCCCTAGGTCACCTGGAATTGTCTCCGATATTTTATACTATACATTGTACCCTCTGATTTGTTTAATATAACGGTATACATTACGGGTTTCAACTGTGTTGTCAACTTTTTGTACAAAAATACTTTATCGCTTCAGCTGTTTTATGCAGTTACAACCTGTCCTGTAGAGATACTGGAATATATTTTTTTAAACTCGCCCCGGTTTTCACACGGGCAATCGTGACCCAAGGTTTACCTTGCAAAATAATATACCTACCTCATAAATGATTCTAGATATTGGTGAAAACCGCAATAAATTCCGTGCAGTAGTTCTTGGGTTTATCGCGAAGAAACAGATAGACACGGCTTTGTTTTTATACAATTTCGATAATAAGATATTGTGGCTGACTTTTTGGTGGCCATTATCAAGTTCTACAACTTTCCACATTAATTATACAACTCTCACCGTTAAAGCATCGTACGAAAGAAACGTTTTCGTCCCACCGTTTCTCTTCCACTTACTTTCCAAATCCGACTACCGCGGACAAATCTTTTAATTTTTTAATATATGGCACTCACAAACGCGGCTTTTTATTGGTAAAAAAATTTACAAACTCGGTTCTGTAGATACAGATATTACCCTTTTTATAATATTGGTATAAATAAATATTAAACGCACGGGGATTGTAGGAGTGACGTGATTTGGATGGCAAAAGTCTCGAACAATACGTAAAATCAAATTAGTACTATCGTAATAGAATAGTAGCGTTATTATTTTGTTTAAAATAACACTAGCATGCATTGCGAAAAGAGAAACGTATGGCGGTTATACAAACTATTAAAATTCTTATTTGTTATTCTCTAGAATTCGATACGTTTAGTTTTTTCAAGTATCAAGATTAATATAATATAACATTACAAAAAAGTTAATTTAACACTGCAACGATCTCAAATCACAACGATTTTCTTTCCGCACATACTATATCGTTACTTGTTATGAACCGCGGCTTAAGGGTCTGTTTCACAATTTATGGATAAAGTACCAAATAGCTATACCAAACATATTTTATTTGGAAGATAAATTGTGCTATTTGACACTTCATCGGACTCATAACTTATGACGGACTTTATGTGACGAGGAGAGCTATCTGACAGTCATGAAACGCACCAATAGTGTTTATCCTACCAATAAGTAATAAATAGCTAATTTTGAACTTATGTAGAACTTGTCCGTACATTGTAAAACAGACCCTAAGTCGCGTGATAACAGAGTTTTCCTGCCCTGTACAAAATATAGAACAATTTAATGTTCAGATAATATTGGCTTAGACTTAGGGCCCCGAATTTGTCACTAGATGGCGTTTTAATTATATTTGCGTCTATATCTTTGTAAATGGCAAGGATTTTTATATTTCTATCAATTTTAGATAAAATTGGTAGTTTGAGATTTTTCAACAACGTTCTTTTGTGTGCCTTATTAAATTTAAGTTGTAGCGTTAATGATATGTTGAATGTTAATTGATAATATGATAATCTAGATCATAATTTTACTTAAATAACGTCTGCTTATACTGATATAGGAATTAGGAAGTGTTGTTAAAAAAAAGAATGAATAACAATTTTTACTCTTGGCAATTATTTATTATTTGAGTATTGACAGGCAACTATAGACAAAAGTTTAAGGTTTCTGTATATTATTGGCGCGTATGTGACATTGTGACTTAATCAATGACGTCTAGGAACGTTAATATTGAGAAACTTGTGTCGTAGTACCTATGTCAAAAATGTCAATATTTTAAATGGATTAAAATTGTTTCGTTCTAATATTTGTTTTCAACAAGAATATGCTACTTAAACCTGAACTAGTCTGGTTTCAATAACTTATCCAGCGCGTGTCCTGACAAAGATAACATTAGATATTCAGTTATTAATTTATTATACCTAAGATTACCTGCAGTCGAGTAAGATCATTACTAATGATTGCTAAATAAAACAAAAGTAAAGCGGGAACTTTCACTTCCTTTCATAGGATTTGGACAGAGAGAACTTATTCGCCCAATTTTTAATACACTTAAATGTTTACAAATAATTTAAAAAATTCTGACGTGACATCGATTAATTGCCGGATGCACGCAAGAAAAAGCAAGACTCATTGTCCCGTTACGCTAATTGTCCAGGTACGTTCATTGTCCAGTTACGCTCTTTGTACGCTTGCGTCGAATTTATCTCTCTTCCACTCGATTGGCCTATGTATAATATTCAATATTTGTATCCATACCAAATAGTGATAATTCAATAAAAATTATTCAATATTATTCATAAAAGTATGCAATCATTTCATCAATATTTTGTTATGACGTTGTCACGTTAAACTACCGTCAGTAACTTTACAGACAACAATTTTTTTATAGTTATATAATCTTAAATTTATGCATAATATTGTAAATATAGTAAAGTGTTTTATTGAATACACAGAAAATGAGTCATCCCACCCATAGTGCCTTATTGAAAGCAAATTAAATTGATAAAATTATAACTAAAACACTTGTTATACTATATAAAGGGTTTTTCAACAAGAACTTTGTTTTCTAAAACAAAATAAAACAAAGAATTTAGAGGAAAATGAATAAAATTTTTATTGTATTACAAAGAGAAAAGTTTGGCAATTATGAATGAAAAATGATATCTGGCAAATGTCCACCACGACCACGCTGACAGATGTTGATTCTTTCATCAAAATTTTTAATCACTTTTTGGCAAAATGGAGGGTCTATTTCGTTAATGACATCACGGATTTTGAGTTTTAAGGCTGCAATCGATTCGATTGGCTCCGTATAGACTCTGTCTTTAACATAGCCCCACAAAAAATAATCCAGTGGTGTTAAATCACACGATCTGGCTGGCCACTTAACAGCTGAATTTCGCGAAATTATGCGCTCGGGAAATTTGGTTTGCAATAAATTGATCGTTTCATTGGCTGTGTGACATGTGGCACCGTCCTGTTGAAACCACATTTCAGTGATATCCATGTCATCAATAATAGGCCAAAATTTAGTGGTTAACATCTCGCGATACCGTGATCCATTGACTGTTACCGCATTTCCAGCCTCATCTTCGAAAAAAAACGGCCCAATCACGCCTCCAGACCACATAGTGCACCACACAGTAATACGTTGAGTATGCAAAGCCTTCTCAATAATTGCTTTAGGATTTTCAGAAGCCCAAATGCGACAATTTTGCTTGTTGACGTACCCTGACAAATGAAAATGGGCTTCGTCTGAAAAAATGATTTTTTCAGAAAAACCAGCAGGTTGTTCCTGAATGAACTGAGCGAATCTGCGGCGATTTGAATGGTCGATCAGCTTTAATTCCTGCACCAGTTGAATCTTGTAAGGCTTCAAAGCCAAATCCTTTCGCAAAATTCGCCATGTTGTGCTTTTGGATAACCCCAATTGTTGAGAACGTCGTGAAATTGACAAATTTTGATCTTCTTCAACACTGTGGCTCACGGCGGCGATGTTTTCTGTTGAACGACCCGGTCGAACACGTGTTGGTGTTGGCACATTTTGTACCGAGCCTGTCGACTCAAATTTCTTTCTCAAATTCTTAACAGTGGTCTCAGAAGGACGATTATGCTGGCCGAAAATATCACGAATTTTACGAAATGTAACTTTAACAGAACCACCATTTTTATAGTGGATTTGAATTATTTTAATGCGATTTTCGAGCGAAATTGAATTCATTGTAATAATTGCCAAAGCACCTGCTACGAATACCGCCAAAAACTAAATGTCAAAACTATCACGTTCTCGGTGTTGCCACAATTGAAAAACAAACTTCTTGTTGAAATACCCTTTATATGCATATGTGGACCAGAGGATTTTTTAAATATTTTAATTATAAGTAAGAATTATTATGAATGAGACTGTAATGCATTTGACAGTTTACAAACATTTGTAGGATCATACCATTTAAAATCTAAATTTTAATTTGTTATTTTGTGCCTATCATACATTTTCTTAAAAGGCAGGCAACGCACTCGTGAGCCCTCTGGTATTACTGTCAATGGACGAGTGTATCACTAAGCATCAGATGAGCCTCCTGTTCGCCCTCTGTTCTTTAAAAAATCGTGTTTCATTGATACTATTCAAAATTAAAAAAAAATGATCCCTGTTTGATCTGATTGACATTATTTTACGAAGTGTACTTAGCTAATTTGAAACTTATCCTTACATTGTGAAACAGACCCTTAGTGTGTAATGTTACAAATATTATTTTTTAAAAGGAAAAATATGGCAGAGACACAATATATTAAATAATTGTAATAGATAGCTTTATATTATTGTACCATAATGTTGTATGAAATATGTGGCCTTAAATAAGTCGTTGTTATTGTTTTGTTAGGAATAAGAGTTGTTTAGATTAAGAAATGTAAAACCATAATGTAAAATGATAGTCATTGTTAATTGTTAAGAATACAAACACCAAAACTTAATGATTTATTATTTTTACCCTTCACCAAAAATTCATGTTCAATAGAAAGAAGTAGTAGTGAACTAGCCAAAGATTCCGACGTGAATTCAGGTAACTTGAACCAATGTTGTCTATGGCTATGAGATAAATTTGCAACCATTAGATAATTCCACAGATCACGAAAAACTAAGATAAGCATTTTAGACACGTTTTTATTTATTTATTAGGAGGCAAGGAAACTCATCGTTAAGTGATACCTTCGCTCATGGACACTCACTTTGCCAGAAGGCTCGGCGTTGCCGGCCTATTAAGAATTCGTACGCTCTTTTCTTGAAGGACCCTAAGTCGAATTAGTTTGCATATACTTCAGTTGTAATAGTTTACTCTATGTACAGATTTAGTAAGACCTATGCAAGTGACTTCTCCGTAAAATAATATCAACATGGAAATTATTTTCTTTTCCTTATCCTAGTCTGTACTAAAGAAGAAATTAGAAGTTAATTTAAAATTGATTTAATATACCTTATTTCGCGTTTTCTTGCCTAATAATGGCAACTCTAGGTGCAAGTTTTTTGAATATTGGCGGGTACTAAGTGCGTAGTGTGCGAGCGGGAAGGAGACATGGCTCACGCAGGTACGCCTATTCATTACAGCGAGTGAGAACGGTGTTTATGGCATAATATGGATAAGACCGAATTTGTTCAAAATTATAGTTAAACATCTATCATACACATTTACATCTATCTATCACCATTATACAGAATATGTCTATATTTTCAATAGTTGTAAGTCTTCAGATTTTTTTAATTAATTTTAATAATTACATAGATATTAATTAAGAATTATTAATAGTTGCGTCTAGAATATAATAGTGTTGTTTTGACGTAATTACGCATTCCTGTCATAAAACTATACTTTTCTATTGCATAAGAGTAAAAAGGAATCGTAATCTTGATCTAGAATCCTAGAGCTTATTGAGCGATCAGTCTAAAGTTCCATGCGACGAATATATTTCATTAAGTTTGATCTCAAATTCTCAGAAGTTAAGTTAAAACTATAATTTATGAGCCAAGTGCTCTTAAGTTTCAAAGCGCATATCTATAGCAGCTAGCGTGTGCAACTTTTTATCAGCGATATATTATCAAGCGGCCGGCTTGTTATATAACCAGAACCTGTATCATATTGCCGTCTCGCTCTGCCGGCCGAATGGCATCGGGCCGGCGAGCTCCGATCGAGACGCGGCCCCCCTTCATCACCACCGCGAGCGCCCTGCCACGTTCCGCCGCTAGACAAAGACACAACATATTGCATTAAATTTCGATCCTATTCTGTAATGTTTTGTCCAATCGCGTCCGATCTCTGCATGTTCCGGTTCTTTGTCATCAATGGGTCGCCGGGCGAGTCCATTTCTAGTGCCACTCAAATATATTTTACGCAATATTTAAGCTAATTTGTGATTTCATACTGTGCTCAGTTGAATCTTTGGACCATCCTTTCGTTAATCGATAGCATACAGCGGTCCCGCGGACAAAATCGAGAAGTGTTTGGCGTTAGGCCCTTTCGGTATTAATGAGCCGTACCCACTTCAGCTGACTGCGTTGTACGCAAGGCTACTCCAACCAAACTAGTAGTAGACCGGCGTTCGAGGGAGGCGGTCGGGTGCTCGCTTACGTAGTGATATGCGGATGTCATTAATTACAATGGTTTTAGAACGTTTTCCATAGGCGTGAAACGGTTTATAGAATCAGCCAGCAATAGTTTGTGTAGCGCATCGTGACGGGCGGGCGCGTCAAGAAGCGAGAGGGCGAAGTGTAGTGAGTGCCGTGGACGGTCTGAGGAGCTGAGGCTCAATAATGCTCAAATTCTTGACTCACAAGCTACGAACGCATTCGTTGAATGAGGAGAACGTTTCCGAGAAGGTGGGTGTCGACGCGGCCGGCTCTGCGCCGTGAAGGTCACACCGCCACCAGAAAATGGCCGCCCGCTCTCGAGAACAAAGGAGCGGAACGGTCGCCGGCTTCTACACCGCTCGATTTACATCTATTAAGCTCAAATACTACCTTATTTCACTTTGCATTAGCCTACGCACAGGTTTCAGTAAAGTTTTAATCAAATTTCATAGAGCGAGTCTATCAAAATCGTGTCTGATAGCGGTGTGACGGTAGGCATATGTACCGGATTGATCGTCTGTTTGAAGCGTATGTATTTGTTTTCAGGTGGAGGAGCGGGACTCCGGCACCGAGTCGGACGACGAGGCCGAGCGCGCCGACTCCGGTGAGTCCAGACCTTCGGCCTATTCATCTAACTCCCGTCCCTATGCCCTTAACTGGCTCTCGGCGAGTTTGCCGGCCGGCACTATCTTACGCTAAACGTATTACAGTATAAACACTCTTCTTAAAAGCTATATTGATATCATATAGTATAATTTCTTGGGGTAATATATTTTTGCATGCATAAACGTAAGTCGATTAGATTGGAAACATTAATTGTCGATTAATGATAAATAGACACTGATTTCAATTAAGTACCTACTACTTAATTGTATATTTGCATACTCGTTTTATGTAAAATACGAAGTAGGTTACGATGTTATTGTTTATTTATATTTAATACCGGTTACAATAAAACTCTAGTTTGGGCCAGTGGGGTCCGACCCCAGCTTGTTGCGAAATGACCTTGAGTCACGTCCTTGAACTTCCAATCTGAACACGTAATATCCACTACGAATCGTAAATTAGTTCGCTGGATTCGTGAATAACACATTAGTATGTGCATCTTTCAGTCACATAATTGTACATTTCTGAACAACACCGCCATGACAATGACAAGAAAATTCACTAAAATCTAGTGCCTAGCGGATTCTAATAAGAACAGATCGTAGTGTTTAAATCGTTTGATCAACATTTTAATATTTGCCTAATTTTTAACCACTAAAACAAATATTACGTGTATGAACATTATGTTAGTGGGAACTTAAACTTACTAACTAATGTCAACTTTTATGGCCTTTAATATCTAAAAGATATTCTAGAAACATAGAAAATATTTTTGTTCAGAGGGTTCCAAAGAAAGATGGTGTGGCATCTATTATCATAATAACCTTAAATTTTCGTAATCATTCACTTGTTGTTCTTTCCAATCGGTTATCATTAGATAGTATAATGTAATATCGTAGTATATAATTTATTAATACAAAACCGAGATAACACTCGTAAACAAAGCAGTTATTATTATCTTATCTTTGACGTATCAAAAAGCCTACTCGAATAAATCTAAAGGCTTTAGACTTTGTTTTTTCGTACATACTTCACACTTATCTGAACCAGCGGCTTCTTCAATTTTCAAGACATTACCATCAGGTAGCAGGCCTGTTACATTACTCTTAGGGTCCTTCAAGAAAAGAGCGTACAAATTCTTTAAAGGCCGGCAACGCACTTGCGAGCCTTCTGGCAATGTTAGTGTCACCTAACATCAGGTGAGCATCCTGCCCGTTTGCCTCTAATAACATTTAAAAAAAATTAAAACCTTTCATTTGAAAGAAGACTTGATATAAGCTGAAGAAAAAATTGTCACCTGTACATAGCGCATAATGTACGAATGCTCATAAAAGCATGATACAGTGTTAACTCTTTATAACGCATTTCAAGGGACCGAGCACTTTTATTCGTTATAGAGAGGGATGAATTAATGTATTGGATTAAACCAACTAATTTAACTCAAGTTTACGTTATAGAGACTGTTTCGTTATAACGAATGACGTTATAAAGAGCTTACAATGTATATAGAAACCGTACTTTGCAATAAATCTTGAGACGTCACGCAAATCACTCCGATTACACGTTTATCGCGAAAGTCCAGAAAGTCAAGCTGTAGGTCATTTTGTACAAGTTTATCGGAGATATCTCTTATTTACTGGTTTCGTTGAAACTATTAGCTCCTGTAGCCCATGTGATGGGTTAATACTTCTATTATAAAATATTTTATTGACCTTGAAACTTTCTAGTTTCTACTTGTTTACTTTAACTAAATTTTGACTAGACCGGAACAGACGAAAAATCGTCTGTCGTTCATCAAGTCCATTTTGATTGATTTATTTATTTGTTTACACTTTGTTGCTTTATGATATAAAAATTTAACAAAATTACAAGTAAAGGAAAGGCAACTGGCGGCCTTATCGCTTTCTAGCAATATCTTCCAGGCAACCACTGTGAGAAAAGAAAATGTATTAAATTACATAAGGTGGGCAAAAAGTGCAAAAATACATGTATTAAATATGCTTGTAAAGAAAAAGAAACTAAACAGGAACAAAAAACTAACTAAGTAAACTAATAAAGGATACATTAAAAAAAAATATACTAATAATAATAAAAAGTGCACATGAATCATTTTAATTTAATTTAAGATCACGTCGGTTAGTAGGTATTATTAAAGTTAAGGATACGATGTGGACAGGTAATGTTTGTACAGATTTATCTGTCTGTGACGTAAATTATCCACATGTCGAAGTGGCATATTATAACCATTATTAGATTGCCTTCTTGAAGTTATATCTACTTTCTACCTTAGCGTAGTCCCCATTTTCTAGACCACAAATAAAAATTCTTTTAAAGAGACTAACTTTAATTAGACTATATCAATCTTTAGTACAAAGCTTAATTACTTACTTACCCAGTGGTTAAGCGTAATAAGTAAAGAAAGTAAGTAATAAGAAAAGATAACATTAAAACCGAAATTTCAGTTTCGCACAATAGTAAAATGTCATTAGGTTGTAAAAATAAGTAGGAATGCAGTTATCACCGTCGCCGCGCCGTCTGAACCGCCGAACATAATGCACCTGACACATATAATATATAATTACTTATGTGCTTGTAAATTTTCCATTGATAATCGGCTGTTCCAAGGTCGGCGCGATTGCGTTGTTGCAACCGATTATTATTACTCATTCTCTAAATGATTCAACGTATACTATTTTGATTAAACGAGAACTACATAAACATAATCAAAAATAGTTCAATAAATCTACGCATTCGGGTAACTATGTTGGACCATTTTTCCTTCTAGGTATGTTGGTTATCGGCCTACTATGACTTTTAGCAAGGGGTAGCCAGGTACACCCCAGTGATTCTACCGTTGTGTAGAGCCGTCGCTGTGCGGCCTGTACTATGCGTAAATGTTTGGCTAGATCGAACCCAAAGACTAGTAATACAAAACCGACTCTCAGATGGTATCTTCCAAAGAACTTTTTGGTGCAAATTATGACAATTGATTGAGTCGTGTATAGTGTAACACACTTGACTATCCACTGTCCACTATCTTCTGCTAGGAGAGCAAAACCACAAAACCGAAATTCATAAAATGCGCATGCATGCATAAGTGCATACTTATTCACAGATTCCGGTGAACATTAGAATTAGTACAAAGACCCTCTAAATCAGTCACTAACCTTTTTGTCCCATGCCTTAGCCTTTCTAAGATTCTTATGTAATACATACATAATTATTCATATTAAATAAATTGTTCACTTAAGTTACTTTAGTTATAAATTTGAGGAAGAAATTACTAGGAAATTGTTAACGAAACAGTATTAGTAAAATTTCAAATAATTTTAATAAATTTTCGACTTAACAATCAAATTGCCCCTTGCCCCTGTAGGCGTGGGCCCCACATTCGGAAACACTGGTCTAAATCCTCGCTAGCTTGTAGTTGAAATAAAAAGAGTGTACCAATACTAATTATTTAAAGACCTTGTGAGCCTTCTGGCAATGTGAGTGTCCATGGGCGGCGGTTTCACTTAACATCAGTAGAGCCTCCTGTCCGTTTGCCTCTTGCCTCTTGCCTCTTGCGTTTGTTACATTAAAAAAATTTTAAAAAAGTATACCAAAATGAGTTAAACTATCACCTAAACCTTGTCTTGTCTCTTTGCTAGTTTTCCAAACAGGTACGAAAATTGACGAATCAAGTATTAAAATTACATAATAATATTTTACTTGAATTTCTCGTAATATAATTTATCAAAACCGCTTAAATTACATGGAAATTTCTAGGCCTCAACTATGGTTTTTACGAAACAAAGTACTTTAATTGCATGATGGTAAATTGATAGCAATTACAAGTTGCATACATTTTATGTTATATCCAGTTAAAATTTAATTATTATAGCTATTAAGTTTGCTTATTTAGCATGTAATTATGGAAGGTTTCTCGAACGTTTTTATTATTTAAGGTAGATAATATAGGTTATCTAAAAGTACTAGATTGCGACGTGCAATTGGCAAAATAATAAGTAGCTATGAAAATAAAATTGTAATTTTGTTAATGTTAATAAAGTTCTATAATAATTAGTTAAAACAATATAATAACAGTCTTAATGGTTTTAATCTTAATATGTTGAGAAAATTTTTAAACTGTTTAACCTAACGAATATTTTAAATAAAGATTGACTCTCACTACAATTTAATTTTAGGGGTATCAATTCACGAAAGAGGAGGTAACAATTAGACGTGTAAGTTTTATAACAAAGAGTCTAGGTAGGTATTTTTTTATATCGAAGCAAAGCCGATCGGACTTCTGTGCCTGACACATGCGATGTTTTCCTACACTAGAAGCTAGTGTTAAAATGGAAAGAAGAGTGCATTAGAGTACAGCTATGATTCGAACAAACGTTGAGAATTGCATGGTCAAGCCATAGGCCAACACTGTTCATATAAAACGATTAAGTATTATAAAATGAAAGAAGAGTTATAAAGATAAGAAGGGACGAAAGACTTGACCAATACTTGGGCTACTGCAATTATTGTACTTTGATAAAGGGATAAAACACAAAAATATAAACAATTTATTGCTGCTATACGTATATATTGAGTGATATACTTATTATAACTACTGAGTCACTTCAAGAATTTTGATAGAAACGTTGGTTATAGAATTTAGTTTTCAGAAATGTACCTTATCAAATGAATGAATAGAAAGGTCTTACAGCCCTCACTATTGAGAAGATAATAATAATATATATAAAGATAAAAATAACTAAAGCCCGTTTATTTCCTATCTGTATAAATATCTTTTTTCAAATTTCTCTATTCATGGCTTTTTTCCCCCTTTTGCTTCCTGCTAACGCTTATTTATATATATGTACTCATTTTTCACCATTTTTTAGGGGTCTTCTTATCCGTTTGGCCCTTTCCATATAGTTGTCTTTAAAGTTTACTTTTCTCTGTGCATCATACTATATGCCCAGCCATTGCTACATCTGTGAAGATACTACTTAAAGGAAATTTCCAATCGTACCTCAACATAATCACGCGCGAGGAATCTCGCATTTATTAGGCATACACTATATAACCATTATGTAGTACCAGTATGTACACAGTACAAAGCCCGTTCCCCAAATAATAGCCATCAATAATAGTCATAATGTAAACGGTTTATTGTTCTGTCGCCGCCCGCACCGTTTAATACAATCGAATGCTCATGTACAGCCTTGGTACAATATATAGTATAAAACAGTTTTTGGCAACCCCTTTGTGGAGTTCGGTCTACTACGGCGGCCAAACAGTGCTCTTTTAGACTGAGTACTGTCTAGGTAGGGGTAACTAAAAAACACCTCTGTTCGGTTTATAACCATCTTTGATTAATGAACTTCGACTCCCGACGAAACAATTGCTTTCCAGAACAGACATTTAAAGTAATAGTTTTTATTAGACATTGATATTTAATTACTAACAGGGGTCTGTCTAAAATTGGGACTCAATATAATTTGTCTGTACGAAAAATTGTATTGTACCGTTAGGATATTTGGGTTACAATACTAATTGTATTGTGGGATGGTAGGTACTAACGATGTGAATATAACTTATGTTTTATTTGTACCTAAGTATCACTAAAAATGTATAGAAAATGAAAAACGGCTTAATGTAGAAAGTTGCCAACATATTGTTTTTCGAAGTAATTTCCGTTCCTCTCTACACATCCTCGCATTCGATGGAACCACTGAAAAAAGCAGTGGGCCCATTCTTCCTTAGAGGTCTCTTCTATGGAATTTTCGTAAGCTTTCACCGCATCTTTAGGGCTTGTAAAGCGAACACCTCGAATTTTATCTTTAGTTCTTGGGAATAAATGAAAGTCGCAGGGCGCCAGGTCAGGATTGTATGGCGGATGACTCATTATCTCGATACCTGCTATAGTCAAATATTCAACAGTCCGTTTTGCGGAGTACGCTGAAGCATTGTCGTGGTGAAAGAGGATCCTGCTTCGAGGGCGCTGCTGTCGATTTTTGTCCAAGACAACAGGCAAACAGCGATTGACATACCAGCCTGCAGTAACTGTCCTTCCATCTTCTAGCACAACTGTCGCGAAATGACCTTTCCGACCAAAGAATGAGACAATCATCATTCACTTTTTTCCTTTACCTTAGTTGGCCGATCCTCGAAAGGAAACACCCACTGATTGTATTTTGGTTTCGGGTTCGTAGCAATATATCCAGCTTTCATCACCTATGACGATGTCAAATACAGCATTTGAGTCACCGCCATCACAATAAATCATTGACCGAAAATTTTCTCGCGTTATATTCATTTTCACATGTAACAAGAGTTTTACATTTGCCGCCAATTCACAAAAACAAATGACAAATGAATGCAATATACTACATTAGGTTACAAGAGTACTAAAATTGAAATTCAAAAAAAGTTTTCATTAGCAATGTTTTTCACTGACTAGTTCTAAACATTTTCAGTGTTACCCACGTAATATAAATATATACAGGGTGGCCAAAAAGTCGTGGATCAAACGCAAATAGGGGATAGATGAGGTCATCAGCGGCAAAAAATTGTTCTACGGGAGGTCTCTAAGGTCAACCCCTGCAGAGTTATGATTTATTTTGGTTTTTATATGAAAATTGACTTTTTTTTACTAATTCTTCTTAAAATTCGAAAATATCTACATCCTGTACCT
The DNA here is from genome assembly GCA_963693345.1 of Pieris melete. Taxonomy (NCBI): domain Eukaryota; kingdom Metazoa; phylum Arthropoda; class Insecta; order Lepidoptera; family Pieridae; genus Pieris; species Pieris melete. The sequence goes on from CAVNZK010000030.1 coordinate 3,182,821, forward strand.
TTCTCATAATATCCACTAGATTGGTACTGATCAGTTCTTGCGTTAGACATACTATTTGTAGTTATTTATTGAGTGTATTGAAGATAATATTAAGTTAAACGATATAACATTTTTTTAAATCATAACTTTTTGTTTACTTCGGACCCCACTGTGAAAAAAAATTACTCTACCGAAAAGTGACCCTGTATTACAAGTTTTGGCGCATTTCATAGGGATTCTGAAAAGGTATTACACATGGCAATGAGTGGCACAAATATCGTTCTAGGTCGAAAAAACAACAACGATTCGGTCTTATGATACATTATTTACCTGCCTGTGACCAGTGCTGTGTGAATCGGACTAGATTCAAAAAATTGGACAGATGGCTGGAGGGTTATGTAGGAATTTGATTAGACGGTGCAGATTAATTATTATGGTCAGAGGCAGGAATTTTGAGCATTTATTGTAAAATGTTTTGTTTCCTACGAACAACCTATGAGAAATAATTGTTTTAATACAATTATTTCACACTTGTTGTTGTTGTAATTCTTCCTAGAAAGATATTAGGGCGACTCATGGCCATGTGTAATACCTTTTCAGACTCCCTATAATTAAATGTTATATCGTTTAACTTAATATTATCTTCAATACACTCAATAAACAACTACAAATAGTATGTCAAACGCAAGAACTCATCAGTACCAATCTAGTGGATATTATGGAAAAGATATAGAATGAAGATATTTTCGAATTTTAATAATAATTAGTTAAAAAAAGTCAATTTTCATATAAAAACCAAAATAAATCATAACTCTGCAGGGGTTGACCTTAGAGACCTCCCGTGGAACAATTTTTTGCCGCTGATGACCTCATCTACCCCCTATTTGCGTTTGATCCACGACTTTTTGGCCACCCTGTATATGTATTTAAATTCTAATTTCACTGAAGTTTACATCTGAGGTAATAGGGGTGGTAATCAATGTTATTATTGTAATTACTTTGGTACGGCTGAAACTGTTTTCAGACTAATGGGCTGATAGTCCATACTACTATTGCGTTGCCGAGAAACAAACCCAGAGCGTCTTGTCATGAGCGTCAAAAATAAGCAATGAATCCATAGATAAGGAAATATTAATATAAAAGTTTATGTTAATCTTTCTCATATAATAGCTTTAGAATGAAAGATAAATTATTATCATTAATGTTCAATTAGTCTGCTTAGTGTTGAGCATGTTTCGATAATTATCCCCAATGAAAAGGTTTTTATTAAGTAACTCTAATTAGACAATAATTTACGATCCTTTCTTTAAATGAAATTAATTTGTCTTCATCTGTTTTCTTCAAATCGGTTTTTCTAAATTAAAGTGGCCTTTAACAAAATAACTTTAGTTGAATATTTATTAACAACACCAGATAGAGAAACATTGACGGTCTAGTGGTTAGTACCCCTGACTGCGAATCCATGGGTCCCGGGTTCGATCCCCGGCTGAGACAAATATCGATGTGATGAGGATTTGGTGTTGTGCTTAGGTCTTGGGTGTTTAAATATGTATTTATATGTGTTAGGTCTATCTATGTATAATATGTATGTATATCCGTTGCCTAGTACCCATAACACAAGCTTCACCAGCTTAGCATGGGTCTAGGTCAATTGGTGTGAATTGTCCAATCAATAAAAAAAATATATTTGTATAAAACTTTATTAATTTGCCATCCTGTATCCTTAAATTGTCCTGTGTCTTAGCTATCTAAGAGTGACAGGAATCCGCATAGCACGGCTATGCATGGTTAATAAGTGTGATCAATTTCTGCTTGACATTTCCTAATACATTTATAAATATTTTCCTTGACTAACGTTCATATTAAATTAACGCTTTCCAATTTAGGCATTCGTTTCAGAACATTTTCGATTTTGCCCAGTGTAGCGAATTTCGCGCATATATGTTGTGTAAGATAAAACCAAAAATTCGGGAGATACTTTGTTGGCCTAGTGGCTTCAAACTCAAACTCAAAGGGTGCGACATCCTTGAGGTCGTAGGTTCGATCCCCGGCTATGCACCAATGGACTTTCTTTGTATGTGCGCATTTAACGGCGACGGAAAACATCGTGAGGAAACCGACATGTCTTGGACCTAAAACGTCGACGGCGTGTGTCAGGCAGAGGAGGCTGATTACTTGCCTATTATATTGAAAAATGATTATGAAACAGATTCAGAGACCTAAAGAAGTAGGTTAGGTTAGATTCGCCACTGTTTTTTTTTTAATATCGATTTTATTTGATCCATTGAAAGGTTTAAGGCAACACTAGTTTCAAGGACTTATCTGCATATAATTGTTTAGATAAATTATCATACATAAACAATTAATAGAGTCATGTCTATAAATAGCGCAATCATTATGGCCTTGGTTCTCGTGTTTGTTCAGGTGTCCCTCCGCAACGGATATGCTGGCGTGGCCACCACAGCTGTCACTTCGATCACGCCCATCGTTATTGATATACATTGCAAAAAATGTATTAAAATTCAGCTCTCGTGTTGTAAAAAGTGAGAATAACAAACATACAACCCATGGTCTCGGAAACATAGAAAATATTGGTGCATAGCCCGGTTAGAATCCAGAAATTCAACAAAGGCATACGTTTCGTATCTGAATGTTCAATAAATTGTGCTTAGTAAAGAAAAGCTACCCAGTCAAGAACGGCTTAAAGTGTAAAGTAGCTGAACAAATAATCTTGTAAATAGTCTTATATTAAGTTAAATAATGCAAGGTTGATTCTTATCCAGAAACACTATCTTGTTCTAAGAGGCTTCCAATGTATTTAATAGCGAATAGAACTCAAACGATGACCAGATAATCCACCTGTTCTATTCATGTATTTCTTCCATTGCAGTTGCAACATTGTCGTTTTATCTAGTCCGAGTCTTACAGATCGATATTGTTCTACGGAATTGTAGTTTACAAATAATATGCATAGACCGATGTACCCAAAGTTTTTATTGAAGTGAAACTTGTTTATCGGGGTTGGAAAAAAATTTAGTGTAACATTTTTTCGTTACGTGTCACATTTTTCGGTTACGCGCCATGTTGCTTTTTGAAGTCAAACTTCTTTATCGGCGTTAGAATGAATTTTTGATCGACGTATGGGAGAAATTTTGTAGCAAATCGTCACGTTTTTCGGTTACGCGCCATATTTTTCTTGTCCCTACCACGGTTGATCCGAAGAGATTCGAAGCCATTAATAACAAAAATATTTATTTATTCCTTATTTCCTATTTTTACAGTAACTTAATACTAATACAATATATAATAACGATAACAATGATAGTAATAATTCTATTACAATTAATGAAATTCTGTAATAATCTTAGTAGTAATAAGGTAAAATGAAATAATTGTATTTGTATTCATGTCTATGATAATAAAAGCCTTTTGTTAAACTTTATTTAACCAATTTCGTTGAATATAGTAGATCATTTTTCGAAAAATAAGGTCATAAAGAAGTTTCACTTCTTACGTGTGTACACCTAGTACACGCACACATTTTTTTTTAGTTAAATTTCTTATTCACCTCAACAAAAATAAAACGCTTACTGCATCTCAAATAATATTAAAAATCAGGCACTTAAAATTCCCTGAATAACGTTTCGTGTAAATTAAGAAAGACATCGTTATATTAAGAATGTAGCGAATTGATTAATGTATCCAAAAGTCTGATCAAATTATAATCAGTTCACACGATCAATAAAATATTTTCGACGGTGTATTATAAGGTTGACCCTACCCAATTTCTTTCAATCAAGACTGATTAGTTAATTTAGGCAGGTGAGATTCACAGACATCTAATATAGATTACAGATCTAGATAAAATGAATTAAACATATCGCCAATTGTGGATAAATTAATTGGTGTCCCCCTTCCTCGAAGCTGCGTGCTGCCATATACATAATGCTGCCGGCGACGGATGCGCGCTAGGGTTTCTACCTAGGGGTTTCTCTTATCTAAACGCGTTTATGTACACTGTGATTATGGCATGTGACATGTGAATTTCTTTCTTTCCTCAATCATTCCTGTATCTAAATTGTCTATCTATGCTCTATTATATAACTCTGTGTTATAAAGTTTACTAGATATATCATAATAACTAGTATTAGAATATGATTTTAATTACAGAACATTGCAACTATCAAATTTAGTCACAACGGGTTCTTTTTCTGGCAGTTTAGACTGTATTGTTTAGCGTATGTTGCAAGCCCTGAGAAGTGAATTGCGTTCTCTCATCAATTGGCAATTGTGCGGTGAATGGGCCCCCAGCCACATCCCAATATGGCGACGCGACGGCCACAAAAAGCACTCGCCGCCACAACCGATGTACTATGCCCGATCGGACTCATGCATGGCGTCTCTCACCACAAAAACTCAACCATTCTGTAGTATCAGAAGTTCCAGGAACTCGACTTTTTTACACCCGCATTCTCGCGTCGTGCGACATAAAACTTTTGAAATTATGTTCGATCTAAAAACTGGTTGAATTATACCTGTACGTACTGAAAGTCGAGTTAGTGTTAAGCCGTGGCGTTTAGTTTAAAATTTGTTACGCATTCCGCTTATTACCAGTTTTATGATCAGGTTTCGCAACAGTTTAATCTCGTAGGTATACCGCTGCGTAAAGATTTAGTGTTATTATTTTGATTCAAACCGAACATAGATAGCAAGACATAACAAGAATGACCTATTGTCATGTTTATATTTGATGCTATTGTAATATGTAAATACAACACAAATATTTATATCGCTAGATACTTACATAAACACATGATTATGTAATCCTACAACAATGTTATAAATCAGTTTTTTGTCTACGTCTCCCATTGTATAAATTGTTAATAACTAGACCAGTTACCCCACCATATCCAAGTGATAGTAGGCAGTTAACTACTATGTAAGGAATAAGAACTAGTTTCTGCAATTACATCCAGATGTCTTTTTACTTGCACTGTCGCATTAATGACTACTTTGCGACAATAACGAGCATTTCCAACTTAACACTACTTACCATATTTACTTAAGTAACGAACACGTATATGTAATCTCTTCTACATTACCTCATTAGCATTACTTGAAACTTGTTCGTGCATGATCTTATCTCATACCGGTTACCAAAATACCTGCTTAAGATTTTAAATGATCGGATAAAATATTAATTGCACTCTGAGCATTCGCCGAAACAGTTTTCATGTAGAATTTATAACCGTTAAACATTGTATTAGTAAATATTGGTAACGATGGACCAAGAGGAGCCAAAGCAAATGTACCAAATAAATAATGTATCTTATTAGAATAGAATTAACAATAATAAAGCATGCCCTCTCACAACATTGCTGTGCCTAACCAAAGGTCCTTATTGTAATAAATTATATCGTGTCACGTGCAAAATATGAACATAAGGAATTCAATAAAGATTTGAGTTTGAGGATGTGTTACATTGAGCTTTGTGGCTGCATGTCTATTCACTGTTACGATCTGTAAACGGCAATCTTCCTCTAATCTTAGCAGAAGAGAAGACGCGTGATTAAATAGACTTGATGAATGTGTGCTACAAAAAGCTTGCTAACAATGACTACGTGATTTCCGTGAGCATTTCTGTGCTTGTAACTTATGTCACGACACGACCCGCGACCGGTCCGACTGGTTTTTGTTCAAATATCGTTTTTACGAGGCGTTTATCTTCACCTAATGAATGTTCGCGACTTTGAAGACGAAACTATTATTTGGCTGTACATAATGATTATATACTAGTTTACGCTTACACCCAGAGTAACTCCGAAACTTGATTTCTTAGTTGATATAATACAGTTTCTCCTGACAACTTTTTTACTAAACATGCAATAGTCTTACTATTTTAAAGAGGTAATCGAAAAAGAGTAGTTTATATTGGATATGCAACCTATTCCCAATAGATGGATCAGCTGTTTATCGTTCCACGCCGCGAGGTTACTGACCTACATTTAATGTTATCGGCTAGCTTTTTCATTGTAATACTGTAACATCTTTAATACATAAATAATACCTTAAATATCTTTAATGACCGGAGCAAAATATCTCTTGATTCTTGTTTAAATTTCGCTGTAATGGTAGCCCCCTATTTTCTATGGTTATTATGTTTCAAAACGTAATTGCTGCGATCAGAAATAGAAATAGCAATAATGGTAATTGTCTGATAGCTGTTATTATTTATTTCAACATGGCTCATATCGTAGATTGGTGTTCAAGAAATCTTGGTGTTTTAAAATTGGTACTAGATTACCTTGTTGAATATAATTCAATGTAGGACCGTGGAATTACAATAGTTATTCGATGACCTACTACATATTTCCTTATTTATTATTCAAACAATTTTTTTCTATTATAGACAATTAAAAACTGTAAATTTTTGCAGCGGTTGATTTGTAATATCGAATTAAGCGTGCGTTGTAACTCGCGCGATGCACTAGGTTCTAGCCTCTAGGAGAGAGGTCGACGCGGCGGCCATTCACCCCAACCGAATCCAGGTCGCGAAGGTTGCTACTGGCGGTCGTTACTCGCTGCACGCTGATGGATCGCTTCTCAATTTAGTGTTTTAACGTTTAATACATCTTTCGAAGTTAATGTTAGGCTCAAGAATAACCAGAGACTGCGCTACGCTACGATGGCACAACGTAATCAGTGTAGATATTTTGTTGCAGGTCATAAAATCATTAAAAACAGACATATGTTGTTCCATATTTAAATATATTGTATAAAGACATTTCATACTAATCAGGTTTTAGATTATGCATATTCGTATTTGTTTGCAATAATAATCGCTTTAATTGTGTATCTATTGTACCTACGTAAATTCTACGGTAAACTATTACCCAATATTCATTAAACTTACTACACAGTGCACTTACATATCAATAGCCTATACCTACTAGGCTACCTATTATATTGATCAACTTCTTGTGCAAGTAGATTGCTTCAATTTAAATTATTTATTAACTGTGTTCGCGACTTTACTACTTCTGTCAATGTCGATAGTTCTTTAAATGAAGTTTTTTCTACAGTAATAGAATCATACGTTATATTAAGTAAATAAATAAAAAAAGAATATTACGCAAGTTAATTTACCGGTTTTTGTTTTCACACAATGTCGGCTTAAAAATTATGCCCTTATTCATAAGCGTATATAATAAGCCTTAAATAGCTATTGGATGTTTTGTCCTTATTGCTTGGAAAATATGACAAAATATCGTTAAGCTTATTAAGGATTGCTTGGAGACAAGAGGAAAAGAAAGCTGAAAATAAGTATATTTTCCTAGTTATCATAGTAAATGTTTAGACGATAAAATATATTATTGTTTTATTTGCTTACCTTTTATCGCATAATGTAATAGATAGACTTATCTAACGAAAGTTAAGATATTGAGTAGGTATAGATACGCTTTCTATATATACAGATATGTATATCCTATATTCACTATGATAATTCCACGTTTAAAAATTTATTTTGTTTTTTATTTTCACTTTATATGCAATAAATTTTGTACATTTAAAGAAAAAGCTTTTTAACCGGATTAAAGTTATGTATAAACACCTTTTGACTAGTCACCGTGACCACGCACGCTGTAAAGCACGCAAAACGTCGGATAAATTTAAAATTATGTATGTTAAATAATTGTAAATTTATAATAATACATAACTTTAATCCGGTTAAAAAGTTTTTCTTTAAATGTGTAAAGGTTATGTTAATCAAAGACAATACAATTTTGTACATTACTGTGTATTTAGAAAAAGTTTTACCACTGCAATTTTAACGATTGTCGTAAAAAAGCGGGAATGTACATCTGTCATAGATTACAATAATGCTATAGAGCATAGACTATATTCTATTACAGGTTTGGGAACAAATAGTAGTATTTTTTCTCTCCTGTCACGCTTACCGATTGCCGCCAAGTGTTTGAACAATGATTGCATGTTTTTAATTCTCTATTTACCTGTTACAAGAATATTCCATTAAACCGATTTTAATTAAAGGAACCATTGTGAAGATTCCCACTCACACTGTTTTATAAAAACTACATTATGTGGTAATGCTGTATGGTAACACTATTTATTAAATTCTTCGTTTTGTTTTTCTTATTGCTCTGTTTACATTAAGTTGTCTCGCACGGGCATTGTATTATTAAAGATAGTGTATTTTCTCTCTTTTCCATGCCTTTCTTTTCAGAAAATATTAGTGTATACGTATAGGTAGTCGAAGTTAAAACGGTTAGTTGTAGGTAATGATAGACTTGTATTTAATGAAAATGAAATATTTTTAGTAATAGATAATAGAACTATCATTTAGAAAGGACCACGTTAGAGGTTTAATTTTTGAAGTTTATATCACTTGTTTTATATTTATCATCAGTATCTATATTTATTTGCGCCAGAGGTAAAAAACGTAACTTTAACTCTTTCAATGTTTTTTTTTCGGATTGTTTGGTCCTCAAAAAAGCTTTCATTGAAGCCTAGCACCATTTTAGGTATCCTTCGCACTTTACGAATCGTGAATATGAGCATAAGGTATATTTTTAATTTGAAATTTAAATTGATTTGTGTTTTGTCGTTATTTTCGATCAGAACATTTCTATTTATATATTATCAGTGTATTTTTAACAACAAGATATGAAATATCTGATAGACAGTTCCGATTGTACTAATACTGATACGTAGGTAGGAACTGTGACTTATAAATTTCTTTTGTTTTTAACGTTTGTCGTTATACGACAATTTATCATTACATTAATTTTAACAAGATATGACGTTTTCTGATAGTTCCAATTGTAGACCTTTATCTGTTTATTATATATACTTGTAGATATGTTGTTTTGGTAAATTTCCATGACCTTGGGTACAATGTAAGCATATGGTAAGTTATCTAAAAACAATTGATAAACGCCATTTCATATTGTGTTAGTCACAGAGTTGTACTAAATCGCTGATACTACAATTTACATGTATTTCACACTATAAAATAACCAAGTTTGATATATTGAAGAAAATATCCCGTTATAATTATTGCGTGATCAGTGAGTATTAAAAAATTTCGAAAAAAACATCGCGAACGTGCTCAGTTTTTTTGCTATTCTTATGAGCGCAAAATTAGAATTAGAAAGTTATATCTGGTATATATTAATCCCACTTATCCATCCGTCTCTTTTCATCTCAGCGTAAACGCAATGTGACAAAACGGGACCAATCAATCTACTTTAGTTAAATAGTTCAGATTTAGTTTAGTTTTACGAATAAGGGTTTAATCTTTTATCAGTGTTAGTATTTCTATATCGCTAACCATAATAAAATAGAGGAAAATAGTACAAACGTGACGACCTACCGTAACGACGCGGTCGCTCACGCCAAGGATAAACTAATGGACAGTTATTAGTAGGAAAAACGTCAAGTCATTGAGATACATGCTGGGATATCTCTATTCAAGGTGTTCCTAATAATGTATAAAAACTTTAACAAGACGTGAAATATATATTAAATAATTCAGTAACGATAGTGACTCCTGTGCCTACGTCAAAAACGTATTTTGCCGTACGGAAATCATCGTGGCGTCTACGTCTGCAATCTTAGCCTTACAGTACTTAAGCATAATCTCAGTTCACGTTGATAATAGACATAACATTTATTACAAACAAAAACACACACACATAAACACACAAAATGACAATAATCAAAGAAAAAATAAAATGAGAGATATCAAAAAAAACGGGTGCGTGCACTTATGTGCGCGCGTAAGAAGTTATACTTCTTTGGCATTATAAAAACAAAAATTATTTGCATGCAATCAAAAAAAAGTTTTTGATTGCATGCAAATAATTACATAATTACAATTAAATAATCAAAGACTGGGAAAGAAATAAAAAAATAATCAAAGATTGTACTTCCTTGTTCCTGCCTACCAGCTACTAGGTTCTCGTAGTTAGACTCTTAGGCTCTGTTTCATTTTCATCACATCTAAACGCAGCCTGGTCATACCACCACACACTATTTAATTGTTCAAGCTATCGCGGAATATGCTTAAAAGGAGTATTAAGAATATCCATAGCCCTAAATAACCTGCATCATGAGCACACCCCACATACACACCCTCACGATTTAGCCTGACTTACACACCATCATACGACACACCCGAATTAGATAATTTACTTAGTATCTCATTACATCAGATTAGACTGTTATGAAAAAATGTATTTAATCTATTATTATTGATTTTCTTTCGTTTGAACCTTCTACTTTTAGTATACTTCTTCTAATATAAATACATATAGTTTGGGACTTAGTGGAGACCTTTGCTAAACAGGGCAGACATATACCAAAGAGTTTTACATAGATTATAGAATAATAAATTTGAATGAATTAAATAAAACGCTTTTATTATTAAAACATTTAATCTACTTAACTCATAAAATAACGTTCCGTTTAACGTTGAAATATTAATTCACCGTTTTAAATATTTAAAAATCGAAGGCCATTTTAAGAAAATGTAAACCTTTTATCGCTAGACGACGTGGGTGTATCTGTAGGTGTTCAAGTAAATATTTTCCATCTAAACACTGGTTAAGAGCAGATCTCAAATCGTATATTATATCTTATAAACATACTTAAGTTGTCCAAACAATTGTAATATCTTTTAAACACATACATAGTTTATCCCTATATTTCAGTAAGGATTTAAATTTTATTATATTATCGACTACTTTTAATGATCCAGTGAATAATCTCGCTCTTACAACTTATTTACAATCACTAATGAAAAATTGATATATTATTTTACCTCAAAATTACTTATGTATCACGCTCTTAGTGAGGTTTAAGTTTCTATTTAGTTTTGTTATTTTTTTTTTATGTTGTGGTTGCTTGTTTTATTTTTTGGTAGTTTGAAATTTTCATGTTCTTATACGATTAATATGTATGTGTGTAAAATTTGTGAAGACATTTTCTTGTATATTTTAAGCATACACGTTTTAGGACTTATAAATAAACAAATTAATGTACTGGTTTTTTGTCATTAAGTCCATCTTCGCTCTAATACAATGAGAGTCGTTATGTAATGTATTGAACAATTGATTCCCATGCCCTTATCAAGCAATACTTAAGCTCATTAATGAGCGATTGTCTGATCTTGAGCAATTTGTAACCAGAACTCAGCTTTCAGGTGACTACTGTGCTGACGTCATCATGAAGTGGAACGACGTCACTGACATCAGTAAGTCCACAAAACATTTTAACTAGAAGACATCTATCCTCTATATCGTCGCTTAGCTAACAATACCGCACAAGTCAGATTTGCTTAGTTTTCAGGAGAGACAAAAAACTGTATTACTTTAACATTTTGTACAATACATGCATGATAAAAATTTTAATATATTGTATTTAGTTAAGCATGATAACTATAAAAACAAATAAAAGAAATATCGCCTTATTAGGTCATTTTCAAGACTTGAGCAGTTTTACTCTAACAAAATAAAGACTTACGCAGTGTTTTTACCTTTTATTTTTAAGCTTCTAACAAAAATATTTCTATGAAAAACTATCGCAATAATAGCATTTTTCAAAAACAGTTTTATAAAACTAATTATTAACTTCAATAAAATAAAAAAGGATTGCTAAATTAGCTTTTTATCAAAAAAAACACATTTCTTTGCCGTTTTATTTTCTTATTCCAACAGGACAACCCTTGCCGGGTTCGCTAATATTATAATATATTATAGGAACTCACTGACTTTTAGGACTACTGTTTGACGAGATCAACTACTAACCTACTGAGATCAATAAAATTATCTAAGTTACAATGGAAACCAGAGGTGGTTTGCTTTGTAATTTATATAATTTTCTCCATGACTTCTAATAATTCTAAACTCTCAAAAACTTTAATAAAAATGGTACGTTTAACACAAACAATTCAAGACTATAAAAACACTTTGAATACTTAACCTACTTCTAAAAATAATTAAAAATGTTTATGGATTTAATAATGAAAAAATATTAGTTTTTATAAGGTAACTCATCATAATATGAGTGGCAGTTCGAAGGTATCACTGCCTTTAAATCTTGGAGATCCTTATATTTTCTTTGGGAAATTGGCAGTCTTTCAGAAAATAATTTCGGTAGCTCTTCTAAAGGTTTTATATTGGTAATTTTCATTGGTCGCTGAGGCAACGGCTGCAAAGGTTCGTCAAAGTTTAAGCTATACCAAATAGTTCCATCTGGTTTATATTTTAATACCCTTAAATCGGTAACAGTGGGATCTCCGAATTTTCTGCCCGGACGAATGGTTTTGTAAATTAAATCCTTACTGAAATTGGTAAAAAAGGAGAACTCTAATAATCGAGACTCATATGGCATTGGGTTATCTCTAGCGGTCTTTGTTATATTCGCATACTGGGAAGGAAGGTAAATTTCTTTTCCCTTTAATCTACATTCGATGGCACTGTGCACAGAGTCGCATTCCATCTGCGTGTGACCTTTTTCTAAGAATTTTTGAGTTATTATAACTTTTTTATCGATGGATAAACGCAGAAGAGCATTGCTTAAGATGGAATTTCGATTTTGTGCACAGCAGCCATCAGAATACAATATTACCGGTAGTAATTTTCTTTTTAAAATTATCTGTAGTTGATCCACAATGCACGATGCGAAAACGGAAGCTTCAAGGGAGCCATTTGATTCATCGAACCAGTAGCAGCAAGCTTCACGTGTTGACAAATTGTACATGGTAAAATTGTGAACAGATAATTTTGTCTTGTAGTATATGGCACTAGCCTGAAGGTAGGGAGCTAATTTTACTGATTGAACATCTTGCGTGAATACATGACACGTTTTTCCTTCTTTTGCCAATTCTTTGTCAGTGTCTTTTTCTTTTCTAGCTTTGTCTTTCCTATTGCGATGTATTGCAATTTCAGTATCGTTTATATTTCCAACTTTATGTCCACAGCATACATCGCATTGATCTTTTTTGGGATGAAACAAACTAAGATTCTGTTTTAAGAATACATTGTCAAAAACCCTACGACTAAGACATTTTAAGGAATCTAATTCGCATTTACTGACATATTCTTTGTATAATTGTGCCATGGTTTGAAATACTGGTTCTAGGTATTGTCTGGATGAATTTGCTCGACAGTAGTGCGATGGCATCTTCGGCAGGCTATCTAAAAATCGCTGTAGACGCTCGTGACCATCAGAGTTCTTTTTGGAGCAATCTACATTCCGAGAAATCTCAGAAGGCGGTGGCATAGCACAATCTGTCGTTTTCAACCAGTATCGGACAAACCATTCTTTAATACCCAATGTATTTAATAACATTTTTTTACACACTTGGTGACGTTCGTTGTCAATCGTGAGAAAGTACGCAAGACTTTTGGATCTGTTGGAATCAGGATTTTTTACTTGTTTTTTACCATAAGCTGTCACATGAGAGCATATAAAAAGCCTTCGTTGCTCCCAAGACATAGTTTTCCAAAAATTTTCAAATAAGTATTTCCTTTTGTCTTCATCTATATTATAACAATTTCTTAGTTTTGATTTCCTGCAAAATGTTGAATCACACGCCGGTTTTATGGTTCTAGCTGGCTTAAAGACATCATGGTGTATTTTGCTTTTTTTATTGTTTTCTTTTGTTTCTCGTCTATATCCTAGGTATTCCTGTCCCTTCATTCTTAAATCTCGATTAACAATTCTTTTCCATTTCCTCGTATCTTTATTAACTGTGCTCTTCCTTTTCTTGTTTGTTGCTAGATCTCCATGATATTCAGGATCATTGCAAGTATCAACGTCTGGGGTTAGGCTTAAAGTTTTGTTTAATTCCTTATTCATTTCGTTAAGAGATACGTCCATAGGAGTTTCAGGCTGAGAAGGTAAAAATAATGGACTAGCTCTGGAATTATTTTCTGTCAGTATCAAATTATTTGAAGAAATGTTTATTAGTTCACTAGTAGAAATATTCATCAAATCACAATTACTATCGTTCACAATTGACTGGTTATTTATCATATTCATATACGGTAAATTATTAATATCTTGATTTTCAATGTTTTCTATACAACTTCCAACCATTTCAAAATTGGTAAAGATTAAATCTAATGATTCTTTCTGGGAGTTACTGATAGCGAAAGTATCACACTGAGCTATTTCTTGATCAGAACTAGTGGGTTCAGGAGCTGTATAAACACGAGGCAAAATATGGGAATTAATTATAGACGTTGAATTTGTAGCTTCAGGAACACTCGATAAAAAGCCTTTTTCAATATTCACCTCTTGCCCGACTTGTTTTTTTTTTAATATAACCATCTTCTGGGCAAGCAATACTTGACGTCTCTTTTGTAAATCACGTAAAGTAATAACTTTACATTGAGAGTCAACTCTTGAAAAGTCATCAGGCGTGGTATCATGATCGCTTAATTTGTCCATTTTCGTGTTCTGAAGTAAAATAAATGTTTACTAATATAATTACGATATAGTAATCATTAAAAAAAACAGTGTAAAATCGCTAATTATATCGATGAATACCGCAGCGGTCAGAAACTCAAAACAGAAGTACAGCGTAAGTCATTCAGACATCGAAACCAAGTCAAGAGAAAACCGCCTAACTCAACGAAACTGTTCATTCCAACACCGCTTAAGTATTCATGTTTCTAATTGCAATCGTATGAAGTATTTTAATAGATAAAATATTAATACTATGTTTTATTTAAGTTACCTTACCTTTAAACTACATCAGTGGGACCAGTCCGTTACAAAAAATCCGCTTTTTTAAAAACGACAAACGATCTTATGAGGTTCGACGTGGCACGGCCAAATTACTATGGCGTTATGATGACTTGCGCGGTGTTAGCGCAGCCAATGAGTTGTGTTGTGTTACTAGTTTTTGAATAACGGGCTCTTATTGGACGATATTACCTCTAGCGAGAGCTCATTAGACGCGCGGGAAAGTAATCTATCGAATGGTGTAAAAAACGTCACATGCCTAAAATATGACTTGTGCGGTATTGTTAGCTAAGCGACGATATATAATATGTACATATTTTTTCTTTAAAGGTTTGCAAACATTACCTTAAAACCGTCCCCCTAATCGCACTCTTTGACGCGTGCTTTAAACTTTATAACAATTAATTAATATTCGATTTAAAAAGAAAATTAAATGTAAAAAAAAAACCACCAACCAACCATGTGTGGTGTTGTCAAAATATTGTGTTAAGACAAATTAAAAGTTATATTATTCAATTTGGATTTCAAAATGTCATATTTATGTTTATTTTACCAGTATTTACATTCTTAACCTAAATAGTAATAATAATAATTAAAAATTGATAAATAGTGAAAAAACAAATTTAAACTTTTAATGCTGGCAGCATTTCCTCACTGTATTCCTTACAGTATTATTGTGTAAATACTCTTTTACCAGTATAATTTAAACGTTTATATACATTTGACTACTACTATTTAGTAGACAGATGTAAGGCGTGACATAAAAATAACGTCAACGTTCTGGCACAAGTACTGGCAACGATAATACTATACTACCGCATCGTACGTATATATATGTACGGATACGCTGCCACGTACGTAGGTGCCCGTAGTACGCAACACTGACTCAGAGTGGGCGATTTGTGAAAGATTTATCGAGTTCACGTAAACTATCGTGTGTATAGTAAAGCCCAGAAATATGATTAACCTTTTTTCGATTAATTTAATGTGAATTTTTAAATGGCAGCGTTAATTTGAGTAACGGTTCACAATTATTTAAAAGGTTTCAGTGGTGGTAGTACCCATAAACTAGCCAAAGCGTAGGTCCGTGTTAATAAAACTGTTATATCAAGAGAAATAGTAGATAATAAAAACCACCGGTTAGATTATTGAAACGATTCAAAAAGCTATTTACATCTTCTACCTTCGGCTGTGTGATTAACAAATTTATCTCGCCTCAAATACATCTAAAAATATTTACATGCTACAAATGTTTGGACTGTACACAAATTCATTTGGCCGCTGCAGGGTTATACGTTTTCTTACAAAGTGTTCCTTTTGGCACCGTCCAATTACTTAAAATTATTTGGCATGGTAGAAAGGAAGTCGGTAAGAATGTACGATGCGGGTTCTGTCACCATTGATACGCAAATAGCTTCATGCCAACCGGTCCGCGTTCGTAAATTAGGGTTAATATTAAACATTGAAAGTTGTAGCGTCGTACAAAATTCAAGAATTCGTAGACAACTGTTCAGTTCTTAGATTATTGCATTTAGCTTGCCTAAGGTACAAGAATGACAACGACAGATTTCAGCAAACAGATAAAGAGCAAAGTCTTTAACACATGTATTCTACCCTGCCTTACTTATGGCTGGAAAAATTGGGCACTCTCTAACCAGTACAGGGACATACTAGCAAACTGCCAAAGAGCCATGGAAAGAAGCATGCTGAGCATAAGAAAGTTAGACAAGCAAAGAAACACGGATATAAGAGCCGGAACAGGTGTGACAGACATTCTCACTAAGATAGACCAAATGAAATGGAGATGGTCATTAGATACTTAGCTCCCTAGAGACGGAAAACGAAGAAGAGGCCGACAACGCAAGAGATGGGAGGACGAACTGAAACTAACAGCAGGCTACAACTAGAGAAGAGTCGCAAAGGGTGGAGAACAGTGGAAAGGGTTAGAGTTCGAGCCTTTGCCAAGAGGCACACCGAACTCCGCGATATATTGGAGTGAAAATACATGTATTAAATTTCATATATAAGTAGCGGCACGAAACTCTAGTTATTGCGCAGAAGTAAAAAATAAGGTACCTGAGGGGGGCTAGCGGAATGAAGAGCGTCGATTGGCTCTCTAGTCGCATTTTGTCCCCCGCGCGACAGTACACATGCGCAGCAATCCCCTCCACGTATCGGCCAGCGCTAGACTTACGTGCCGCTGGTTATACTTATATATTAAAATCACAGAGTTTCGGAATATAGAGTCAAAAGTCAAAAATCATTTAATCATATAGGTAACACAATGTACACTTATGATATCAAAAAAGAAATTTATATGAAATGCTTCTAACTTTACATTTAGGGCTAGTTCTCAAATCAAGGGCGTAGAACTTAAGAGAAGAACTGGCAATAAACTCTCCGCCACTCTTTTTTATCGCCATGTTTTTTTTACACAACGTTTGTAAGAAGCTGCAACCATTACACCATGTTCCACATGACATCTTAAGTATTAATAATAATAAATTAAAAACAAAGACTTGTCCTCTATAGAAGCTATATTATTTTTATTATTTAAAGCTACAAGAGGTTAAGGATCATAATCTCCGTTCGAAACATGTGTTTACATTAAAATTTCCGCAAAATCCAGAAATAATTTAGAGTATAATTAATGCTATGTAGAATGCTGTTTGTATGCCAGTCAGTGCAGTCAGAATTAGCGGTTTGATGAGAATTCTCCGGCGTTTCAAGAAGTTATTAATCTGTTTGTTTGCTCGCGGGTTGTGTTGGGAATAAATAATACAAAAGGAGGTTCTGCATTCCGGTTTAATTGTTCGTGTAATTCCTCCGAGGCTGCGGTTTCGCCGTGAGCTTTGCGGTTCGAATCTCCTTTAAACAGCTTACGCTTTACAATCAGCGCTCTCTTACCTACATTCTTTGAAAACAACTCCGAACAGACAGTTTTAGTTTTTTTTTTATTCTTTCCGCAGTTCCTCGCCTCATAATCAACTCTGCCTTAGGAACTGAGTTGTTTAAAAACAAACTAGGTAGACAGACTTCCTTTGCCGTAATTACCGTAGTTATAAACATAATAGGCGTAACCATTTAGCATTGTATGAAATTTACATAAACATAAAATAACAACAAACGTGTTCTGTTTCGCAATAGAAGCGTGACGGTGTTCGCTACAGTGCGCCCGCGCCGAAATTCAGATTACATCATTGCGCAAAAAATGGTTTGCGCTTACACAGGTCTCAGGGGCTTGTGGAAGGTGAGGAAGGGGGGCGCGGTTTGAACGACCTTGGCCTTGCTCGAGCGGCCAAGGCGAGCTCTACCTCCAATGTTCCGCAATTATACATGCGCCCACCAGTCTGCCGGATCATTCTGTACGTGCCCTGGGGCCGGAGCGTAATGGTCACCTTTTATCTGCACTCTTGTACTTGGCAATTAAAAAAATTATTTAACTGAGAATTGCAATTAAGTGATTGCAAGTGATGCCTTAACGAATAACTAAATATAAGAAGGTTTATAATTATATTTATCAAGAAATTTTCTAATACTTGACGGCCCCAGACTATTCGTCTCTACATGCTAATAGATGTAGCATAAAATTCTTTTATTATTATTATCGACAAGTTAATATTGAAAGCTTGTCTGGACATGTTCAACTCGAACCCACACTGTGCCTAGAATTATAAATTAACAGCTTGAATCGACTTCTTAGCATTCTTATCAAACGATTTTAATTCTTAGTATTTGAGTAGTTTCTTCTCATAAATGTGTCCTGTTTTTATTATTTAATTTAAAAAAAATGGTTGATGTTTTTTGATACTTATTGAAGTATGTACTATCAATTGTCAATCTGACATTGACAGATTGGGTGTTTGTACTTGGAATACGAACTGGTTTTCAATTTCAAACTTATCGGTAATTAAAACGTACTTAAATTAGGTAGAACCTACAATAATATTTTAATAAAATTAAAATAAATTGACACGGGCTAATGGATTTATAAATATTGATTTCGAAAGGCTTAGATGTTTTATTCAATAGTTTACCTAAATTACCATCCATAATAATTTCGTATACATATCTTAGTACGCATGTTCTTGATATTTTTTTATAGACAATAGGAAAGTGATGGGCTTCTGTTCCTGAAGCATTATACCTATTTGATACTACGATTTCCTCAGAAAAATAATTAGTACACGTTTCAACCCATAACTTCAGGGTAAGACACGCGCTGCTAAGCCAAAATAAACAGTCAAGAAACCAAATTTCAATATGAGTCACCTTTGATGTAGCCATGTTACCACTTAAACTAATAAAAAGTCCAGTTAACTGCTCATGTATACTAATGTGATAATAAATATTATTCTAAATGATACAGCTTATTCGCTAACAGGTTTTGGAATGAACCTGCTTTTTATGTATACAACTTTAATAAGTTTGCCTATTAATTTGTATGACTCTTTGGTCCCGGTGTAGCAATGTCAGTTAGACTAGCGACACAGAAGACTTTCATTTAAATCTCTGCTATGAAGCACAGATAAGTAATAGAGACGATTTTTAAAGAAATAATGTTGAACAATAGATTAAGGGAGATCTTTCTAAAATTTGCTTAAAGAAAAAAGTTGTAAAAAGAAATAAATAGTACTTAATCATCCTAGTTGCCCATGCTATTTACTTAAATTATACATATATATATAAGTTATTCAATATATCCGACGACAAAATAGGCGGGGAATTAGCTAGTAGATATATTTAAAATAATCTCTGCTTTTAACCAATCTATATTCGCAATTAATACTTTACGGTGAACATTATATTGGTTTCATAAGTCCTAGACGCATCGACAACGTGTCAGGCAAAGGCTGATCGCACACATGCTTTTTAAAACTTCCGTATTCTTTAGCATTCTGTAAATGTCTATGATTGAACTTCTACATCCAGCGCTGTGGTCGATTACGTGTGTATGTTTTCAAAACCCGTTCATTATATATTTTGTTATTCACAACACTATTAGTATGATAATAATTGTCTGAAATTGCAATTCCATCAGGCACATGTTGAATGTATTGATAATTGTGTAACAGGATTTTTTGCATTACATAACGATAACGTATCGAGAACTTCGAGAATTCATTTAAAATGAGGAGTTTAATATCTTTTTTATCATACAAGAAATAGCTGACATTTATCAACTGCGATAACCTGTAATTGATTTAATAAATAAATCCATAAACATATTGAATCGATAGCAAGATAGCAGTGAGCGGAATAATCGAATAGTAATCGAACAGTAATCGCATTGCTCCCGTAAACGATATAGGATCGGGAAGGGTGAATTCTGGAGATTGATAATAAATAATGAACATTGTTTTTTATTTATTATCAATCTACGATACATACGAATTACAAATATAAATAAGTTAACTTACAGAGTAGTAACATTGACGTCCCTTATTCATTCCCAAGGTTCAAAATCAACAGAATTTTCCAAATTCCGTCTGTAAAAACCGATCGAATACTTCGCGAATACAACAGAGTGAACGTTTTTTAGAATACATTATATGATGTGGTGTACTTTAATAAATAAATAAATTTAAAAAAAGGGTGCGTGTACTTATGTACGCGCGTAAGAAGTTATACTTCTTTGGCATTATTAATAATAGTTTTTGATTGCATGCAAATAATTAATTACAAAGAAAAGGAGTCATATATAGTTATAGTCAATAAAGATCAGTTTACATTTGAAAAATTAAATAAATAAATATTTATTATTATTCTCTTACATTAAGTGTAACATTATGTCCAATGCCGTAGCATCTTCCGTGGGCAACTTCATTCTGTTAATTTTGTGTCACTGTGCGCGCGCATCGTAAAATTTCACTCATAAATTTTTCATCATCAATAACGCGCGTAAATAAGTATAACTTCAAAAAGACGTAAAACATTTGA
Organism: Pieris melete; assembly: GCA_963693345.1. NCBI lineage: Eukaryota > Metazoa > Arthropoda > Insecta > Lepidoptera > Pieridae > Pieris > Pieris melete. The sequence continues at coordinate 3,203,515 of CAVNZK010000030.1, forward strand.
AGGCCTCATCCAGTGATGTTCAGTTCTCTTTTACTCAATACCAGATCTGCTAACTTTCTGGTTTCTTGTGTATTCTACCTGCCTATTCTTCGGCTAAAGTGACAGTACGATTAATTTTTGATAACCCGATGTAGTTAATTTCATCATATAATAGATACACGATTGCTTATGTATGAAATACAAGAAAGCGACTTAAGTGTTTACTTTTTGATTTTAAATATGTTGAGTGTTGATGTTCAGCCTTAACCTACGAAAATTTTAGTTGTAAACTACGACTCTTCAATACCGTCTTCGCCACGGCACACGGGGCCCCTAAGGACAGACAATTTCGACATAATATATCACACTGTATTTGATCACCTATAATAAATGTTCATACTTAGTAAAATTTTTTTATTTTAATAAGCTTTTTTTTACTTTCCAAAAGGGGCCCAAATTATTGTGTGCCCAATGGCCCCAGTCTAGTTTAAGACGGCCCTGCGACTCTTGTATGACAAAATCCAATACGTCCAATACGTGACTATACGGAAGTCATACTTAATGTCTTTAAGTAGCTTAATTAAATATTTTTAAGTGAATATTAATTTCATCGATATAGTTTTTTTATTATATCACCGTTAACCTTAATTACATGAAAAACTGAACTCAAAATTACAGCTCGAACGTTGAAGTAATTCTGATGAAATACTTGAAAATTAAAAAGTTTCTGCTGCAAAAATCCAATAAGTAGATATTTGTATGTAATTATTAACGAGGGCTTAAAATATTGTAAAAAATTTACATCAAAGGAATTGCAAGCTTGTAATACGCTTAATTAAAACATGAAGTATTAATTATATAACACATATTATATGATTATTATAAAACTCTTTATTATATTGAATAATTGATTAGGAATCGTTAGTTTCTCACTTTTTATTTTGCTTATATTTTCTAAGATTAAAGCCATATTGAAGGCTTACAACGCACGTGGCAAATTTTTCACCTATCTACAATAACTTGAAGTAAAAAAACGGGTTGGAAAAGATTACTAGCAAAGGGTAACATTAAATTTATTTACGTAAAGTGTATAGTGATTTCGTGATTATTATTTTCTGCCATTAATTTCTTTGAGAATCCCTCCCCCGTTTTAGCTTACTATAATACAATTTAAGATGTTGACAATTGACATTTTTCCTTACCAAAGAGGGCGTGATGAAATATGTTAGGAAGACTGACTTTATTTAGTAGGTAGTAGTCATTTATAAGTTTAATTTCAGTTTTCTTTTTTTTATCTATTCACTAGTTGCATCCGCGAACTTCGTTTCTCCTTAATGTGATTTTACGTAGCCTACCTTTTTAGTACATACATACCAACATGGAACATTTTGCTATGCAACCCCAGAGACTGTTCGGTTTTCTGGAAAGAAAACTTTTAGGTTTATCTATTATTTTCTCTATGTAAACTTCAGAGTTTAATAAGATTTTATTACGATTTCTACGATCAACCCCTATTTTTTCAAGTAGAAGGGTGAATATTAAGGGTTGTATGTATTTTTGTATCTTGTATCATAAAAAAATAAAAACAAAAGATTTTAACTAAAAAGTAAACATTTAGAGGTGGACCCACATTTAGAAGTTTGAAAGATAGATAGTAGCCGATTCTCAGACTTACTGATATACATAAAAATTTCATAATAAGATCGGAACGAACATTGTGACACGAGAATTTTATATAGTAGATGTACTTAATTGACTCATGTTTTCTCTGTCGTATATTTTGTTTAACAATGTAATCTGTTTTGGCTTTGTATGTTTTATTTTTTTATGTATGTGTAGCTGTAAGATTACTAATAAATAAATGATTACATATAATACTACTACTTATAATAAATACAATTTTTACTTATTACATGGCTGGACATAAAAATATTGTGAAATAAATATAGCATTAACAGGTAACATTCTAATGGTGATAAAATGGAAATCGCTCTAGTAGTTTTTGCATTTCTCAAAAACAAAAATACTTATAGTAGATGAAGTTTGTCAACCAAGCACTTGAATGTGAAGTAACTACTGAACCATTCTCCATTATTTACCCACAAATAGAGTTGTACAGCATCATTGAATATTTATGAGGTGGATTCGCGAGGAAATAGCGGGAACAAGGGAATAAATCTTATAATGTCAGCACTGAGTGAATCGGTGCACATGCAAATTTGACACACGGACAGGCAGACGTGACGGGACTTTGCTATCTATGGGAAATTCTGAATATTTTAATATTTATAAGCGATTTTCATACATTGGTAAAACAGTAGCAGTATTCGCAGTGCTGTTTAGTAAAATATCTAGGCCTATAAATTGAAAGGGGCTATTTGAACTGACAAGTGTCAGGTCAGATATAATTGTCGTCATTCCGCCAGTATTCGAACCGGTCGGTGAACGCTACGTGTATAAAAAAGAACACTTGTTTGTCAAGGAGAGGTCTGGTCTCCAAAAAAAAAAGAAATTGTTTCTATCCATTTTTCGTCATCATTTCTTAAAGTAGGGAGAATGTATAAAATATATGGTGGAGTTGAGTACTTTATGTATCCATTTTGAAAGATCGATACACGATTTAAATAACTTCGCTTGATAGAAAAAAAATCCAAGCATAGCCAATTTTTGACACTTTTATCGCAAGCCAAGTAATCCATTTCAGAAAAAAAAATGATAAAATTACATTAATTTAATGATTTACATAACTAATAGTTATTACGGGCCGGCTCGCCTCAGTGCTCTATTTCTCCACTGCGCCGCGCAGTCCACCCCGAGACACTGACACAGCAATTCGTGCTGGAATAGGACCTTAAAGAATCTTTTTTTTCTCACAACGCAAAATTTTATCTACAAAGACTGATACAAAGTATGTCAAGACAATTTTACAAGTAAAAGTTAATAGTAGAAGATTACCTCCGTCTCACATTTTTATTTAAAGCCAAACAATTCTTAGCATAACATACATATTACTTAAACTAAACAAATGGTATTTGAGAATAAAATCTTACATTCATCTTTCCTGTCAAATATGTCGCACTCATTTGTCTGTAATTAACTTTGTCTTTGGTAAACTAATAGACATGTGGTTAAGCTTTTCTTCAAATGTATTCTTATATCAGTCGTAAACTCATTAGGCATCCAACTTCGTTTAGTTCCACTGTTTAGATATGAAAAGATTATTTAATCTGTAAGCATCGTTATTAATATAGTATAGAAAAATGATTTGCTACCACCAAATAGACTATATTATCCCATGGGATTAAAGAATTGTATGACAATTTTATAGTGCTTTATATTTAAATAGAATTAATGAATAATTCGACTTCAGGTGCTTCCAGAAAAATACCAATTCTTAAAAGCCCGTCAACGCACTCGCAAGCCCGCTAGCATTGAGTGTTCATGGGCACTTAACATCAGGTGAGCCTCCTGCCCCTTTGCCCCACAAAAGTACCTGAAAAAATAATGATTATTTCCATATAACGCTTACGAACCGGTCTGAGCATAACGTACAATACGTCGAAAGACATACATAATGACTAACGCATGCCCGAGCTACACATGTGTGGTAAATGTACTATGTACATAAGAACGTGTGTGCAGGATCAAGTCTGCCCACGCGCAATACAATGTGTACTCTGTACGCGTTACTATACGTGTATACCATTTCAAAGTATTCAAACATCTATATTTAGTATAATTGTAAGCGTTTTGGTGTACTATAAATGTTTTATAAACATAACCAATACGTCAGGGATACATTAGGTGACTATTTCCTCAAGAATCTAATCAAGGGTATCTGAATAGAGAGATAAAAAGGCTTGATCATTAAATTATTTTCTGATTATGACGTAACCTTGAAATGAGGGTTATAAATTCAAGTATTCAAATTCAATAATGAAACGAATTTTCTAACAAGCATTTTGAGTTCGTTCTATTACCAGCGTACATAAAAAAACCAAGTATGAAAAGGTATCTCGGCTTCGTGACTCGCTCTCGTCATCCATAGAATCTTGATCTTCGACTTCACTGCGATAACAATACTTCTCAGGAACATTTGACACTAAATTCCTCTTTATTGCAATAGCCTAAAGTCGTATTTAGTGTGACTGTAATAATAACAACTGAAGTTGTTCAATAATTCACAAGCGATTCAGATAATTTTAACAGAGCTAAACTGGAAGTTTAAATCTAAATATCAAATAATGTGGTAATGCTTGATTTTAATTTCGTTTGCAGTTTCGTTTACGGTATTTGTGAGGTCACGTCTTATAATTAACTTTGGATCTCCATTGTACAAAAATTGGATTTGCATGTCACAAGTATGGGAAAATCATTTAAAAGAATTAAAAATATAATATATATATGCTAAAAAAAATACGTTTTCAAGCTGCTAATTGGTCAACTGTCAAATTAGATGAAATCATTTAATTTTTTGTAACCAATACTTGTTTAGGTTTCTAGTTTAAAAATCAACACGTCTTTTTGAAAGAGATAAGCAAATTGAATTTTAAGATCACATACTTACACACCCTTACTCATTCAACCCACACACACCTCAACCAATAAATTAATAGTAGTTGGTTAGTACATGTTTTGTAGTAATTCGTCGTATATATGGTGTAATCCGTTTTGGCTATATTTTTTTAATAAATATTATCTTTAAAAAAGATTTGTATTGTTAATAGACTGTTAAATAAATAAAATAAAGTTATGAAATTACTTTTGACTTAGAAGATCAGATTATTGTGAGATTTCGCCGTAGAACAGGCAAAAGTTTAATGCATACAATATGTATGTTATACGGTATACCAGATATGGTACTCTCTTATTTTATACACTTCCGCGTTTAATGCACTTGATACGTTCATCGTTATAAGAGAATATCCAAAAGCGCGTAAACTGAATTTGGTGAATCTTAAAGGAATTATTATTCCATAGCCTAGAACTATCAGAAATCGTTTAAAATTGGAACACACTCGAGCTTTTTTTTTCTCTCCTGCGGACAAGGCTACGCTGTTACCGTGTCATGCCCCGGGCGATTGCTGGTGGCGCCGTGGGGTTTTAGTGGGTATGCACAACACCGAGTCCCACATAACCCTCCCCCACCAGGTCAACCATGCCGCGGGAGGGCATGCGTAACGCATTTCCCCACGAAAAAAAAAACACTCGAGCTTGTTATTAGATTTGTTTTTCCCATTTAATTTCATTTATTTGAGTCAATTACTTATCTTTATTACACGCTGGATGGATTTTCTTAGTGCTCTTAACTTATGAGTCAGTAGTTTAAAAACAGTTCTGTGCCAAGAGCGAAGTTGTGATCACGCCTTATGAATTATGGTTTAAGTTAATTGATTTACTGTCTGCCAAAAATCGTAAGGCATAAGTTGTTAAGTTTTTTAAAGTTTGTTCGAATAAAAAAGTTTTGTATGAGATATTGTTGGACTTAATGTTTTAGTGTTATAATATATTTCAGGATTCTACGCACATGAATTTCGTATGTTTGTCAACAAATGTTTGAGAACTAAAAGTGATATCGAAGTATAGGTTCTAACAGGGAACAGTACAAATCTCGTGAAAATAGGTTTATAAGATATGGGACACATTTATGAACATATACACGTATTGTTTAGATACGAGGTATATAATATAATAATGTCGGTTTAATGTTTCTAAATTACTTTTATTGAATAAAGATGTTGAATGATGAATACTTAATTGAACCATAGTTTATTCATTCACTTGGAAGTTCTGAGTTCAAATTAAAGTACTCTTTCACACACGTTTAATTCCCACACCCTTACACACCCACTCGCCCACACATTCATACACCGCCATGCTTTAGTTATATTTTTTTGTTCATTAGTAGTATATAGTTATCTCTAAAATGCTGAACATTTTCTATCCGCGATGGAAGGCTGCTGACCTTTCCACAGGACCTCCATAGTCGTATTACAGGCACCAACCTCTCACAAAGATGGCCAAATTAAAAAAATATTCCTTATTGCAAAACACTCCTACTAACTCATAACCATACATATGTCTAAATAAATAATCATACAAATATTTCAAAATGTGTAGCATTGGGACTTCATAGGATATAATTATAGCATTCGAGAACATTTATTGCATTACACTAATAATAAATATAATTATAATTATAATATATTAAAATTATAATAATTATAATATAATATAGACTCATTGGTCTAGTGGTTAGTACTCCTGACTGCGAATCCATGGTCCCGGGTTCGATTCCCGGCTGAGACGAACATCGAAGTGATGAGCATTTGGTGTTGTGCTTAGGTCTTGGGTGTTTAAATATGTATTTATGTCTATCTATCTATAATATGTATGTATATTCGTTGCCTAGTAACCATAACACAAGTTTCACCAGCATAGCATGGGACCTAGGTCAATTAGTGTGAATTGTCTAAAAAAAAAAGAAATTATTTTGGAAGGTAATAAAAAATCTTCACTTGCTTAAATTTTATTAATTTTCCTTTAAGGAACACACTCATAACGTTACAACACACCCGCTAACCCCCGGCATTGCAGATGTCAATGGGCGGCAGTTATCATATTAAATATATATGATAACTGCCCTTAAAGTGACCCTGGACCATACCACCATAGAATTACGCTAAAATGGAAAAAATCTTCCCGATCTTAAACATTTATTGGTGCATTTGAAAAGGAAATCGACTCTCGATAGTGGATTTCAAAAATTGCCCTGATATTTGATAACAACGTTGTCTGGCGCGTGGTTTGGCGCCGCGCGGTCTGCTGTATGCAAGTTCAAGTCCACCCCTCCCCCCCCCCGGCGGCTTGCACCCCATCCCCTGCGCATATCAACCCCGCCCGCACACTGCACCCGGTGGGGTTATTACGAATAGCAACCGGTATCTGATCGCGCGATCGCAACCAAAAGTGTTATTTTTACTTTCCATTTATAAATATATCACTGTATAGTTGTCGACCTGCACTGACAGCTTGCTCTAAGTAACTTTAAGAGCCCTAATCTTAATTTAGCACCCAGTACTATTGTATATATGTTGTAGGCCTATTGGCCTACCACAAAAACACCGTCTGCGTTTCAAAGAAAATATGCTTCACAAAATCTTGTGAAATTATTACTTTTTAAGTATCTATATTACTTTCAATAACTCAATTAACTGATTGATAATAAAAAGAAGCAGAACCTCCAAGTGAATGAATAAACTATGGTTAGAATACGTATTCACATTTCCTCGTTCAATATGTATATTATCTTTATTGAATAAAAGTAATTTAGAAAAATTAACCGGCTTCATTCTATTAAATATAACTCGTGTAATACATAAAGTACCAAACCTATTTTCACGAGTCTTGGACTGTTAAAAACATGTTCAATACAAACTTCGATATTTTTCAAAAATTTTTTAATGCGCCTACGAAAGCAGCTTTGTTTAAAATAAAATAAAATATGTTTATTTTGGAACATAAGATACATGTATCACTTATTCCACGTCATTAAATTTTTGTTTGTCGACAAGTCGCTCAGCTTTACAAGTGCGAGAGACAGAAGGTCCGTAATAATGTTCCGTTGCACACGGCGCCCTCCCGTAGCGATGCTTAGCTCAGCGTTTGACTAATTTCGTACTTTGCTCTTTTGTTGCCAGGCATAACTTGTACTTTATAATTATGCAATTTTATGCATGTCTCTCGGTGGGGGATTTTTTGTATTCTTACTTTTTTCTTGTAATAATCTTCACTAAAGTATTTTGCGCTCATTTAAAATCATCGCTCATTTACTCGTAGTTTTTCTATAATATCAACCCGTTTATTCTTCATGCGTTTATACACAAGAATCTTCTTTTTCTTAATGCTTACAAGAGCTTTCTTCATGACCTTTGCATCGCCTCCAAGCATTCGCTTCGTTTTATTTTTTATATCCTAAGAGAGAGCTGGGAAATTGACGAATTATCAAAAAGATTCTTGAATTTAACAATGATTTGTTGATTTACTTTGTCTATTACGAAATGAAAAAAAGCTCGCATTATTTTCGACAGTCTATTTTTCTAAGATTTTCTTCTGTAATAAAAATATGTAGATAAAACAAATTGTATATATATAAGAGTTATAATCTAAGCTACATTTAATAGAATTATATTATTACGGTTTTATATTTAATTTTCTACTACGAATATCTTCTATATCTATACTAAAATATCTGACTATATCTTAACTAAAATATAACTATTTAAATCAAATATTTTTATCGTGTTGCTCCTAATAAACATTTTACTTAAAATAATCTTTGATTTGTAATGTACAAAAAATAAAACTGTTCCAAACTGCATAGGAACAATCATTTTCATATTAAATCTTTGACTAAACTAGGAGTGTAATATTTGTGGTAGTGTAGCGACTTATGCAATGTATTGACATTTTTAGAAGTGGCCGCAGGTCGCCTTAATGGCTCCGATGAGACAATAGTGTAGCCAGTCTGAATACAAAGGAGCCATATATTGCTATCTGATTCTATTATGCTTTAAGTAACATACTCGTAAATATATGTATAATTATTACATACTAGATAATAGTGACTTTCATAAATTTCAAGGATCTACTTTGCTTACCTCACAATTCTTAGTAGTTAAGGGCTTTGTATAATCTTGCGTTCTACTCAGTTTCGAACCCAAGACGGTAATTTTTTTCTTACTGGTTTCCACTTTACAAGTGATTAACTGCTTACCTATTCTAGAAGATAAACAATATTTTTTTACTAAACCCCAGACATCACGCAAGTCTGTATAATGCTTATGTATCAACAATATAATTTCTGTTTATTAATCTCCGTATACACGCGTTTTAAACTGTTAATATATTTGTATTTAGTTTTTTTGACATATAAACAAAAAACGTTTTGTTATAGGCATGGGCGGAGAGGCGTGCGCGTGCGCTCCTGTTCCACCTCGGCCACTCGCTGCTCCCGAACCGGACCAGCTATATGACCATCACTCCTCAGAAGAAGAATTAGAGGTATATATAATCCTTAGGTTTATTTTTGGCAAGCTTTTGTTTGTTTACGCTAGTGAAAGATTTTTTAAAACTAATTTAAGGTTTTTTCCGACCAAATGATTTCGTCCAATATTTTGTGAAAGTCCAGTGTCTCATACTGAAATTTACAACTGTGTCTAGCAATTATAATAATGCTAATTGCATATTGGGTTATTCAGAAACAATTCCTAATTCCATCATAGCTCTGTTTTTTGTTTGAACCGCGCCTTCCTGTACCTTTAACACGAACAATATCTAGAATCGAATAGCCAATGGTTTTCTTTAACTGGTTGCTTTATATCTATCGTTAAACTTACGACTTACCTGATGTTTCATTGACGCATACGAATACTATACAGAATCGTAAAGTAAAAGGGAAATGGGCAAGGCAACTGAAAGTAGTGGTCAGTGATTTAAGCCTAAACTATAATGTAAAAAACTAACAAAATATTTATCAAGTTGGTCTGGAAATACCCGGAATGTTTTTTCTCACTATTCATCTTCTACTAACAGTGTCTGTACGATATAAACCAATTAATTCTTTGCCTGTAATATAAAGTAATCAGGCGACCGTAAAATATAATAGGTGCAGTTATTAAGATTGGAGTAACCTTCACATTGATTTGAGACCTTGATTAAATCTTGTTCTAACATTTATTGCGATCATGCGCACCTATTCTGACGTTTTCAATATTTAGTACTAGTGACAGTTTCAAATGTCTGCCGTCAATTAATACCAATGTACTACTAATGTATTTCGATCTAACGCGCACCTAATCTCACGTTTTCAATATTTAGTAGTAACTAATGACAAGGGGCCTCATAGCCTAGCGGTCTTATTAAGTGGCAGCTAGGTGAGGGGTACCGGGTTCGATTCCCGGTTCGAGGGCAAGTTTTAATTTAATTTAAATTTGTTCTCGGCCTTTGGGAGGGTTGTGCGGTACCGGGCGAGTGCTTAAACCGTACATAGAGGACACTGTCGAATTACTAAAAAGACAAGCTCGAATTATAAAAATCGTATACTTGACGCTGGCTAATGCACAAATCGTGCCAGAGCCATAAATAAATAAAAAACTAATAACAATTTTAAATGTTTGTGCCGTCAATACCTATCAATGAATGGATAATTTTTACTCCTGTCGAAAGCATTAAACTTGGTTTTGTTTTGGTGCACAGAAGTTTGTTTAATATTATTTCAGAAAGTTAAGTGAAATTTTAACTAAGTTATATTGGTTCCTAGACCAAGTGTCTAGGTGTCTGCGCGTCTGAACAACAAACAGCTCTCGTGTCTTTGATGTTCGCTAAGCTTTTACAAGAGCTTTCAACATTATTGGCTCTGCGTCCCGCAGCCACCTAACGCAATCTAACATTACATCTTCATTCTTAAGCATTTTTCTTTGAATCACAAAGGTTACTGCTTTGTAGATTTTATCTCGTAGTTCAGTTCAATCTTTGAATAGTTTACAAAAGTAGGTTGGCTGATAAGTGATAAACTCTTGACGGTACAAAGCTATCAATTTCCATATGAAAAATAGGAATACAATTCGATAACGAAGTTCTCTCCGAGACCGTGTATCTAATTCGCAGCTGCGCTAAGTTAGTTATACGCCAAGCGACCGCCTCCTCACATGCCACATTAATTCTGTACGACACACCGCAACTAAATTAAACCCCCTTTCCACCCAGGATGCTGTCACAGCAATCGTAACCTCCCCACGTCAAGGGAACTATTATGACATTTGAAAGTACCGTTTCCGAAAACCCTCCATTCACCAAAAGGACAAATATATTCGCATTTGCCGAAGTCGACCGATATTAACATTAGTGTTGCCATTCCGAATCTCGCATCTCTTCTTCGTATACGAATTGCTTTTTAAAGACCCATTGTTTGCAAGCTATGCATCTAGTAAATTACAAAACATCTTAGAACAGTTAATGTAACAACGGATTTTATAAAGGAAAACAATTATCAGTTATATTTGATGGATTATCTTGGATCCGTTTTTAATTGGTACAAATAACAAAGGCAAGGTCTAAAAATTATATTTAATCCAATTAAAGCAAAGATACGTTAAAAAACACCGAGCAATTTTGTTTCAGTAGAATTCGAGATAGAAAATTGGATTAATAATATTCGAAGAGAAAAATTAATTCCGAATAGAGATAATATTACGTAAAATAAAAATATCAGGGTGAACGCCCTCCCGGCCTCAGTCTGGCAAAAATTAGTTAAACAAAAGAAAGACATGCAGAGTTCTCACGCCGCGCCACCTGCTTTTATAGATACTCCCCGGCATTCCTCTCCCGCAGCCAAATCAAAATAGTTTATTAGTCCATTGTTTTAGACCCATCTGCCATCCGCGTTTGAAATCTTATTGATTTTTTACTATTCGTTGATGCATATCACCGATCGACCGAACTTTGGATTGTTAAAATCAAATACTTATAAGGAAGTCGAGGGAAAACGAAACGTTATTATTTCGGGATAGTTTTAGAATTTTGTTGCATAGTAACTAATTAAGCTTTTATTTTTGCAAATTCAAATTCAAAAATCATTTAATCATATGGGTAACACATTGTACACTTATGACTTGTCAGTAAAGAAATACATGTTAATGCTTCTAATTTTGCATTTAATGCCAGTTCTCAAATCAAGGGCGAAGAACGGAAGAGAAGAACTGGCAATAAACTCTCCGCCACTCTTTAATCGCCATTTTTTTTTTAAACAACGTTTGTAAGGAGCAGCAACCATTAAACCATGTTCCACATGACGTCTTAAGTAACTAATAATAATAACATAAATTAAGTGTAATGCTTTTGTTTTTATTTGCAAAGTGCAGTTACTGGATAATAGCGGGATCATTAAAGTGAATTACACGTAGAATTACATTTGAACACGGCACAGTACTTATACACGTATTACTTGATGTCGGAGTTGTAACTTTGACGCGTAAGGCTGGAAGGTAGTCATTTGCGATATCAAAGTGGCGGAGGTGCAGGGTATGATTACGAGGGAGCTTGTAGTGTGACGTGGATCCGGGGAGCGCCCTTCCTGCCCCTGCCACATACCCTCACTGCCTCATTGTTGTCCCTTCAAGAGGTGCCGGCGAACTGAAACATAATTGCGACAATCTATAGCTTAACTTTGAAACATTTACAAAAGTATTCACAATTACAGACTACATTACATTACTACATTTTCTGAGTTTCGTCATCGGACGTCGAGGCAGAGTACGAAATTCCACCCGTATCACCTCGACTTCCGCCGTTCCACGACTGAGCGTTTTTCAAGGCAGTTTTTGCCGCGCACCACCACTTTGTGGAACCAGCTGCCCACTGAAGTATTTCCGAACCAATTCGACTTAGGGTCCTTCAAGAAAAGAGCGTACCACTTCCTGAAAGGCCGGCAACGCACTCGCGAGCCCTCTGGCATTGAGAGTGTCCATGGGCGGCGGTATCACTTAACATCAGGTGAGCCTCCTGCCCGTTTGCCCCCTGTTCTATAAAAAAAAAACATGAAGATTGTATCTATGGTTTGATTGGCTATAACAGCGCTAAGTAGCATCAACATAATCCCGTTATACATGATATGTCCGCATTGAATGGTTTCATTGTATTCGTACTCAGAATGCAGGTACAATTATGTTAAACGCCACTTTTCATGACTACGTAATACCAACTCATCTTCAGTTTGAGCTATTTTCCTCGTGCTGCTGAAAAGAGAACAAACAGTCTACCTACGTTTTGTTAAGTTTTCCTTTTTTCGTCTGCTTACATAACATTTGTTTATCTTCCGCTCGGTTGGAAAATTAGAAATTCTTTTGTCTGTGCTTTAATTGTAAGGAATAAACGGACAATGGCGAATAGGTTTCTTATGAAATGGATCGTGTGAGATAATACTCTGGCTGACGACTCTACAATGTGCTCTTATAGGGCGGCTGTCTATTGTGGACCGTTGAGCTCCTGTGCCTTATCTATGCTTATCCCATATCAGAAACTGCCTATCGAAAGGATTTCTTATCAGACTGCCTAATGTTTTGATATATAATCATAATCGGCTTATGTTTACCGGGCTAAGTAAAATTAAACATTGGAAGAATGTTCCGACAGATTAGGTCAGCTTTTTTAAGTCGGCATGTCGGCGTTCTAGAAACCTCTTCCAATTTGAGCAAGAGATAGACGCGAGTAATTTTTAGGTAGCTAAAATTTGCAGCGGGTTTAGTGTAGTCGGATGATCTCTTTGTGTTCCAGTGAACCGTAAAATTTGGCCGAGACCCGACAGCCGTCGCGCCCTCCGCAACTCCACAACGAAACTTCGCTGTAAATTACTTAAGTTTAAGTTTCTCGTCTTATTTTACTTTTGCGCTATTGTATAGCTAGGGAAATGAATAGATGGTAAGCGCTGAAACACGCAATCTATTTTTGATATCATTTTGAAACAGGCCGTAAACATTACATACTCAAGAAATGAGGCAGAGGTGTATTAGTAGATAGATTAGGTTAGTCGATATTCAATAGTCGTTAGTAATTTATGCCATTAGATTCCGGTCCCTCACTGAGTGTACTCCGTTTTTTTCGTAGACTCTCGTATCCATAATAAATGAGCGGGCAGCCGCAGCGTTTTCGCAAGCTATTTCCAGCTGTTTTTTTCTCCGGTAAGGGTGCGCGGGGCGGGTGGCGGGCGGTGACTCCGGCCATTAATTCAGCCGTGTAATGACGCGACGCTTTGATGGACGAGAATTGCGAGTTCTGCAATTACATGCTGAAATATTCAGTGAAGACGTCGCAGCCCGCCCGCTCCTAACTACCGCTTTTCTTTTCTTTCCGTCGTCCCGCTCCCCTCTACGCCGCCCGGAGCGAAACGACTCGTTTTGATTCAAGACATTACGAGTCGAGTGACTATTTTTTTGTAACGCTGCGGGGCCCGTTACGGCGGCTTCCGCTCTCGACTCGAGAATACGCGTGCATTTACAATTCATATATTTTTTGCGGAATTCAAGTTGAATTACGACTCGCCTCCCGAACCCCGTCGTAGCATGCACTCATATCGGAGCAATGGGCTTTGGACAGGTGATCAACGGCGGGCCGAGCGGTGACAGCGGCGTGGCGGGTGGGGCGACGCGTGCCGAGACGCGGCGGCGTGGTGCCTCTTCGCCAGCACGCGCAGCGCCAGAGAAACGCCGCTGGCCAGCTCACCCTTATGACGATGACACGCCGCCGAGGGCGCCGTCTGACGACGACGACGACACTAAGGTTCGCCATCTAACCTCCACTGCTCATTGTCCACACTAACACTACCGCGACACCTGCTTCGGGGTCTACCGGGGCCTTACAATAATCAGGTATTTATAGGTAGTATCAGATATAAATAGGTTACGTTTCATAACAAGCCGACGATCCACATTTGCGATTTCTACCACTGTTTGTCTCTGTTTAGCGAGCGATATTCTACATTCCAATGAACAGAAAATGATCAGAGAAATCAAATCGAATACATATCTGAGGTTTCTCTTGTAGCCTTAAAATTCGGATTGTGTGTAATAAACATTACATTAGTAAATTTCGGTTAACTACACAAAATCTACACTTACTTTTTCACATGCCACAATATTATACAAATTACTTACATAACGTTAGAAGTTAGGAACCATGGCATACTGCATCAGGTATAGTGGTGTGACTTTGTAATACGTTGTGTTTCAGGTGGAGACGCCTGTCCGATTTCGCACGTCGCCGCCGCTAGAGGCGCTGAAGCCGCGGCGTGAACCGTGTGCGTGTGCGCCACGCTCTCCCCGCCGTCGTCGAGCTCCGCTGCCGCCACCGCCGCGTAGACACAGGCCCGCGCTTGACTTTGATAAAATGCAACAGGTACGGTATTTACCATTTAATCAGTACATAGATGCATTCAATTGCATATCAAATTTCCTTCAGTTTAACGTGTTCCTCACTGATTCATTCCATAATATTTTGATTGATATTAGCGGATAACGCCCAGCGCAAAATACTTTTATGTATGACCTTTGGGCACCTTTTAAATATTACTTTTGAGAAACGATTAAATCCTCCATAGTAATATATCAGTAGACATACATATCTTTAAATACTGGTGCGAATCATATTTGTTCACACAGTTTACCCCAAGCACGTGCAACGCCATCTAGGGATTCAAGTAATGATAAAAACACGTGAGCGCAGAAATACAAGATCTGCATAAAAACCTTTTTGCTTGTGCTTATTAATGTGCTATAGACATTTTAATTTGGTTGTTAGACTATCATTTATGTATGTTCTTGATAAAACAAGCCCCGTTATTTATAAAAACAAAATTAGTCCGTTAAAACAAAAACGTATCGTTATTGCAATGTATCATGTAAATATAGAATACAATATATTACGAGATTGTTTAATTCTTGAGAGGCCTGTAACAGTTCAAGACGGTTTTTAAAGAAGAGAAGATTTTTAGATTTTATTTTTTTTATTTACCCTAAAGTAGCAGGGGTATGCGAGGCTCAACCCACGCCAGAATCTCTGCTACTCAGAGGCTGGACAATACCCACTAAAACCACCTCGGGTAGTTTCTACAAGGCCGCGTTAGACACGCTCCGGGATCGCTCACGCATTCTACCGGGCATAGGCTTTTACCTATCCACCTGGTGGTTGTAGCGCCAATGGTTTTTAAACCAAATAAACGGTAAATTCTTAATTTACCTTAAAATATTTATTTGTTTATTCATATTATAACGGCTTCCCGAAAGGGTAGGCAGAAACCACGGATCTCCACTTGCTACGGCTCTGACATACCTCTCTCGCTTTATCTACTTTCATGACGTGTTTCATTGCATGCTAGTTGGTTATAGGTACTATTAATTGTCCCTTCTCTAGTACCTCCTGGACCAATTCGAGGAGGTATCCTACTTGACAACCTCTTCTCATTCATCTGTTCTACAAGGCCAAACCACATAAGCATTTCCTTTCGTATCCTTGTTATAACGTCCTCTTTTATACCACACTGCTCACGTATTACTTATCCTATCACGCAATGTTACCATTTCCACGGAATTTATTCTAGTTTCTTTTTCTGCCACACTCAACATTCACTCCCGTTTGTTCGTCGAGATAAGCGTTCCTCTATGTACTTCTTGGCTGCATATACCACGTTCCATTTACTCAATTTCCGGCTTGAACTTCCCTTAAAATATATGTCGGAGCAATGGCACTGGTATCAGCTGCCATCATTATTTAATAACATCAAAGTCAAATTAGTTAAAAACCGTTGTATGGTTTATTTTATTTGCCAATATTAATAAATCTACAGATTAAAAGACTTTTTGGTAGTCTGTATAAATGTTGCTAGATCTATAAATTAACGACTATTTAAGGGTCGATAATAATAATGAATATGGACTTTGATGTTATTAAATTATAATGAAAATGGCAGCTGATACCAGCGCCATTGCTCCGACATTTATAAGTAGATAAAAGCATATTCTCTTTAAAATATATAGTTTATTCCTAAGAGAATATCTGATACGCTAGTTTATTAACCGAGGTGACACACAATGTGTCTGCATATGGGTACTTTCCCACACTGCATGGCGTACACGCCACATGCTATCCCCGCACTCAATCCGACATTTTTATATGTTAATTTTTAATTACTCTTGCGTGCAATTATGCGGACTTGTTATTCAGTTGCGTCATTATTTTATTTAGTTCACTTAATTTAATAAATAGACTATGACTGGACGATGTATGCAATTCCAAAACATCTCAACGGGGCATAAAATTATTTTTTTAAATTTTCTTTACTGCTCGCTGAGAATCGAACCCAAGTTCTCCAGGTTTTACGCTGTATGTATTTATACAGCCACGGGGGTTGAGAGATGGCGTTTTCAGGCTTGTTATTTATTCGACTATTATCTAAAAAAAAGTGTGTAAGTAAGTAACAAAACTTAAATCATAAAATAAATTATACATAATTATTTTTACAAGTCTTGCTATGGATTTGAAATAATACCTCTGTCTATTCAATATATTGAATGAAAAAATATTCGCATTATGGGATTCTAAGCATGAAGCATTTCAATTAATATTCCCTGCATTAAAGCATCAATGAATGAACACTAATTAAAATGCCCATTAATACATAATCTATACTTATTTACATTCTTTATAAAATACATAATTAACCTAAAAAAACCGTGACAGGTCGCTAGAAGAAGATAAGGTCAAAGCGTATCGGTTTCTGCTAAAACTTATTAATTGTCTTGTTAATAGTATTAGCTGTACTATAGGATATATTGTAATTAATACAAAGTCCCTCTTTTTATTAAATCGGTTTACATATCGATACGCCCGCGCCATCTTCAAACGTAACAATAGTCAGTAGTATTTTGGTCTGAAATTAACAAGTTTTTGTAACATTCGAGAGACTATATTCCAGTTCTGAAAATACAAAATTAAAAAGTAACGCTTATCTCGGGTTCAGTGACCTTACATGCGGGTTCTACTTTACCAGCAATACACCTTAAGCTCACAATGGAAACCTATTATAATGCAAAAGAATAAGATGTCAATATAGAATCATTAACTCTATAAAAAGTTGGTTGTATTATTTGTATTGATATTATTCCATCGTAATAACCTAAAAGTACAAATTGTAACTGAATTCTAAAATTTCGTACGTCTTCGCGCTTACACCACACAAATATATGCAGTCAATATAATAGAGGCTAAAACAGTATAAACCTTTTTAATTATGAAGGTATATCCGCAAACCATGATTAACTCAAGATAACTAACAGATATAGATGACAATTAAATATCGAAAGAGTCGACTCCTAACTAGAGTAGACGAAATTAGCCGGCGACATTTTGATAGTAAATCCTTTGTCATAGTAAAATCGATTTCGCGTACACATACATGGGGTCCTGCTATCCTATGCCCGGTGTCCTCAATGAGGACTCCCGCCACTCAATGGCCGTGATGCGCGCGCACTCTACACCTCACTGTACTACGAACATAAGATGCATTATTGATATCGATTGCCAACTCACCCTTTTTAATTGAAAATCAGGGGATAACTATATTTCTATACAGTCATAGGGGGAGTTCTAAGGTCTATTAAAACGTTAATTAATATTTATCGCTTATAAAGAGATTTCGTTTTTATATAGTTTGGTTACCGGAGGAATAAAAACACCAAAACTTTTTAAATTATATGGAAAATGTTACGGCAAGTGCTGTTTTTGCGACTGATATTCCGGTGATTTTTATCCGACTTTAAAATTAAGGATGTTATCAGTTAGACCTGTATATATGTATTGGGAACTGGTTATTTGAGTACGATGATCTATGTAGGCTTCCAAGTACGTGTGCTATATTTCATAGATGTATGTTTCTTTGTCCACAAATTTCTTGCAAACTGAAGGTTGAAACCTTATGAATTTAATCATCCAACTTAAGGATTAGTTATTAAAATCGGTTCGGTAGTTTTTGAGATATGGATGACATATCTGGAGAGATATGTAGGTACCTAGGTGAATAATATTGACAGATAGATATAAGTCGATTTTATTTTGTTATGTTACATTTATCTGTATAAAGTCTGATTCTTGGAAATACATTATTATTGCAACAACGCGTGAATAGGCAACTTTAAACATATGTTTATATGCAAAATTGTAAGCTGGGGTTGGCATGTTGTTGGTCGCTCGTAAAATAAAACCATAATTGATCGTAAGTGTCAAATGTCGTGGCTAAACTTTAATACATTTCTATTTTTAGCCTGTGATTAACCACGAACCCTTTTATATAAAGTACTGAACAAAATTGCGTTCATATTAAGTGTCCCTAATACACTGTACTTTATAAACTTTGTTTTATTTCTAATACATTACTTTATTCAATAACATTAACAAATCTAAATTTGTTTTTCAGTTAAAAGTGGGCGGTGGTGGCGTGCGATCATGGCGCGCGGTTGGTGGCGCGCACGGCGGAGAACTCTCCGTCTTTTGTTGGTGAGCCGCGCGTGTCCCTACACTCGAGCACACTGCTGGTAAATGTTAAAATTTTGAGTTTATTACGCGTTTGAGTATAACCCCGCAAATCCCCTTCCTCCAGTGGGACATATATTTTTCTGTATATTCACTGATCCAGTTTGCTAAACAGATTTACATTTTATATCTGTAATTTACTGTACAAAGCACAAATTCGGCCCCACATGGAGTAATGTTCTCACCTCTGGGCGGAATCTCCCCAGTACCAGCTCCTTCCACTTGACCGTATTCAACGAAGAGCGGTTCGAATCGTCGACGACCAACCCCTATTCGAGCAGCTTGATCCTTTGGCGTTGCGTAGAGATGTGGGGTCACTCTGCATCTTCTATCGGAAGTTAAGGCAGAATACAAAATTCCACCCGTATCACCTTGACGTCCGCCGTTTTTCTAGACAGTTTTTGCCACGCAGGACCACTTTGTGGAACCAGCTGCCCACTGAAGTATTTCCGAACTAATTCAACTTAGGGTCCTTCAAGAAAAGAGCGTACCAATTCTTAAAAGGCCGGCAACAGTCTTGCGAGCCGTCTGGCATGGAGACTGACCATGCCAGAGGGCTCAGGTGATCCTCCTGCTCGTTTGCCCGCTGTTCTATATAAAAAAACAATACTAGCCACATAGTATCTTGTAATTTCCTAGAGCTTTTACAATTTTGACACATCTTTTATTTTTATTTTCAGAAATTGTGAGTCGCTCGCAATCAGTACAGTTTCCCAAGGATCGTACCAACCCCCCACTGGGCCCGCCGTGACGCGTCGCGCCGGCGGCCGGACACAGGATTCCGCCCGTTTCGTGCGAAACATCGCCCGCCTCTATTTAGTCTATACTTATCCGTTAGCGCAATAAACTATATGTCGTATACACAGTGTTAGTAAGCGACGTTCGCACGAAACAATGCGACCGTCGCGTGCGCCGGACGACTGCTGACTATTCGACTTTCATATCATTGTATCGAATCGAGATCGCTCCAGTGTTAGTTCCTCTACACTCATAATGATCAAAGTACAAACTTACTGATAGATGTTAGTCGCGCGCCGGGTCGACCCGCCGACACTACGTAGTTTTTGGAAGTATTTACTCATTTTGAATACTGTGTTTAAACTGTTATAGTATATCGGGATGTGTGTATCGCTCGTCAAACTTCCAATTATGACGGAAACTGTGACAGTTTCAGTGATACCAGTAAGCGGTGGATTTTGTACGAAGCCATTGTTAGTTACATAACGAGTAATTTAAATTAGACTTGACGGATGGTATGTTATAATCGGTGGTCCAAGCGGGGAGCGGTGAGCCCCGGGCGGGGCGCAAAGAGCCCCACGCGAGGTGCGCTAGGCCCCAAGCATGGACGCGGTCACGCGAGGCGTCAATTGCCTCGCTATTTGATCTCGAATTGCGACTGATACGCTGGCTGTTTGTGTTAAAACCTCACCTCTTGTATTTCTCTCCTTTCATTTAACACAAAATCTCGAGCCATGCAACGTGATTTCTTTATAGAATACGAAATGTTTTAACAGTTTTGTCAATTGATACGAACCCGCCGCGCCTTTTGTGCAATATGGCGTCCTTTATACATAGTATTTTTTACAGTCGTTTCGATTCCCGCTTTTTGAAAGGGTTTTGTAAGTTTTGGGAAACGGAAACGCGACGCGAGTGCTCGGGTCGGATGGGGAATGGGGGTGGGGACGGAGTGGCGCGCGTGGTTCGTACAAGTATCAAGATTATCGGTTGTACCTAGTTGTAACTTATGTTAGTTTATTTAGCAGGGCTAAAATATCTGTTACTTTTTGTTGTGTTATACCTAAACCAAAACTAAAACGTTATAAAATAAGAAAAAAAAAATGTGGTGCGAGTGAATTCAGTGAATTTAATGATAAAGACATTTAACAAATTTTCAAATTAATACGATAAAAGTACTAAGACTTTTTTTTAAATCGCTTGGATAAAGATTGTATGTACATAGTGTTAAGTGTAGGGTAAGTGCAGTCTTAGATGTAGTAGGTATAACAAATTGTATGGCGGAGGCGGCTCATTTGTTAATTTTCTTAATATTGTGTTATGATTTCTTGCTACGACCGACGTCACACTGACGCCTGCGCTTGCGCCGCTCGAGCCCCTGTCCCTGAGCATCGCTCGATTATTTTTATGCAAGTATTCAAGCAGGGGCTTAAAGCGGCGCAGCATTCAACAATCACTGGTGATATTTTACAAGATAATTTATATTTTGTTTTTATATATTGAATTAACAAGCGTAATAAAGAGTGAGCAATGGCACATCTTCACCCTTGTTTTATTTCAGACATTACTCCTTAGGCCTTAAGGTAAACGATAAGCGAGTTATTAGTACAAATTAAAAGTTAAACAGAGATATGTTATTAGTGCCCTCTAGGGTAGCGACGCTAGCGAGATTATTTTTGATATTAAAGCGACATCTATTGAATACAGATCTAAGAAATATATATGTACAGTACATTAACGCGCGAACCCAATATCCTATCCTATCCTTAATCCACCATCTGAAATAGTAATCACAATCCAAATGTTGTAAAAAGTGTGTCAATAGCCAATCGACGGATTGTAATAGCAATCTGTGGATACCAGCTATCCATGGGAGGTCGTATCGGTGACTGTGGATAGACCTTTGTATGAAAATGACAGTTGACGAAAGCTCGATTTCAACAGTTAATTATTTTATCAGTTTTAACTTACCAGTTTTTTAAATAATTAAAAAACTGTTTGGTATGTTTTAAACATACACATGTATATTTTAATGTTATTTGGGTAACAGTTTTAAATACCATCGCACTTTTTTGACGATACTAATTATTTAGGAGTCTCGGAGGACCTTCATTGGAACACCTCCAAGTGAGTTTTGCTCCAGAACCGCACTTTCACGTGAAAATAAAAAAGAAACGGATTTATAAAGTAAACTGCACTGTAAAACTAATTACCGCTAGTCTAGCATAAACCACATTCAAAATGGCCGATTAAGTTTATAAAATTAATAGGGATGTGAAAAATAATCGATTTTTTTTAAAGTGAAAATCGATTTTTGTATTCGATTTTAATATTAAAAATAATTGAAAATTCGGCGACCAAATATTCATATACTAACTCTAACCTAACCAATCTAAATAATATTTGTTTTTGTGGACAGCTCCGATCTAAATAGTAATTGTTTATTCAAGCCTCGGCTTCTCGGCGTCCTGGTCGCCTTCGGCGACCAAATATTCATATACTAACTCTAACCTAACCAATCTAAATAATATTTGTTTTTGTGGACAGCTCCGATCTAAATAGTAATTGTTTATTCAAGCCTCGGCTTCTCGGCGACCAAATATTCATATACTCACCTAACCTAACCAATCTAAATAATATTTGTTTTTGTGGACAGCTCCGATCTAAATAGTAATTGTTTATTCAAGCCTCAGTTTCTCGGCGTCCTGGTCGCCGAAGGCGACCAAATATTCATATACTAACTCTAACCTAACCAATCTAAATAATATTTGTTTTTGTGGACAGCTTCGATCTAAATAGTAATTGTTTATTCAAGCCTCGGCTTCTCGGCGTCCTGGTCGCCTTCGGCGACCAAATATTCATATACTAACTCTAACCTAACCAATCTAAATAATATTTGTTTTTGTGGACAGCTCCGATCTAAATAGTAATTGTTTATTCAAGCCTCAGTTTCTCGGCGTCCTGGTCGCCTTCGGCGACCAAATATTCATATACTAACTCTAACCTAACCAATCTAAATAATATTTGTTTTTGTGGACAGCTCCGATCTAAATAGTAATTGTTTATTAAAGCCTCGGTTTCTCGGCGTCCTGGTCGCCTTCGGCGACCAAATATTCATATACTAACTCTAACCTAACCAATCTAAATAATATTTTTTTTTGTGGACAGCTCCGGCGCTACGGGAAATGCAGCCCCTCCACCCTTGCGTACCAAAGCACAGGCATTTTATTCAAGCCTCCGCAACCTCGGCTTTTTGGTCGCCTTCGGCGACCAGCCTCAGCCGCTACAGCTTTCATAATGCCTGTGCTTTGTTACAGCGGGTGGGGGCTGCTCTTCCTCCGCGCCTCCGATTATTTATATACACTCTAGGGGTAAGACAGACAAGACCACGTGGATAGTGGGGTGCTCTGATTCGGTTTTGGGTACATTTTGGATATTAAAGTAAACATTTTATTCTAGTAAAAATTAAATAATATAGAAAGTTGCAAACAATGAAATACAAGTACTAATTAAAAAATACAGACGAGTAGGTATCGATAATTTCAAAAAATTTCGGAACCCTATAATCTATCAACACGAAATTAGGTTAATTTCATTGTTGATTATTCTATAACTTTAAATTTCCAAAATGAGGAAATAATCGATAAATAAATAAAACGATTATTAACAATCGATAAATTAAAAACACGATTTTTTTAAGTGAACGTCACATCACTTATAACCAATAGAAAAGTAGAAAATGGCGGATTGTTTACAAATTTTAATACATTACACAAAACTTTAAATTTTTATAAAAATATTTAGACGCGTATCCGGAGCAAAACTCACTTGGAGGTGTTCCAATGAAGGTCCCCCGGACACTCCTAGATAATTAGTATCGTCAAAAAAGGGAAGTGATATTTAAAACCCAACCCGTTATTTGTATGGTTTTATTTACTTTATTTGGTTTACATTGATTATCAAATACGAGTGAAAACTCAGTAAAATGGAACGACAAAGAGCATTTTATCCGTCGCCAAAAATGGATTGTCGTAGATGGAATAATAAGGATTCCATACTGGGCTTGCCTATTCTAGATGTTGATGGGTTGAGAACACGTTTCTTTTTATGTAAAAGGAGGGAAACGGGTAGGAGGCTCATCTGATGTTAAGTGATACCGCTGCCTATGGACACTCACATTGCCAGAAGGCTCGCAACTGCGTTGCCAGTCTCTTAAGGATTGGTACGTCGAGGTAATACGCATGGTATTTTGTATTCTGCCTTGACGTCCGATGATGAAAATCAGCTACAGGTATTAGTCTGAACAATTCCTCTGATCACTCCCATGGTAAATGTGGTAGAAGATATACGATTCGAATCGCGCTTCGTTGAATACGGTCAAGCGAAAGGAGCTCCCCGGCCAGAGGTGAGAACTGAGACGTGCTCGATGACTCGGTCAGATTCATCTTTTCCACTATGGGACCTATACAGGCACGCGTAGATTTCGGATGGTCATCGCAGTCTACGCACAGCCAGAGGTTAGATAATCCCGTTCCTTCAAGCGTCCTGAGGTGACGAGAACAGATATCCTCTCTGATGTACACGCAAACTCCCGCCCGCGGCACTAATTAATGTTACAATTTGTATACCCCGTGTAGGAGAAGTAGGAGGAGAATATCTAACTGTCGGAGAGAAGGCGACCCTTGTTCTTTCTGTGCGGTCTATAATTAATAGTGCACAGCGTGGATGTTGAAGTTGAGCCCCCAAACATTTATGAAGTTCACGGCAAGTGTGGAAGTTTGTTGATTTGTTGTTGTTGTTTGAGAAGACCCTTTGTTGGTTGGTCTGTTTGCCCCGAGATCGATCGAGTACTACCTACGAAGAGCAGAATTTACCAATTGTTCTATGTGAGTTCTATCAAGGGTGGTTTATAGGAGTAATAAAACTTGAAAAAATTGTATGTATATTTATTGGCGTCCTAAGTATAAAAACAATTAACTTAAGGCCTATAAGGAACTAGTTTACAAAATTTCGCCTCATACTTTATTATTCATTAATCCACTCAAAAAACATCGTTTTTGGGCTCAAGTATGTCTGTATCAGTTCTGACATAGCTTAAGTCCATTCACATATGAGACACTAACTAGTTGTCTATAGATAAAATAGATTATAAACTTATTCTAATCAGTTCTCTCGTCTGGAAACACTAAAATATTTAAGTAGTGTCCCATGTTTGTTTGTTTTTGGCAGTCTTTCTGTGGCTGAATTTCTTCGCGTTGGTGTGTTTTGGTCTTTTGGACTAAGAGGAGCTGACGTAACTTGAACTTTGTCTTCCACTTTTCCTTTCTTCTGTCGTACCATCAGCGTCAACCAATTTGTCGTATCCTGTTTTTTCTTCACCGGTGACATTAGGCTTAGGTGCGGTGCTTCACCAGTCAGTACGTAATTAGGCAAATTTTCTGTAGGAGTGGAGAAAGAGATAATTCTAACTTTGCTTGGGGTGACTTTGACTGGAGTTCTGTTTGACATTGTAGATGGCGAAATAGCTTTAGGGCTTTTTGGAGAAAGAAGTTTGCAGGATTTTTTTTCATAATTTTTGGTGGGAGTGGTAAAAGAACAACTAGCTTGCGCAATATAGCACTCGCTTGCCGTTTGTATTGGATCTGAATTATAAACCTTCTTCCCACTATCTCTATCATCGTTTAAGTGGCGTTTAGAACCCGCTGGCAATAACTTTGGCTCTTCCTCTTCAGGAATAACATCTGGTCTAAGTCTCTTAGCTAGAGACTCGTCACCTTTAGACGCGTTCATAAGGTCTGTAAGGCATCGTTTTGTTTTTCTTCCCGTGGTACTTTCTGTTCGCATACGCTTTGGGCTCTGCGAACTCGACCTGTTACTGCCTAATCTTCTCTTTAGAGAATTCGGTGTCAAGTCAATATGCCTAGCCTTCCATAGATCCGGGTGAGAGATATCTCTGCGTGGGACGATTTCAGCTTTACCTTCATATTTCACATCGTCTTCGAGGCACTCGCGTCCGATTCTCCAAATTTTATGGCGAGCATCGTCGCTGCATGTCACGATTTTTACGTCGCCCTTCTGGCACCAAGCAGCGCAAGTCACTTCGGCCCAGTGCCCAGTTAGTTTAACGATCGGATCAGAATACTTGACATTCCAGATATAGGCATTTTTGTCGCTACTTCCACTGACAAGATACATACTGTCCGGGCTTAAACTAGTCTTAATGTAAAATGTACTGTTTTCGTGTCCCCTGTATCTTTGCTCAGGTATGGTGTTGTAAGTGGATATATTGAAACAGTAAATATAATTATCCATACAACTTGCATAAAGACGCATTCTAGCGTTATCAATGATAAGATTCGTGTAACCATTTTTAGTGGACATTCCGCAGTACGGTATAGCGTGTTTCGGAAGGGGCTCCCTTCTGTGTACACTGTAATTCTTGCGTAGGTCCCACACTTTAATAATTCCATCGCATTCTCCACATGAGATGAGCGTTTGGTCATCTTGGAAAACGAGACCAGTGACTGATATGGCACGGTGGGGATCGAGGCGAGCTCTCTTAGAGTGTGATCCGGGGGTTTTGGGTGTAAAACTTAAAGAGTGGCAGTTTACTAAGCAGTTATCGGGCTTAGCTACTACAGAAGGTTGATTGTTAGCTCGAACATCCCAGATAAGGATTCGACCGTCTCGAGCGCCCGTCGCGAACACGGCTGGCTCTTGCGGTCGGAACACGGCTGTTTTTACAGAACGCGTGTGGTGAGTGAATAAAACTACACGTCTAGGTGCAGATTCTGCAACATTCCACAGGCTAGCCGTGTGGTCTCCTATAACAAAGAAATATCATACATATCATACTCAACAAGGCAAAGAGTGAAATTTTCCAAATAACATAAGATTTGCAATCACATAATTTATAAGAATTTTCTCATGTTTAAATTGTTTGTTGTAGTTAGACTATGCAGAAATATCTAGAAAACAAATTTCTTTGAGAAAAATGTAATAAGAAATTCTAACAAAACTTCCAACAACATATAAGATGCCGGTAGAAACAATTAAGCCTTTATTTTGTTAAAACGTAAAGTGTCAAAAAGTTAATAGAAATCTATAACAAATTAAATTAGTTGTATATTTTCCATTATATAATGAAGGTGCAAAAGAGCTTACAGAACAGCTATAAAGTGCAGCCATCGCAAAGGGGGATAATAAATGATTATAAATATTTCAATGTCCTAGGGTAGACTCACTGGTAGCCAATATATTCCAAACTAATTATGATTCGAAAATGATGAAATGTAATTTTAGGACTCTAAAAATATATTCATAAGTCATCCTCATAAATACATATGGCTTGATCCTCCAGCAAATTTAGTAGTTATTGTTATAGTAGTTTTATCTATGTGGTTAATGGTAACACTTACCTGAAACTGTGACAAAATTCATGTGTTTAGGCATCCAAGCTAAATCAAAAACAGCATTATCATGACATTGAAACCCTTCCAAAGAATTAGATTTTGATGCTGATGATGTATCCTGAAACACAATTCATAATGCTAAAAATATTCATAATGGATAAATGACATTTATATATTAATAATATATATTTTGATAGATCTTTGTCCTTCTTCAACATTTTCCAGAGATAATTACACAAATTTAACAAATTGTCATAATTGAATTTAAATAACTATCAAACTATACAGCATAACATAAACAAGATAAATTTATAGAAAACACTTTTTAACCTAAAGGTTATGTCAATAAAAGAATACTAAGATACATTTATTTAACAGAATTCTATCACACCATATGTCATAGAAAACTTTGCGAAAATTAAATTACCTGAATAGTAACTTGACCGTCTTCATCTGCCAGTGCTACTATGTGTTCATATCCTGAAGCTTCTGAGAAGCGACAAGCAAATATAGGTGAGTCTTGATCGAAGTTGGCAGCCTGAGCATTGCTCTGCAGTCCATAATAAGACTCATCCTCGTAAACCACGAACCGTTTCAGAATATTATCGTAGTTAAACCGACCATCTAAATAATAAAACAAACTTATAGGTTATTGCGAACACTTAATGTTTCATATATCTTAATTTTAATATAATACAATTATACTTACAAATACCTAGCTGACGATCAATTACACTTTGTAAACTGTTCATTTTATAATTAAAGCATACTATAAGAATTGCATTAATGAAACAAAACAAAAGAGCAATAGCTTAATAAATTTACCCGCAAAAAATGTTGTCAGTGTTGTCATTTGTCACTGGTCAGATCAGATAGATTCAAAAGTCAAAACATAAAAAATTCACCATCCCTTCATAGATTAGACAACCTATACGCTATAGCTAATGTCAGAAATATAGGAAACATACAAAAAACAATGCTTGCTTTAAATAATTATTAATGAAATAATCAAGAAACAGATACGTGACAGCTTCTACATATTAATATTCAATTATAAAAATAAACCTCGGGCTCTTCTTATTACATTAATGTAGTGATAACATTACTAAAGTGGCGGAACTGCTATTTTGTAAATAAAAAAGTGCGTGCGTACAAAGTACACATGTTAGAAGTGAAACATCTTTGTAAATTAATTACTACTAAGGTAAAAGCCTACCAGTATATGATCACCATTTATTTGTGTATCTATTTTCACATTGTTTACATACTGTATACGTGCTAATGATAATATAAATAAATAAAAATCTGCCTTTACTGCACAAGACGTTATGCGACAGAATTGCCATCAGCTAAAGTTCTAATATGAAACTACTAAACGAATACAGCAACCAATTGTGTATTTTTTCTCGAACTCTCTTACTCTCTCTCATAATCTTTCTCACTATAGCTCTTTCCCACTTCTCGCTCCATGGTATTGTGAATGATTCAACGTTCGCTAATCTCACTCAATCTCTCGATCTATCTCACATGCTTGCTCTCTACTCTCGTTCCATGGCTATTTGCTGCATGCTACGTTCGCCCTTTCTCACTCTTATGGGAATGTTCTATCTCATAATAAATCACAACTCATATTTAACTTTGTTATCTTATAAATCTTTCTCACTATAGCTCTTTCCCACTTCTCGCTCCATGGTATTGTGAATGATTCAACGTTCGCTAATCTCACTCAATCTCTCGATCTATCTCACATGCTTGCTCTCTACTCTCGTTCCATGGCTATTTGCTGCATGCTACGTTCGCCCTTTCTCACTCTTATGGGAATGTTCTATCTCATAATAAATCACAACTCATATTTAACTTTGTTAATTGGTTTATTCTTCACAAAACAAGAGTAATTAATTTATATTCTTATAGAAAAGCCCATGGAAAAAATACATATCTCACTCGTCTAAAGTCTGTAACTGTTGAAGGCTGTGTTAGGTTCAAAACTTGTTGTTGTATAGCTTCCATTTCGGCTAAGAGCTCTTCGTTGTACATTGTAATGAAAAAATAAAATGCGAAAAAAAAAATCACGTCGGAAACTTCACTTTGCAAAAGATCATGTCGGGGTCACCATTTATGGGAATGTTCTATCTTATAATAAATTACAACTCAATTATACCCCAATTTATATTCTTATAGAAACATAGATTTATATCGTTAGATAGGCCCTTACCGTAGTGAGACCGCGCCGTGTTGTCGCACAGTCGAAGTGAGTGAGCTCACAACCGCTGGGATCAGTGCACCCCTAAACACAGTGTTAGCCGGACGTGTTGTAAAGGACGTTTGCGAGCAGTTTAGTGTCACAAAATGTCATCGTGTGCCTTTCTAACGTGCAGCAACAATTCTAGAAACACAAATAAAGCCAGAGGTGTAACATTTCACTCGTAAGTATTGCGATTTGATTTAAAAACTTTTATTTTTCCTTCCGCACTGTCTAAAAGAACAAATTTAAATGGCGAGTGCACGAAAGAGAAAGTAGTGTTTGCAACTAATGTACGAGAAAAAGAGATGACACTATTTTCTCAGTACACTTGTTGTCGGCATTTTGTTAACGCACACATTCAAAAACAATGCCACAGTTTTTGGTGTCGGGGCCTATCTAACGATATAAATCTATGTATTTTCTATACAGCCCATGGAAAAAAATACATATCTCACTCCTCTAAAGTCTGTCTTGAGTGACGTACGTTTTCTTCTTTTCTTAACGACCGGTATTTATGTTGCCACATACATCAAAATATGAAAGAAAACACTACACAAATGCTACATTCTCTCTCTTTTCTTCGACAAAAACACTGCACATCTTTGTGACACTAATATTAGTAATAATAATTAAAAAAAATACCCTCGTGTGCCTAAAGAACTTCAAAAACTTCATATTAAAAGCTTATTAATATGGCGTAACAAAAATCCTTTGACCTTTTTCCCGAGGCAATCCAATAATGCCTTAATTATTATTCTAAAAATAATGTTAATAAAGCCGAATTTGGCGTTTCTTTGCATTGGTATTGATACTTTCCATTCTCCATTATTGTTACTTTTATTATCAATAGTCATGTCTGTACTCTGTGGCTTGCTTGGTGTTCCGTTGGAGTGTCATATGTCACAAGAAATATTTCGTTTTCCTTTACTATGAATTTAATAATTTTGTGAATTTGTATTAGAATTTACTACGAAAACAATAAGATTTATATCATTTTCTTTTTCTGTGATTTTGATCGCCTTGGCTCATAATATATATAAGGTACCTAATTGATACAACTGATACAAGATTAACAAGAGTACATAGGTTGTGTTTATTCGATTTAAAGTATTTAATTTTATTACTTTCGTAAAATTGTTATTTTTTGTTATAAAATGCTGATTTGAACCACATTAAACGTAAGTAATCTTACTTGTTTTTGTACAAGCTTTTTTTGCGATTGTTGCAACAATGGTTAAAAATTTGTTTATACTTTTTAATGTGTCTTAATTTTAATTATAATATAAACCATTCCAGGTGCATGGAATGTGAAGAAAATGGCGGGAAATGTTGGTCACCGGCGTGCAGGGTCAAGCGGAAGCGACGAACTGATGATGCGAGGGATCTGCATATGCCTCACACCCATCCAATGCCTGGGACGTCTTCTTCTCAGTCAATGCACAACAAAGATTTTCACCCACGTAAATTCATTCAAACCAACATTATCTTTAACCTGCCTACGAGAGATCCCTTTATGAACAATATGGATGAGATATCTTATTGGGTTTATACAAAACGAGCTCCATGCCTCTATGACTATGATAAACTTATGAAGAAACAAACTTCAGAGGCTCACAGTTCGAGAGATTATGCACTACCAGTTGAAAATGAAGTTTCACCACCTAAAAAGAAAAAGAAAAACCTACTAGATAATAATTCATACTTATCGGAGAAACAGCAGAATGTTTACTTTGAAACTCCTCAGCAAAACCTTAAGAGAGTTGTAAATAACTGTAAATCAATTTCATCTGGCAGTGGTATTGAAGTTAATATAAAAAATACTTCAACACCAAAACCAAAAAAGCCAAGAATTCATAAAATTAATAAAAATAGCTTAACTAGAAGAAATAAAACTGCAAGATCTACACCTAAGGTGGAATCCCCATCTCAACAACAAAACTTAAGAAGGAGTTTGCGTCTTCAACAAAGTATGAATACTACTGGAATCTTTGATTCTTCTGTAGAAATTGTAAACGAAAGTGCTATTAATGGCATTAGAAGTCAAGAAATGATACAAGCTAAACAAGGTGAAGATAGTATGAAAATATTAGATAGTGAACTGAGTAGAAGTAAAAAAGAAATAATAAAAAGGAAATCAAAAAATGAAGTATGTAATGGTGAATATGAAGACTACAGTGATGTATCAGGCTTCACAGCAAACTATATTCGTTCCACTAAACTTAAAAAAACACCTAGAAAGGTTAGAAGAAGGACTAACAAGATTACTATACAAGGTTCTGGACAAAATGTAGAAGATGGCAACAAGGTAATTGTTTGTGTAAACAAGTCGATGAACACAGGTGAGGAAGCATCTGCTGTTTTGAATAACAGCACAGACTCATCTCAAAATGTAATCAATCTAATCACCGTTTCCAATAAAGAAAAATCTAAAAGGATAAACCAAAGCACATCTTTGCTTAAATTTGTAAATTCAACTGATGAAAAACACATCTCAAAAAATAATAATGGTCACTTGGCAAATGAATCCTTTCAATCAGGCAGCAGTGCTACTTCACGTTATCCTAGACGGGTAAAAAATACACAAAATAAAAGAAAAACACCTCAAAAAAAGAATGATAGGAAAGAGAATTCACCAGAAAGATTTGTATACAGAACTAGGAGTCGTAAAAGGCTTATTGAAAACACATCTGAACAAATAAACTCAAATGAGGAAAGCTCTAGTCCAGTAATAAATGTTGGGAGCCCTGTATGTGCAAAGAAGAATATAAGAAATACTGATGCACCGCAACAGAAGTGTATCACAAGTATTAAAAAACAATCATTGAAAAAACATTCATTAAGGGACAAAAGTGGTTTTGCTACTTGTTTTTCAGATAGTGATAGTGATGTGGAGCCTAAGCAGAGAAAATTTTTTTGTTAAGAACATGCATTGTAACTGACTTATAAAGTTTCATTATTGCTACTGAGTATAGGTTATTAGTTGGTTTAAATTAAATTGTCCACCAGTGTTAAGCAAATGCTGTTTGTATATTTTAGCTTGATGAAATTGTAATGTATCGAATATACTTACTAGTAGATATCTAGCCCGCAATTTGCTGAATAAATTGTAATAGATCATGGCATATGGATTTGGTCAGTGCCTATAAAAAGCACATTTTATCTAATATTTATAGATTTTAGTGATATAAAACACTCAAATACGTAAGAGTGAATTAGTAGTAATATGCGATATATAGAGTAATTTTATACATCATTTAAAATTTGGAACACAATGTTAATACATCACAACTTTTATAGGCTTATCTAAATAGATGTTGACTTTCATAAAATACATAATATATTTTAAAAGTATACCATTTTTTATAGTTTTAAACAATAATTATTTATAATATGGTCAGGTCAGCACCCATTTTTAATTTTTTTTAAGGTATATTTTTCTGAGGTGATAATAATTTTGCATTTGAATTATTCAGAGAAACAAATGAATGTTATAATTTTGACCATAAAATTGTATTATTAGTGCCATTTTTAGAGAGTAAATATGATGTAAATTTTTTAATCCATGACAGGCATAATTCTTTTAGGTTAATTTTATTTTAATAATATCCTTCAGATTGATTACAATTGATTTGATTATATTTTGTATTATAATATATTATTATGTGCTTGAAATTATGGAGTATTAAATTAAAATGTTATACCCTGAAGAGTTAATTATTTACATTAAGATAAATATTATATTTAAATTTCTATTGGGTGGTTACCAAATGTTATCAAATTACCCATTATTTCAGATCAGTAGTTTATGACCTGAAACTATGCCATCTTTATTTTAAAAGGAGAACTCTAGTTTCTTCTAAGATATATGGTTTTTATAAAGTTATCAGTTTGTCGCAAGATGGTGTGACATATCGTAATTTAGATAAACACTTGCTTGAAATGCCTATAGATGTCGTGATTCCCCAAGTTATTTAATACTATTGCTTACAACGTTTACATCAAATAATATTTATTAATTTAATTACAAATTTTTCGTTTCTTTCATTGAAATTTGATTTATAGGGCTTAAGAATTTAAGTAAGAGTTATGAATATGTCTTTCTAGTCGCTACTGGCCAAGAGATGTCGCACCTAGTAAAATCCTAATAAAAGCAAGAACATATTATTTGTTTTGACTCTTGACTAAATTTGACTGACTCGACGTTTTTTAGATTTATTAATAACATTTATTAAAAATGTGTAATTGTTTAAATTTCGGTGATCAACAAAGGAAACGCAGTCGAAGTAGAAACCTCACGCGGATTTCTGATACTATAAAAGTCAACAAGTATGATTATTTCGCTTGACTTGCTCTATTCGTAAAATGGACTATTTCTATCGTGGGAATCGGCTTATCGTTACAACTCAGTTGTCAACAATCACACCTTTAGCATTGGTTTGAACATAACAAGAGACACAGGTAGACATACTTATGCGAGAAATAGTCTGTAAGTTGGTTGGCTACATAAAAACTAAATCAGACTGTTTAAACTTTAAAAAAAAGTAACGATAGTTTTCAAGAAGCGTAGAACTTAAGAAACTGAAATTATCGTAAGGTTTGGTGCCAGGACCCTGACCATATAAAAGCGTTTAGTCACAGCACACCTAGTACCTACCTAGTTCACGGCCAGAGTCATTCAATGCGCACAAGTATTTAAAAAAAATTACACTTACAAGTGCGGAATCTGACCAAATTACGTGAAGCGGCAATTCAAATGTATATCTTAAGTTATAGATAACATTACGATACCTGATTAACTGATCTAAGGAGTAAGGACAGTTAAATCCTTTCTAGTTCCGATTACTTCTACGATGAACTAATTGAACCTAGAATCGCTTAAATATCCGTGAATATCTCTTAATGAATGTTATGCATATTTAGTTGCTAGAAATCTATTTAATAAAACGAAAATATTTAGGTTACATAAAAATACCAATGTTGGATCATTTTGGATTGTTAATGCAAATGATTCTAATAAAAAACAATAATTTTAGCTCCCTCTAAATATGTGTAGACGCGGATACATTTCAATCCAACAAAAGTATTTACTTAAAACACTCAGTTGCAGTATTAAATATCAAGCATTTTCGACAAATTAGTTGACGTGCAACGTATCGTAAGACGTAACTTGAGATCTATTTGTACAACTGTTACACACGAATGCTTAAAAACAAGACGTTATAATATTTATTCAGTAGTGTTTTGTTTTTCAGAAAAATATGTTAAGATAAACAAGAGAAAGTTACCTCGGTTAATATCAGGAGTTGCTCTGCTAATTAATTTTTACTATAAGTTGTGTTTGTGAAGTGATTTCCTTAGATTTATTAGTAATACAATATTTAACAATACCTGTACATCATTTTATAAGTTATCATAACAAACCTTGATGCCTTGTTACCTAAGATGTGTTACTCAATTGATATGGTCTTAAAATATCAATAAATACGAATAAACTATATAATAAACAATGATTTTTGTATTAGTTTTGTGTATGCATATTTTGTCGTTTAAAGTCACTAACTGAAGCCACATGAGGCGTTAAGAATAACTTATTGTGGAAAAAACCAGTGGCGCTATAATGTAGGCTTGGGCTTTAGTTTTCTATATCTGTTTCGTGATCACATTTTTTTTTAAATAGACAAGTACACCTACATGCCTATTAAAATAAAATTGCCTTCTGTGCCTGATACGCCGTCGGTGGTAAGGCTCATGTTTTACTTCACCGTACGAGCGAGTGTCAAATGCGTAGAAAGAATTCTTTTGGATGCCAGCCGTGATTCGAACGTAACACCTCAGGGTTGTAAAGTGCATTCAACAAAGTCATTCCTCTTTGATTAGCTAATTATTAATTTGTGTCTTTTTATTGATGTTCTTAAAACGTGTAAAGTTAAAGTGATTTTCAATTGGAATTTAATATAGTATAACCTTCGTCTAACGACTTCGTATACTTAATTAAACAAATGTAGTTAAAAACATACATTAATGCAAGCCTCTATGGAATACAGGTACGAAAAATGACCTCTTTGGCCCTCTACCTTTTAGTAAAAGCGTATAAAGAACATTCCTGACTAATTTCACCACATCTCGCTTTTATTATGGAACAAACAACAAAGCTACAGCCCATTCCCGTCTCGAAAGGAGCACAATTAGTGTTGCCCAAATAATGGACATAATAGTAAAGAGATCGGGTAACACAGCCGGTGAACGTGTGGAGGTGGGAAATAGGGTTGCTATGTTTAAATTCACCCGAATATTGGGTATTCTTGTAATAAAACATATTTATTTGAAATTTCAGTAATTATTTTATCTACTTATCATTATTGTTTAAAATAGGTTCTACTAAAATCTATTTAGTGTCATCCGTCATATAATATTTTATAGCGTTAGTGGTAGATTGAAAGTATTTAATATTTATTTAACTTAATGTTAAAAATATTTTATTATAAGATAAAATAAATAAATTCTAACATGAATTATCATGTTACAATATATTTAGTGTTAATAATTATAATAATACTGGCAACACCATGAAGAAAACAAGATACTCGCTCTAATATAGTATAATCAGTTTTTATCAAAGAATTCACCGACAATTCATTCACAATCCTTTGACATTTGGAAGGAAACGTTTTGACAGAAATGTCTTAAAATTGGGCCTTGACATTAATTTTACTTGTAGGTATAAAGTTTATTAAAATCAGCGTTTTTATGACTTTTTTATAGAGAAAGAAAGCGAGTTTTAGTTCCATTTTAATATATCAGTTTATTGTCTTAATTTAGCGGAGGTTGTAAATTGTAATTTCTTTATGATAGGAAATACATTAACAAACTATATTTCGTAAAATATTCGTCTAATACATTTATATTCAAAAGAGCTATAGAGAAATTAGTTTCGTACCTATTTTATTATCTGTATCTTTTATTATTATTAATTAAGTTAGCTGTGGCAGTAGTAAGTGACTTATATTTTGACGTATGTCATTTTTTTGACAATGTTTTACAATGTACACGGAATCTTCCGTGAAAAAAAGACTTTACTGCAGTATTTCAACTTTAAATGGGTGGTTTTTGTGTCTATTTTGATTAATTTTATTTTTTTAGATATTTAAAAACTTTAAATGTTAGATTCGAATGAAATTCCATATTTTAGTTTAGAAATAGGTTATCTAGGCGCAGAGCTAGAGCCCTTAAAAGTTAAAATATACTAAATATTCCGCGTCACCTAAACTGCAGAAAGAAAAGTCTTTGTCTAAATTTAAGTATTTTACAAAATATACTAAATTTTAAATTTCAAAAGCGCTGTTCATTTCAGCACGGTCTAATGAAGCAACAAAGGCGTACAGGAAGTTTTGTCTCACTTCCGATAGGGTTGGAACGGCTTCAAGACCACGCCCGTTCCCGCTAATAAAACACTGCCCTTTTATGCCATATTCGTATTATGTTTCTATGACGTCAATCATCACCTGACTCTTAGGCCCGTATTCTAGAACGTCAATCAATCTTAAATGTAGTTTCAAGAACTGTGTTGTGTTTGTATTTGCTTGTTTGTAATTTTTATGTTCTAATATAATTGAGACGTGTATGTTTGTAACGTCATATTCTCTTGCAGTTTTTAAAGATTGTTTTAGAATTTATAAATAAATAAATAGCTGTCAAACTGTAGGCAATTTTCACTATTTAGTTTGACATATTTCATAGATGATATAGATTGCGGCTTGACATACGCGCCTTAGGCGCATATCCTGTATACGTTAACGCTGTCATCTGTCATAGAGAAATGGTGGAGAGAACAGTTTGAATAATACTTTAAAGTCTACAGAGTATTACAAAGATTCAAGTTACGTTACGAAAATTTTATTCGCAGTATTTGTGACACCTGAATTATAAACACAGATTTATATTATTATTCGCATTGCAATCAACGACCATAATAACCATTAAATAAAACTTTATACTAATAACGATAACACATATTTTTGTTTGTTAATGTATGGCTGTTAGAGGAAAATGGTCTTTATTTCAATAGAGTTCTAAGGGGGGACAGGGGAGAGGTAACCCTTTAAATAAATTGTCTCCGATATATCCCGGCGCGTATTTTACAAGGCATTTACACCTTTGTAGGAGCGTCGCTCATTAAAACTGTTTAGCAGTATGCATGTGTTTAAAATATTGCGCTTAATTTATTTATATATTTATTGTTTCATGAATTACATTGCATTGTTATTCATGAAACGTGAGATTAGCTTTTAGTTTTTTAATTAATTTTGTTTGTGTTATCTTAGATTAAGTTTGGTAATTCTATATTTTTTTTAGTGTTACTTGCAATTTTATTCTTCATTTGTTTATGCACTTCTTGCACTTCACCCTGAATATATTATAATTATTTTTAAAGTTTTTTCCTTACTAGGGTTGCCTGGAAGAGATCACTTGTTAGCGATAAGGCTGGCCGTTGCATCCCTAATAATTTATGTTATTTGTTTTTCTTTTCATGTAATTTTATGTTGAGTAAATAATGCTTAGCTACTTCTCTATCTTCCTTTTAATCTTACAAGCATTAAGTGCTCTTTTTTTTAATAGTTCTGTTCATTGTGTAGGTACATATGTTTTAATTTATTTATTTTGTTCCATTCTTTATCGCAAAAATTAAATATTAAAAAGAGTTAAGTATATATATACTGCAATTTTAAATTCTTATTGTCTACAAGAAGTCATGGCGTGATTTCAGTAGGTAAATAATACTTATAGAATTTGATTTAAAACGCATATTTAACTGTTTATTCTGCGAATATATAACAGACACCGCCAACGAAATCCAAGGCTGGTGTACGTCATTCCTAACAACACTATAAGCGGCGTATCAAAAAGGATTATACGAACGGCATAATATGGCCGCCGAGATTATAATAATTTGAATAATAACATTAAAATAATAATGCCTTGTGCCGCGCCGCTCGATAGAGATGTCAACTGTTAATAGATTTATCTGCTGCCATACATCAAAATTATTATATGTTGTTTAACTCTTTAGCGGGATCGAGGGTCATTATCAGTTAATTAGTCAAATACGCCGGCTTTTATCACAATGTCTTGGTAATTTTTATCTATGGTGATCTTTATATCTAAGGGAAGGTCCCTTCACGATTTATTTCATATGTATTTTTTTCTATGAAGATATAATATATATTTTATTTAAAAAGTAATTGTGTGTAATTTTAACTTAAAAATATTTATTTAAAATAATAACTGTAGGTCAAAATAATATAGACAATTTCCACTTTGCTATTTATGGATATCAGAATAATACAAATTCGACATCATATTTTATCTACGTAAACTGAAGAACTGGTAAGTAATTTTCGAAAATAAATGATAATTCGAATTTCAAATTCCATTACTAAGTTTTGATTGACAGTGACAGTTTGGATTTATAGTAATAAGGTTTACGTTGAGATGAATTTATTGCGCCGTTGGAATAAATCAAGCATGTCAATATGTCGAATGAATTATACACAAACAAACAAGCAATTAAGTCTGATCAAATGCGAATAGTTTGAGATGTTGTTGGCTATTCTATTCAAATATTAATCGAAATAAAATTAGCTGATATTCAAAGCTTTGTTTTCAAAAAACTTGTTTCACATTTATATCAATATTACCAATCCGAATAACGAAAATTTTTATGTTTTTACGTTGAAATCGGACTTTGACACGATTCATATGATGATCTGTTTAAATCCACAATTAATTGGATGCGTTATTAAATAGATTTTTTTTTTTTTTTGGGATTTTATGACCTGGCATTTAATTATTAAATAGATATTATTATAAATAGATCAACCAATATTTCTAACTTAATGCTCTGTGCCAAAGATTCTTACCTTCCCTTATCCAATTCAGATAATAAATCACGCATGCAAAGTAAAACTTATCAACCAATATTTCTAACTTAATGCTCTGTGCCAAAGATTCTTACCTTCCCTTATCCAATTCAGATAATAAATCACGCATGCAAAGTAAAACTTTCATGCATGCTTTCAATTCATAAAATAAAAATTATGAAATTTAATTAATTCAGAAATTAAAAATTAGTTAGTATCGATATGCGAGATCAACAAATTATCCGCGTTGATTCTTATTAGCGAATGATATATTTGTTACTTTACATGCATGGCGAAAATCACGAAAGTGGACGAACCGATAAATGTATGTAGAGATCTGTGATCTCTGCCTACCTCTTCCGGAAAAAAGCGTGATAGATAGATAAAAATAAAGAAGAACTCCGTAGACTTATTTAGAAACTTAGTTCTCTTATAGTTAGCAAGAGAACATCGTTTCGCGTAATACCATATGAAATAATGACTTCGATTGGAAATACATATTATTCTTTAGTCTTTTTATGGTGTTTATTAGAGGTACATATTAGAAACAAACAAGGTAGAGTTTGTGTGAGGTTTATTGTTTTATAAGGTTTAAACCTCTCAAAGTTTTAAAGCCACAATGACGGGATGGAATGCTGTTGTCAGATTCGTTGATAGAGTGCCGCAATATCTCTTCTTGTCACGTATTTGATTTGTTTTGTCTGTCTCCATCCACCCACACTGTAAATGTTTATAATAAATTGTGTAAAAGTGTAGGTTCAGAGTTAATGAGTTTTCATTAAGTACAAAGCTTATATGATTATTCTTTGGTTGTAAAATTATCTAATAAAGGGGTTAATTTCTTATTTACAGTAAAACATACCTAAACCGCGAAAAGTCAATATTTGTCAGATTATTTAAATTGCACATGATGACAAGTAGTTGGGGGTGAAGGTAGTGTGCTCATTACGAGCAGTGTTGGTTCGGCTTCAGCGTGCGACTTTCATCCCTGAGGTCGTAAGTACGATCCCCGGCATTGCACCAATGACTTTCTTTCTATGGGCGCATTTAACATTCGCTCGAACGGTGAAGGAAAACATCGTGAGGAAACCGGCGTGCCTTAGCCCCAAAAAGTCGACGGCGTGTGTCAGGCACAGGAGGCTGATTACCTAGTAGCCTATTGAATGTCAAATTATCATGAAACAGATACAAAACCTAAGGCCCAGACATAAAAAGGCTGTAGCGCCACTGATTTATTTTTATGCAAATAACGTTCAACAATTTATCAATTTTTTCCAAAACTTACAAACGGCAATAATAAATTCTACTTTTAGAACTAGATACCTTAATAAAAACGCTATAAAACTCTCAAAGAAACAAAAAGTTTAAAGTATGTTATTAAGCTTACTTAAAGGTACATATTATAAATAAGAAGTGAAGCATTTATGTATCTATATATAACGTGACTATGTTTTTGTTCTACGTATCGTATCAAAAATCCTGATGTCAAATTTCAAAATTGATTGATATTAGATCCTTATAAAATCTTTAGGCAGATATATATAGGTACATCCAAATGACAAAACAGTTGCGCAGGAGTGACACAACTCGGTTACAACACCAGGGGGTGACGTTTCCTTCCTTGAATCCGTTACAATAGACACCTCGCTGAGTCTGCAATGTTTTGTCTTAGTTCGTTTTGTTCAAGTACGATCCATCACCAATGCTACTGCGCGGTTTGCTTCGGGCCTTCGAATGCGTTCCGTTATTTGGATTCAAATCGTTCATTGTATAGGGGGTTTCGAAAAATAAAGGTTTCTTTTCAAATTTGAGGTCTGTCTTGGTCGAGTTACCTTAAAAGTTTTGGTTGCTTTCGGAATTTGTTTTCGAGTAAAAATTTTATTGAAATAATGCCCATAATTAAATTTAAAAATTAAAAAAACGGCAGAAAATATCTGTATAAAGTGCATACAGTAAAAATTATTTATAGTTTTTTTTTATGAAATAGCAATGAGTCAGAAAATTAACAAAAATCAGCCTGTATATATGTATATGTTAAAGATTTACAATCCGTCATTATTGTACGGAGTTGCCGCTGTGACCACATTGTCCTTACAGTGGCGCTCAATGGGAAGCCTAATAGTTGTTTATCATTGTTTAAAGCTAGAACAAAGTGGCAACACTGGGACATGATGTGGCTGAATGGAAACAGATCTGTGCCTCGTTCTCGGAATGAGAAAGTTGACTGTGACACTTGACACATAAAATGGCGCGAATTGATGGATTGCGATGTTTTGTCATTTGTATAAATCGAGTTTTTGCGATAGCTGTGTTTATCAATATCTTTAATTAGTGTTAATGTTTTCACTAAACGTAATAAAAGTAAAATAATAAATGGTGCTTGCACATGTGCATAAATTTTGTCTCACAGGCCTGCGGAATTGACTTTATGAAAACATAAGGCCAATTAGTATGAGCATAATATAATTACTATTACCGCAAAGCATTCTCTCGAACATTCCGCATTCTATGTAAT
Organism: Pieris melete; assembly: GCA_963693345.1. Classification (NCBI taxonomy): domain Eukaryota; kingdom Metazoa; phylum Arthropoda; class Insecta; order Lepidoptera; family Pieridae; genus Pieris; species Pieris melete. Next base: position 3,245,455 of record CAVNZK010000030.1, read on the forward strand.
AGATAAACGTACCTACTAACGTTAATATTTTTTTGGTATTTTTTTGACCATGAAGATTCAATAGACAATTTACCTACGTACCTAAGTAATATGTATTTGTTACTAGTTCGGAAGTTGACGAACGCTTGTACAAATTACTAAAACGTTTTATTCTTCTCTGTTATTTTCCCACTGTTTATGCACCCAGTCGATCACGTTTCTTTAAATTTTAAAACATTATAAAGATAAAATTTACGCCCGTCTATTAAATTTTTAATGTTCTATGCGGTAATAAAAATGAATTGATTTTGTCAATGGAACTGTGTGTTTAACTATAAAAATTATCTAGAATAGATAATTTATTTAATTTTTGTCGATTCCCAGAATAATAAGTTAGGATGTGACGCTCACGGAAAGTTTAGCGATAATCGTCGATTTTTGTACGAACTTGTAACAAATTTCCGAGCAGCCATACAATTGTCGGTGTGCTAAGCTTAATACCTCATTCAAGTTAATATTACTAGATGCAAAATTGGTTGCAATAGGAATATAATCCTAATACTAACTTATAGTATTCATTTGAACTGTGATTTAACGTCAGAACGATGTTTAATAAACTAACGTAAGTATCATAAAGCATTATTCGTACGACGAAAGTCGGACAACAGTTTTTGTTTAAAAACACAATTTCAAACAAATTTCTATCCCCCGTTGCTCGTGAGACAAAAACTAAATTCAGAACAATAACATGAACAATGCTACAATTTCGTACAACCAAAACAAATTAAGGATTTCTTTATGGAGTATATTCTATTGAATGCTGACCATTCAGGGGCACCATAAACTGGAGATGCCATAATATATGAGGGCTGTAAAATTTGGGCGGCTGGGGGTCTACTGCAATATATTTTCTTATGTCACTAGTAGAAAGAAAAATCATTGTTTTTAATACCTTATAAAACTGCAAACAAACTTCAATTTAAGTTTATAAATGAAATCAATTAGATATAGATAGATAGTACCGGTGACCCCAGAGCTGGTGCTTTCCTCGCTCAACGAATAATTATCGCAATACAGCGAGGAAATGCTTCCAGCGTTAAAGGTACACTGCCACAGGGACGAAACTTTTTAAATATTTTTATTATTGCTATGTAAGTTAAGAACATTGTAAATACTGTATATTTGTCTGTTACGATTACTAATAAATAATTTTTCCATCAATTGGAGATTTAAAAAAAAAATCATATTTCAGATCTCACACAGAGCTTGGCAGCGGCTGCGACACTTCACTACGCTATGATGAAGACCTACTTGAAGGTACCTCTTCTATATTTTTTATTAACTAATTTTTGTATCATAAATATAAACTAGTACAAGGGTACTAGTTTGAGTAAGGGCTCATGCCGTTATTTCGCTTGGTATCACAAAAGGTTTCTTTTTTTATACAGATGTTTGCCAGCAATCCCATCTGATGTTAAATGAGCACGCCGATCCAAGAGATACTTAGGTATTTATCTACCGCTTGAATCCTATGCTATACTCTTTATTTAGGGTTAAAGGGGCAAGGAGATCCGCTCCTCTGTTTGTATAAAAAACGATGATCTTAAAGGTGTACGGTACTTGGGTATGTCAACAACGAACTCTAGCATGCTTTTATAGTCGGTTGTACAAGGTTTGTCGGAATCAGGTTCAGTTCCAATGAGCATTCTCCAGAGTGCAATCTATAGAAGACAAAAGGTATGCAACTGATCAGCGAAGAATCTCCCTGAATCTCACCTCTGACATTCAACGACTGAATCTATTAAGCTTTATCATTTACAGTTAGTTAATAAGGCATAATTAAACAAAATGTTGAAAATTCGTAATTGACTTCGGCTGTCATGTATAAATCTCAGTCTTGGACCCAAAAACTCGTATTGCTGATAAGGTCACTATAATATTATGTGTTATAACAATAATACATTTAACGTTTAAACGGTCTCACAATAGAGTAATTGTTCCAAGTTATATTGCCCAGTGTTTCGTGCGTTTACAAAGAGATGCAATATAAACAATTGTAAAATATAATTTATGGCCTGTGTATTTATGACTTTAACACCACTCGAAGAGGTCGGTGACAGGTACCGAATACCGAATTTTATTAATATAATAAAACTATAATGAGTTTATGCGGTATGGTTTGCTTAGGATTAGATGATTAGCTTCATTGTATTTATAATGTTTATTCAGTCCATCAAACTAAATTATATCGTTATTGTTATAAAGAAAAACCGCATTACACAATACGTATGTAATTGGCAAAATCGCAAGTACCGTATGGAAAAAACATTCTGACGCTCTCAGCTTTTACATAATAGAAACATGGGCCGCGGTCACCCGCGTTAATTCTGTCGTGGTCTGATGTTATGAAGCCTTCCATCAGCCATAACCAATAGTCAATAGAAATTATTCATTTTTTTGGAATAGTCTTTCCCCTGACTTTCGATTTTGTTTCCTCGGATATTACGCTTAGGCCACAGAGCTCATTGCCTAATAAAGATTTAAGTAGGCACCTAGTAGACAGAACCTACCGGAGACTCCAGAGTTGAATAATATCATGAGATTGAATTTGAATAAATTGCAGATGTTTTTGTATAGATTGTACCGTATCTCGTTGTACATATTTTGTAAGCTTTCATGAAGTTACAATGATTATTAGTCAAATTAGGATACTCCAAGCTTCTCCAGCACCTGTTGACGTGCGCCAGCACTATGACACGGGCGCTGCAGTGGGCAGTAATTGATGAGTTGCTTCGGGACCCCCGTCGATAGGCAAGGGTCACGCTTTAAAGTCCAAGTTATAAGTGATTTGATTTTGCTTTTCTTTTATGAACGTGTTAATAAAACGAAATATCAGCGACGTAATAGAATTACAAAATTGAATTCATAGGCCTGCTCGTATATTCAATGAGATCACTTTATGAAAAAAATAGATTTTTATCGTCCGTTTCAATAAATAACTATTTAAATATGTGCTGACTATATTTAATAAAACCAGGGGCGATACAACCTTTTAGGTCTGGGCCTCATATTTCTGTATCTGTTCCGTGATCATTTGTTTTTTCTACGAGCATGACACACGCTGATTTTTGAGTCTAAGGCACGTCACGATACCTTCGCCCTTCACCGTTCGAGCGAACTTTCAATGCACACATAAGACAGAAAGTCCATTGGTGTACCAATGGTGGTGTCCAGCCAGCCAGCGATCTTACATCCTGAGGGATGAGAGCCGCACGCTGATACCAATAGGCCCACACTAGCCCAACGAAAGTTCCTTATGATAATAGACAAAACCTTTTATAACTTGAACCACTCGCCCCATACCGTAACCAACTCTACGCTTGCCAAAATAAAACATTAATACTATAACATATTAATATAATACACCTGCCATAATGAGAAGATACTTTTTGTATCCATCGTACATCCTACCTGGCCCTTTCAAGACATCAAAGTGAATTCCTTAATTACTTTATCATGCCACGTCGAAAATTCTGATAAAATATATGATACGAGGATAATAGGTATTCTTCATAAAACTTTAATTCGCGGGACAAATTGTGTGTCGCTTCATATTCGTATTGTTATTATTTTTATTTTTATCGTTTTGTTATTTCAGCTTGTTGGAAATTGCAATGTTATGTGCAATATTATTGAAAATGTATTTATCAAAATTTGTGCATAATAACAGGTATTTAAAATGCTTGTTTTATTTATGTAATTATTAGGTAAGTACGTAGTCTGATAAGCAAGTAGGTATATGCAAATTTTCTATATCTTCATGTATTGTCAATTTAATATCACTTTATTATTTCCGTTTTCATATTTAATATCAGACATAAACCTCAGAAAACTTTAGTAAAAGTAAACCTTTGAATGGCGCCAAAAACCAAACACTGCCACGCATGCGCTAAATAGGGTCGAGCCACAGATACGTAACATTGTTAAATGTTTAAAATATAAAATTCAATGTAAGCATTTCGTGTACTGTAATAAAGAAAAAAAAATGTTTTATATTGTATTTTTTTTACAACCTATGTAACAAAAATTGTCTTATTTAAGTACATATTTATATTTGACAGTTCCAATACACTGCACATTCGTGATCTTTCAGTTAAAACTCACGGAATATAACTTCATAAAACGAGTGTTGACGCCTAGAATAAGCATTAAGCAACAAAGAGTCATTAGTTTAATAACATAATACACGAGTGTGTTACTGAGTATTCCCATAATGAGATACAGTGAACAGAAGGGGAGTAAAATTACCTTACAAAAGACATGCACTCTGTGGGACGCCTATTATAGGAAACAAATTGTATGAATGCGTTCATCGCATTCACCTCTATTTGTACTAGTTATAAGGAATAATAGCTAACGATGATCGGATCAGCTCCCCAGGGCTTAGACGTGATCAAACAAAAGATATGTAAATAGTATATGAATGTTTACAGCTTTTAATTGTCTAATTCGTTAAAAAGAAAAAGAAGTTTTTACATTTTGATTAATATTACTATTTAACAAACAAAACTATTTACCAAACCAAAAAAATAAATGCATTCTTACCAACTAACTCGTACAAAAGTTTAATGGTTTTTGAGGGCATATATCTAGTCTATATATTTTTAGTAGGTAAATAAATATAAGAATATTTAACGGATATCAAATATGTAATTACATTACTAGGTACTCGACGTTCCAAGTGTTTTTCAGTAAAATTCTCACCACGTTCACTGTATGGAATTAAAACTTATTTTTTAAAAACTTTATTTTACAACATGTTGGCTTCAGCGTGCACCTGTCATCCCTGAGGTCGTAGGTTCGATCCTCGGCTCTGCACTGCATACTTTCTATGTGCGCATTTAACATTCACTCGAACAATGAATGAAAACATCTTGAGAGACCGGCTTGCGTAAGACCCAAAAAGTCGACAGCATATTGTGTCAGGCACAGGAGGCTGATCACCTACTTGTTTATTAGATTGACGAATGTTTATGAAGCTATTAGATGATCTTGAAACATACTCAGTAATCTGAAGCACAGACTTAAAAAGGTAGTAGCACCAATGATTTATTTAATGAATTATTTTTCAAATGTTATTTCCGAGTTTTTTAGGTTTTCTGCTACGAGTATTAAAGTAGTTAATAAAATAAAATAAATGGGTTAATTATTTTTCATCCCATCTAAAAGGTATAAAGTGGTAAATCACATATAAATTTAACGAGAACTATTAAAATGTTACGTATTAAATACTGTTGGTTTTAACTTTAATGTGGTCATTAGTTCATTAGCTACCTGCAAGTTACAACCATCGTTTTACGAGGTTTCTTATCAATTAATTTTTGGGTGACTAGTTTATTGTTAAGAGGTACAGGTATAAGGAACGACTGTAGTCTGTACCAAAAATGGTAACACTTGGTAATTAAAAAGAAAAAAAAAATTAAACGACACTTTTTAAACGTATAATTAAATTGCCTTTCGAGCATATAAATTTAATTTATTATTTTAAATATTACTACACGAAGGAGGACTTCCTCCGAATTCTACCACTTACCTCTAATATTAATTTCTTTTTCTCAATACCCACAATCTCTATTATTTCATGTTCCCAGTAGTCGTCCTCTTTTCTACCCAATGGGCCATTCCAAGTAGGACCTTTTTAACATAATTTCTGACACAAGTGCCTTGAAAATCGCGGGTAATATGATGGGCCCTCTCGTTTCAAGTACTCATCTCAATCATGTTTTCAGGTTTCTAGTAGGAGTTCCCCCTTTTTCCTCCTAATGGTCCGTTCCAAGTTAAAAGACGACCGGGATTTTGACATACCTGTCAAGAAAATCACAGGCAATATGATGGGCCCATTTTCATTTCAACATATATAAACGCGTCTTCAATATAACATTTACATAACTTTCGTTTCGAGTAGTGGTTCGCGACAATGTCTCAAAAATGTAACGTCAATTTGATTTATTCGTGTTAACATCCGTCCAAGAAATTGTGTCCTTCGAAAGGTTTATGGTTAATCTGAATGAATATTAATAAATGCTGAATACACTTCATCTCTTAAAAACATGCATTGGAAATCATCAGCCTTGGTAATATAAAATTCAGTCTTTATTTTTATCCTGTATAAGTATTACATTAGGCTTCAAAAATTGTCTACTAAAGACAGAAGTCTCTTTAAATTAAATATTTGAAAGAATTATTTTTTTTATATATTATCATCATCCCTCCTTAATTTATAGAAAATAATTTACCTTCATATCTAAAAAATAAGTACAGCACACCTTGAAACTTTCTACTTGAAAAACTTGTTTTCAGCATCTGTTTAAAGTTTAGACTATGGTCGTAATAAATGTCAAAAACTCTCTTGTCTATGGAATTTGGGTGACATTCGTAAATTGATTACCGCCATATAATTTTAATGGCGTTTCATGGCTGCAGTCTTCCCACTGTTTCATATTGTATTTACAAAACACAGCTTAGTTTGTTTTATAGACTTTTTTAAAACAAATAAAATCAAAGGTCCTGGTGAAAACGATTTTAACAAGTCATAAATGTTTAATTTATGAGGCCTGGCTTAATCAAAACATACCAGAAACACTACATTAAGAATAATATTGTTAGTCTGATTATTTATACACTTATACGTAAGTTAATTGTTTTAAAATTATAAATTTTAAAGTAACACAAGTCACATGTTTGGCAAATACATACACTTTTTAACATTATTCACTGGCCAACGCCAACACGACGTTTAGTAGGTACCGCAGAAAGACTGGATTCCTAATATTCTTTTTATAATTTACTTAACTTTCGCATTGAAGAGCGATATCCTCTATCACCGTAGTATAAGGATGTTTTGTCTGATTATTTTGGCTTTGAAAGATGATTTTATTTAAAAATTCGAACATCGTTTTAGAAAATCCAAAGATTATTTTCCCCGAACTGCTTCAGTTGTTATCCCAAGATACGAGTATTTGTACCGTTAGCATCTATTTAGTTCGTTCAATAAAGGTGTGTTAAGACGCGTAACGTTCAGTAATTGATACGGAACCACTTGACTATCTGAAATGGACACATTCTACTTTATGGACAATAAAATATTTATAACCGCGTTATCAACGCTGTAATTTTAATTGCGGCCCACCGCGCGTTAATTTGTGTTTTACGATCTAAACTTATTCTCTCTATTTTCTATAATTTGAAGATTAAATTGTGTTGTATTAACAAGAATGTATTATGTCTATATTCTTGGTGATCTTTATTAATTGGGTGATCGTCGGAAATGTAAGTGAAGTCTGATTCATAAGATTGTTCATAATGATGCACAATACTTTTCGTCACTTGTTCACGTGTTTAACGATAAGTCATACAATTAGTGTAAGCATCAAGTAAACAGTGCGCACGCGCCAGGCAGCTGCCCGCACTCCGCACCGACTTCCTCTGATCTTTGACTTGGACAATTGCACGCATCTGCCCATCTTGACAGCCCTCATCACCTTCACCAATTATGGCTGACCTCTCAACTTGTATGCGTAAACGTCGCAGATGTAGCTCTTTGTTATCTGGTCAATATTTCTAATGACATTCGGCATTTGTCTGTTACATGAATCTTTATTGTCTTGGACTTTGAGTTTTATTTGCCGTGGATGAATGAGTGAATGAGTTTGTAAGAAATATGTTACTCAATCCCCTGTTGTCGCGAGATTATGAATTGAAGTGGTTCGCGATCAACTAGGTCCTTCCGCTGCATCAGCTGTACCTTAATCATATTTATTGTTTATTATACTTAGCACGATAACGTTGCCCCCTCAGTCGGCCACACGTACAGAATTTAATATCAGAAGTTATCCTCTTTGGTGTCTCAGTCAAAATTTAGAATGACATTACGATGTCACAATTAAAAATGTTTAAAAATATAAAATTTAAAAACACATGATGACTCTGAGGCTTAAGAAAGCCGAAACGAATATGAAAGGTAAAACTAAAAATGGCCACGCTACACGACGATCTCTATTTAGTTCGGAAGATCCTGAGAAGATGGCTGATGAATTAGACAAAATTAAACGAAATACGATAAAGCAGCCAGAAAAGTCTAGAGAATTTTGCTCATACTTTTATGGTAGAAAAGAATCCACTGATCCATTTTATCTTGTTACATCTCATGCGACATCGTCCCCAAAATCTGCCAAGAACACACATAATGCCCTAAAAGAACAAGTGTTTGCGACATACCCAACTTTTGTACCAGGTCTGCAATGGAGCCCCTCCGTAGACAGCTTCACTGACGATGGTCAAGATGAGCAAGATTATGTTTGTAGAAGATGTAGAAATTGCAAAGAAACCTTTGTGCCTGAAAGAAGAGTGTTCAAAGATAACATTATTAGGTTTTGTGATAACAGTACAATGACATTTAATGTAAACGATGCCGCCTGTGAAGTTCCACGTCCGCAAGCTGCCTATTCCTCGACTATTTCTATAACAGCATCCGATATAGCAGTAAGAGACGAACCCGAGCCCCAGGTACGTTTTACACCTACTCCTATTCTTAAAAAGGTTGAGGATGACAGCTTTAGCTTGAGGTATTGCGAGCGAAGTCCTGTGGAAGTATCAGAAATAGAGGATGATGATTTAGATTACATGTACATAGAGCCTTGCCCAAAACCACGACGGGCGAGGTTACCCACGTGCCCAAAGCTTAATGAAATTTCACCTGAATGCTCTGTACCAAGGAAGAATATATATAACGAAGGCATTAGTGACGCAATAGCTAATAATTTCCCTAATTACCTCCCGTTGGCAAATAGAATGCAGGCAAACAGAAATTATAGTAGAACTTCTGTTTTCAGTAAAAATATTGAAATTCCTTTCGCACATCAGGGCAGCTCGAAATATCACCACGAATGTAAAACAGAAGGCAAAAAGCAGTGTTACAGTATTCAGGAGGAAGTGAGGCTAGCATCGAAACCACGGACTCTGAGGCCCTCCCACCCCGGAGGATTGGAGCGCTGCGACCTTGCGCCGTGTGGCAGATTGCCCAGAAGAGTTTTGAGTTCCGAACGCGATATAGATTCATATATACTGAAACAAAATAGGAAACCAAAATTTTTTTGAATGCAATTTTCAATGTAATTATGATATCAATAAATATTAAAAAATTAAGCTTTTTTTAAATAAATCGAAGTCCGGCGTGATTTTCACCTTATATATAAATCAAGAGGTTACATTATTAATGTTATTATTGGATCATACATAATATATGGTCACTGTAGAATGATAACCATGTCAAAAAACCATTTATTTTTTATTCTTAGACATGTCATTTAACTGGTATAATTATGAAGTAAGGACTTATTTATGTTATAAGTCCTTTTTACCATCCAAAACTATGGAGGAAAAAAACAATAATATTTTAACGAACATTAACAAAATGAAACATTTGTTTTGTTTCCTGTAATGTTTGGTTCTCTGGACATACGCATCATTCTACAGCGACGATATAAGGATATATATTAATATATGCCGCTTGACTGCCTACATATCTGGCATGATAAAGCGTGACCAGATATTTAAGCTCAGGGGGTCTAGCCAAGATGGCTTAACGGTAGTGTATGTAGAAAGTCGAAAACTAAATTTGTATGAAAATGACAGCTCGTGTCGACAGTCGGTAGCCTAGGCCCTAAAGGCGTGAGTCGGGATACAATAAGCGACGCCATGACAGTGCTACGAAAAGACACACATTAACGCTTACGCTATTCGGTAGCCAACGGCCAATTAATGTTTCGGCAGTGTAGAAAAAACGGCGTTTCTCCGCCATGTTTTAGCGTGATCTCAAAAGCTGCTGTTTGCAATAATTCAGTACAACTATTGCCATCTTTAATGGCTACTGTTTTAAAAACATGTCATATTTTGGAAGTTTTAACGAAATGGTTTTAATTTGTTATCTGTCTTTTTTTAACGTTCTCGTGTAATAATTTAATAATTTAAACTATAGTTAATATTTTTAAGTTAAGAGTTTTAGTTTTTCCTATGAATCAATGCGAGGATAACATAATAGACAGATAAATATGAGGATATCAAGAAAATCAGCAAATTAGTTGAAGTAAATTCTAGTTGTATCGGATATCTTTTATTGATATTTATATTGCATGTAAGTTCATGAAATTGTTCTTTAATTTGAAAAATAGGTACATATACCATTTAATATTGCATATATTATGTAATCACAAAGTAAAATGATTGTACATTTTATTTGTATATTTCAGATGAGAAAGCAGTCACTAATGAACATAATTAGAAGTCCTAAATATATTTTATTGTAATTATAATAGAAGCTGATAATGATTTAAATTAATCAAATAAAGTGGATTTATACTTTATGAACTTTGGAAATATAAAATCTAGTGAGCAATACTACAGTAAGTAATGGTAAGCAGATATTTTCTTTAATTATTTACTAAGTCAATATACTAGAGAAGTTATTACAATATTGTGAATGAATGAGAAGATTGAATTCAAGTCCCTTGGGAGTTACTGACATTGTTTGGTTATTAAAAACTTTAATTGACAATAAGCAGCAAAGTGACAAATTAAATATATTTTTAAGTTTAGAATTAAGTAAAGAGTTTTAATATTAAATTTACCTATTGAACAAACCTTGGACCTATCTTACAGTTTAGTTTGTCAGTTTTCTATTTGATCAAAGTACTAACTAAAATATTTTCTTTTCAGAAAAAGAGAAGCTAATAAGACGACTAAAAGTATTTCAAAAAAACACAAATGGACAAGTTTTATTTAAGTCTTATATTTTAATTAATTTAAGTGTTATATTATGTACCTGAAAATGAATTTGATAATGTGGAATGAAGCATTTTATGAATAATGTAAAAAATAAGACAAGTGGAGTATGAAATAATGGTTGGTTAAGTAGCATTACCTCAAGAACCGGAAACAGGAATTGAAACTATGTTCTTCCACATTTAATCTTAATAAGTTCAGTATTTTGAATGTTAATGAGATATTATTATAAACAAACTGGATTTGTAGATTTTGGGAAGAATTATATCTTTAAAATAACTATTATTATTTACAATTGTTGTGTTAAGGAAACAATCACTGTTTTTTTAATTGCCCAAGATGTATTCATAGTAACTGTAGGTATCATAGTAATTTTATGAAATCATCATAACATCTAACATTAGGTTTTATGAATTGAAATTTTTCTTGTATATAACAGCACACAAACATGATATTGACTTTTCTGCAAATTAACACTTATATTTATTAGTTAATTATATACATATATAAATAATTTAATACATTAGGTAGTAATGCATTGAATTTGGTACACCTGTGTGTGTTCAGTAGTTATGTCTGTATTGTTTAATAAGTTGTTACATATGCTTATTTTTCTATGTAGACTGCATTATGTTAAGGAAGATATTTGGTGCCTTATTTTAATAAAAAATAACCATAACTGAAACATTTTTATTTTGCTACCTATTTGTTTAATATTCCTAACTGTTAGTAGGTACGGGTCATTCATATATGCATTATCTGTATATATTTGTAAAATAAACTAATATTGTTAACCACTTAAATGGCTTTTCCTACTAAAGAAGACAAGTAAATTACCAAAAATAAAACTGACAAATACATAACATACAATGTTTATTCATTTCTTACTTAAACAGATTTTGCATTTACAAATTAACTATGTAGTAGCAAATCACTGATATAACAAAAAGTTAATAGACATAAATATTAACTTAAAATCAGCATCAAACTTAAATTTATATCTAAGATGTTGGAGCATCAATATGGAATCAAAGGTTGAGTAAGGGTTTTAATTTCATACCAGACTAAGTTTCTATTTTATCATTTTTATTAATCCCTCTTTTCATTTCATTGAGTACTTGCTGCTTTTCAATTCTCTCTTTCTAAAAGTATAAATTTATTATAAACAATCAACCTTTGACTCTAACTTAAACTGAAATTGTTTGTTGGACATAAACAGAGATAATTCCAACTAGTAGCAAATCACTAATAAAATCTACACTTTTATATAAATCTGCTTACAAATTGACATTAAAAATGTTCAAGCACAAACACCAAACCTAATTAAAGCTTAAATCAAACTCTAATTTCAGTGTTCACACTAGTCTACGTTTTTTTTTCTATTGTTTTTTAATTCCTTGGACTATCCTTCTATTCTTTATCAACTTCTAGTCAACCTTATTTTCATTCTTTATTTATCAATCCACAGTACTATTTCTATTGTTTCTTCTAAGCGGTAACAAAATATGTTGCTTCTTCATTTTGCGGATTAGTTGTGAGGTCAAATCCTAAAAATATCAAAGTATGAGTACTTCTTATTATTATATATCGTGATTATGCAATTTCAAAATATTGTATTACTTTTATAATTAGTAATATTCAAAATTTGTAGCCTTAAATTTCTGAGAAAACATGAAACAAACCATAATTAATTCAAACATGCAATTAAAATTCATATATTTACTTTGCACCTTCCGTAAATTCCACTTAAATCGAAAATTGTTCCGATCTTTCTGACATTCTAATGTCCCTTTTGCAGCTTCCAATAATTGGAATTTGCAATTATTGCAAATTTACAATAATATTGTAGTTATAACTATTATTTGTTTATAAAAGTGACATTAGGAATACATTTAATCCAGAGACAATATGACGGAAGAAGGTGCTACGAACAGCAGCTCGCATCTACGCTGTCGACTTTGCGGTAATGTATCGACATGCCTCTTGGCTACGAACGAAGCGTTTTCGACAGTACAATTACGCAAAAGCGGTAGTGTATGTAGAATACTTTTCGACACTAATATGGCTAGACCCCCAGCTCGAGCTGCCGGCGTGCGGGCGAGAGGTCAACAGCTGAGAAAGCAGCTTGATTGGATAATTTCACTGCAATTGGATGCAGGGCAATCACACATTTGATCAGTTTTAAATATAAATATTATATTTATGAGTATATATACTTAGCTAAATTCACTAAGTAATTCTCTTACTGACAATTTTTTTTATCCACATCACCTTTATGACCAAGAAATGCGAAAAATGCGAACTGTGGAATCGTCTCTCGTTGGGGGTCTTCCCTGAGAGATACGACCTCCAACTGTTAAAAAAGAGCATTCTACTCTCTTAAAAGTCGGTAACGTCGTATGATATAAAAAAAGAAGAGTTAGCAACATTCCTGGTAAGTCCTGCCCTAAACACGCTTCTAGCACGTGTAGGGCACCCTGCCAATTCTTCTTTACATCTTAGATAACTTTACATTATTTTATAGCTTTGCTATTTGTTGCCATATAAATAATACAACAACAAGTAATGTTAAAAAAGTTTGTTAGCCCTGCAGGGGATCGGCACGCGTCGTCCGCGCATTGCAATCTGCAAACTTGATAAAATTGTTATTCATCTCTGCTTTTTCTCTTTTTGCAATGACCCTGATACTAGAGGGGGACTTTATTACATTTAACATTGACATACAGTATCTTTACATAGTATTCTATACAATATATAAAGATAAAAATATAAAATGTGTTGTGAAGCAGACCGTGGAAGACTTTCAGCCATCAAGGTGATGCTGGTGCTGCCTTAGGACTAATCGTAACTTAATCTAATTCATTCTTAAGAGTTTTAATTATTAATTGTCTGTCTCTGTCTGTTCTTAAGAGGTTTAAAGTTCTTATTGTATTTCTCATTACCTAATATGTAATTGTTAAGCGATAAAAGCCCCGGAGACATTAAGACAATACAATATTTGAAATATTTTAAGATTTTTTATTGTCAAAGCTGAAAATTGACGTTTCAACTTTTGATTTTGACGTTTATATGTCCAACCTAACCCAATTAATTATCTTAATAATACAAGTAAGAAATGTTATTTCTTATACAATCTTTGGTGTATTTTTCATTACCTAGATAAAAGATATAAGCCCCGCAGACATTTAGACAATACAAAATCTTGAAACTATTTAAAATATAATAAGAATTAAGTTGTGAGGCGTAAATCCAATAAAAGCTAAAAATTTACGCTTGAACTGTTTATATTATGTTCAAACTAAGACAATAAATTATCTTAATAATACAAGTAAGAAATATTATTTCTTATAAAATCTTTGGTGTATTTTTCATTTCCTATATAAACGATATAAGCAATACGACAATACAAAGTCTTAAAACTATTCCAAATATAATAAAAGCTTAAAATGCACGTTTGAAGCATAAAATCGAATTAAGTTGTAAGGTGTAAATGCAATAACATTAGATTACAATAAAGATACAGCTCATCATTCATAGTTATCATACTTCTTCATCTTATAATTTTTTGTGCCGCCGTTTACGCGATTCGGTAACCGATGTTGTGGGGTCAAAATTATATTACTGTCTTCATCAAGATCGTAAAATTGATAAAGTTATTAAATTTTTATAACTTTATTAAGTTAGGGTGTTGTGTTAATTTTTATTGCTTTTTTAATTAATCGTAGAACTGATGTTTCTAATAACATTAGACGGTAAGCGTAAATAGCGGTTCCGACTTCAATGGAGACTTCCTTTGCGACATCAACGCTACGATATTAAAAGAAATAAGTCACTTTTCTATTTTTTTAATATTACATATTTAAAAGGGGGCAGGAGGCTCATCTGGATACTAACAACCAGAGGTATTGAAGAATTGGTACGCTCTTTTCTTGAAGGACCCTAAGTCGAATTGGTTCGGAAATACTTCAGCTGGTTTCATATAGTGTGGTACGCGGCAAACTTGGCTTAAAAAACGCTCAGTTGTGGAACTACGGACGCCGAGGTGATATGGGTGGAATTTCACATTCTGCCTCCACGTCCGATGATGAAACTCAGCTGCATGTTAATACCTGAACTAACATAGGATGGACATATATAAAGGTTTTGAAGTGCTAAAGCCAGCCAATAAACTCGTTTTGTTATATTATTATTTAACATCAGGGTAGTAGAAGTGTGGACTCAATATCAGAACTTAGACGCGTATTATTGTGCGTAAAGTCCTGGCTAATTAAGCCAGCCCAGCTCCTTCCAGAAACTTAGAAGTTGCCTGGATACTTCGCAGGTTTTACAGTGCGACCTCACTGCTCCAAAGATTTCTGTTAGTTGGGAAGCCGCATCCACGCATTCTAGGACTACGTGGGTAACTGAATCATCTGCGCTGAAATAGCCTGCACAACGGAATGTGTGTCGCGCCAAGGACAAAGAGATGTTTATTAAGGAGACAGTCGCCCGTAATTGTCCCTATCATTATTTTGAGATTATTTGTTAGGCAAATATTCTTATGGTACACAGTAAAATTATACAATTTTACTAAGAAACCAAATCAAAGAAAGATTAAAAAGTTATTAAAAGCGAGCAGATGCGAATGTTATTAGGTAATTCATTAATTTGTACACATACCAGATTAAATGACTCATAAATTCATAATTTTAATTACAATTCGGAAAGTCACACCTTTAAGTCCAAGTACGTATATTGCAGAATATTTGCTTTGCACAAACCAAAATATATAATATATTTGACGTAATACCCTTAATATGTTTAAGTGACCTTCACAAAGGCACGTGTAAATTTACTAAAGCGAATTTTATTATACACAATATTTATGCCTACACGTGGAAACTATACATTGTTCCAATTATTTGCACACAAATCATTAAACAATTCAAATATTCAAATTCAAATACGGAAAGCAAACAGTGCGCAGGATTAATTTAAATATTACAGTATTGTGTGGACACGGCAATTTCAAATGAAAAATGTTACACGTTTTCCGGTATAATATATTCTTTAATTATAGTTTTAGTAACTAAGCTATTCTTTATACAACTTCTTTTAGAGAAATTTTTATTGAAATTCGAGAATTTCAATATCAATCAGCACCTATTTCATTTCGCTTCCGTTCCGTCTGGATCAGAACTGGATATCTTTGCGATAGGTTTGTGGAGAGAAACGAATGTTTTTTTAATCTTACTATAACGTAGTTTATTAGTCAGTATGTATGTATGCTGTATATAAAGATTATTTATATATTAAGTTATTCCGAAGATACTGGCAGCGTTCCCCCTTTGAATAGCTAGACTAATTCTTTGCCCGAGGTCGCTGCCAGCTCTTCGGTCTCCTGTGATGTCAACTAACCTTTTTGAAATATATAAATGAAGGTGAAATAAATAAATAACAAAGGTTAATGAAGACACTGCAAGCGTGGGGTCAGTGCCTATTATGCCAGCCACATGATTAAACAATTCTTCATAGATTCTTCTCATATTCTGTATTAGGAAACCATGACACTCTCAATCCTAATTTTATTAGGTTTAAGCCATATTTATTAGTTACTAGCAAACTCGGCGAACTCCGTTTCGCCACCAGATGGCTTTGTTTTATGTAACATTTCGTTTGGTGATCCCGCTTTTCTGTTGAAATTTTTCCTGAATTTTCTTTGCTATAAAGCTCACGGAGCCCGAGACCTTTCCAACGAATGCAAAACCGTGGAAATCGGTTCGTGCGTTCTGGAGTTATAGCATCAGGAAGGAAAACCCGACTTATTTTTATATTTTTAGTTATAATTGAATTAACGGTGTATAGTTTATTTAAACATTTTTGCTTGTTAACAAAAATGACCGAGTCCGAGCAGTGTTGGCGTAATGGCGTGTGTGACTCTCATTTCTGAGGTCGTAGTTTCGAAGCGGTGCAACAATGTACTTGCTATGTGTGCAAAACTCGCTCGCTGAAGGAAAACTTGGCAAGGAAACCTGCATGTTGACCAGGCTGATCTACTTGATTTGAAAAAACAAATGATGACGAAAGAGATACAGAAATGTGTGCTCAGACCTTGAAAGGCTGTAGCGCCACTGGTTTTTAAAGATGACCAATTGAAACAGATCACGTGAGCTTGCGATCAAAGGTTGCACCACTAAATAATAAATATAGGATGTTCAGTTTGGATTATACAACTTGGCACAACACATAGTGATGTATATGAATTGGTATGAGTTGTAAATAGGAAGCTGCGCGAAGACGCACGGTCGTCCATTATGATTGTAGTGAAAAGGATGTGTTCACTTGTCTAACAATTGTTGGCTGGCACTCCGCTACCGTATCCTTCGGTCTAGTTGTCCAGCGTTGCTCAAACACTACCTAAAGCATAAAATAGAACGGACTCAAAAAGGACTTTTGAACTTTCTTCAAAGTACCAATTAGCTACAAATCTCAATTATCCTTAATCATCCAGATCGTTCCACGGAGGAGGCTATCCTTGAACATACACATGTATATACACGACGAATTGATAAAATATATTTTCAGAGCATCTTTATCATACATTTATCATATGAGTCGTTGCTTATAGAATTGAGAAAGATCTTTAAATCGTCAAACGTTTAATGATATTTATAGCAATACCACTTCACGGCTATTGAATGGCAAAGAGTTCAGCGCTAGGTATGCTTTGACGTCATATCATGGCAGTGCTATATGAGCAAATATGTTCTGATATTTATAAAAAGAACACCAAAAAGAAGAAGTCTACGACAATGCAAAACCGAAATAAAACTCAAATAAAATTAGCCAGGAGGATTTTTGGACTATCCTACCAAACCGTTTTATGATAATTCTCCACATAAATAAATTGTTTATTATTTCCATTCATTCGGACACATTAAGCGTCGTTATTCAAATAACTAACAAATTATTATTTAAAGAAACCAACCAAGTTACAAAAAAAAACTAAAATTTGATATACCACAAGAAAACAATTTATAAATCAAGAATGTCTAATACACGACAATCACCGTTCGTGTCTATCTTTCTCCATTACCCTCAACCTATTCTAAAGTGAAGGGAATATTTTTTTTAAAGTAAAAAAAAATTGTATTTAGAATACCTAGGTTATAGACCACGAAATTGGCACAATAGCTTTGAGCACCCATGCCCTGGATATGAAGGAATGTGACAACAATCTCTTAGCGCTGGCAGGACGTTCAGAGGGGCGAGAGGGGGGAGGTGTTGTGCGACAAACGTGATGCAACTCCTCCGCCCTATATTGAGGCAACAAACACTTAAACAATCTAACTAATATCGACTCAATCGCTTGTTCTGTGCTGACTTAAGAAAAGTGAAGGTCTCACAAACTCTTCGTATAAGCGCTTGGTTGAACGAGGTTGAGGTTTTTGGTTCAAATGCTATGACAAATTTTTAAAGGTAGAGCCAGGAAGTGGACTGTCGAAAACCTTAGGCACAATAAAGATGTCGCTGAATCTGATAAAGTAAGACAGAGACATTCAGGGCGATTTGAAGAACATAAAAGAAATCAAGCTGATAATAGCAGAAAAGTGACTGTTGGTTTTCTTGATAATAATTAATTAGATAACATATGCGTAGTTTGTATATCTGTTAATTTCCGTTGAAATGCTTCTTGTAGTAAGTATATTATGGATTTTATTTTCATCTGACAAAACAAGATTCAGAAGTAACAAATTGAATGGCGTAAACGAGCTTGTTTGTGTACGCAATCAGTGCCTATAGAATTACAATAAAAAATATAATAAGAAGCCAATTGCCAGGTCGGATCAATTAACCTGCGTTAACGAATTAAAGAGACCAGTAATATAACTTCTACTTGGTTTTTGGTACGAATTCACATACAAAGCAACGTGTGTACAATAATATTCGGAGTGAATCTATTCTAATCAAGATTTAGTAAACCATATTGGTAATTAATTACACTTATGACTTCTCGGACTCGATCTATGCCGCTATTATTCACCAAGTTTTCGGTTTACATTGTAAAATGATGACATTGTAAAAAAACTACAGGACTGTTTTGGAAAAATTATTTCACATTTTGAACTCTGCGTTATCTCTTCATAAACCCTGATAAACATAGGCTATATAATTTTATTTTAAAGTTAGGGATTTGTATAAAATTACGATGGTCTATTTACAGTTAAAATAGAAAATCGTGCTACGGCCGAATTAATGCGGGTGGAATCGCAGAGCTCAGCACTAGCAGCGAGTCTACCCTGCGAACGCACCTAAGCTGTACCAATATTTCTCATGAGCAGGATTGAGAGATTGCAAAGAATTGATGACTACCATAAAGGCCGAAGTTATGCGTAGGGTTATTGGTACCTTAGTTATTGGTGTGAAATGTAATCTTCTGTACCTCCAGTTTCAGACACGACGCTTCCCAGGTAAACAAATTTTTAAAAGAAGACTTGGTACGAGGTGAAATACAAGGGTCATGACCGGACGCGATGGAAACTCACTGTGGCTGCCCTCTGCCCCATCTAGGGTTTATATCACCTTGATGGTTGGAAGTCTTCCACAGTCCATTTCACGAGGCATTTTCTTTTGAGAACTGTGAAATCGACTTCCGGTGGGGATCTTCCCTGAGAGATAGGACCTCCATCTATTCAAACTTGGAGTGACTCCTCCCCTCAATGGCTGGCCTTCACGCATCCACATAAAATGGGTGTCTATGGGCTGCGAAGGGACTTCCCTTTTTGGGCGTCCCGCATGGTCGTTTACCCCATTTAAAAACAAAATAGGAAATTAAGTCGAGTAAGTCAATTCATAACTTATAGGAAGTTTATATAAAAATACATGTCTAGGTATGGTCATTTAAAACTATAAAAAGATATTGTAATACTATATTAATTGGTTCCATTAAGATGACTTAACAAATGTTTAGGTCCATATATCATTGATTTGTTCGTGGTCGAAGGCATAAAGAGTATAAAAATCGGTGAATGCTTTATGAAAGCAAGACAATCCCGAATGTATAGTTCTTCATATTAGAATCGTATCGGGTATCAACGACGCCTAATGCACCAACATTCAAAACTAAAAAAGCCTTTATACAGCCATCTGACAAATTTTAGGACAACAATACCGCACAGAATAAGGGTTAAAGAACATCTCCCAACATAAATGTTCCCTTCAGTAAACGTATTAACACGCTAAAATAGTGCTTATGTGTATAGCGTTAAGGTAGATAAGGTTTTCTGTAAGTTATAGAACCAAGTTGTGAGATAGTAAAGGACTATACATCGGCGGCTCGTTTGATAGCGTGTCGGATGTCTCAATCCACGCCGCCAGTTCCACTCCCACACTAGGCGTTCTGCAAGATTTTTTTTAATAATTCATATTTCATCGATCATTGAGTAGCGTTAAGGGATTACGTTAAAGATTTCAACTCGTTTAACTTTGTATTGCGTTTTTTGTATATTAATACTTCTTACTTTATAATACCATTGGTAAAATAGTTATAAGTATGTAATAAAAGGGATGTCTGCCACAGGGATCAATTTTAGTGCTTATGTTTTTTACTATGTTTGATAATCGTTATTTAGATTTGTAATTAAACTAGATATAATTAACGTTACACTTTTTTATTCCTAATATATTTTTTTTCAAACAAACAAATATAGACACAATGTGATAACCTACATAGTAGTTTGACCCTCTGTAGGTGTTTCTTTTTTATTGTTCCTTATTAGGGTTGCCTGGAAGAAATCGCTTGTTAGTGATAAGACCGCCCGTTTTCTAGTAACTTATGTAACCCGCTTTTTTATATATGTATGTTTTTGTATAAGGTAACGAAGTGTAAATAAATAAATAGTAGTAATAATTGAAAATTAATAAATTGAAAAGTAAAAAATAACAAGTTTGGCGTCTGTGGCAGTGTACCTTTCACGATGACAGCAGTTCTTCGCTGTATTGCGATACTTATTCGTTAAGCGAGAAAAGCACTAGCTCTAGTCTCTAGTATTCCAGATTTTAATTATAAAAGATATGATTGAGACAATTATATTATTGAAATTTATTATTATTATTTTTTTTATTTGGAACACAAAATTAGGACAAACACATGATATAAATCGACATACATACAGAAATATCAAAAGCGGTGCCGTCCCTATAACATGTGGACACGACCAGCGAAATCAAGTAGATACAAAAAACAGTGTTAAATACAAACAAGCATAAAAATTAAAAATGCAAACGATACAAGAATTAAACTATTTGAACCAAGAAAATAAATTATCGGTACTGTGTCCTAATTCTACTCTTAGCTGAGGCCATTATTATATACATTGCCATTTTTAAATAGGTACATACATATATTGCTATTATTATATAAATTTAAAATACGGTATTATTTAAGAGCTGAAATAAATAAATAAGTATTTTTTAGATAATCTTTTGAATTCATAATTAGATAGATTTAAAGAAAAATGTCTTATTAAAAAAAATAGGCTTTATCGTCCCAAGTGACTTATAAGTGTTTTATTAATGTCCAAACACGACATGGACACAATACGTCAACACGTTACGTCAGAGAATGATTGTTGGCCATAAATCACTTGTGTTGAAAGGATTAAGAACTGGCTTTGATATAGCAATATCATCCTTACGGTGATATAATTTTATATATTTCAATACATGGTAAATATGTGAAATGCATTCATGGATACAATCAAGCGATTTTTATATATATGTATATTATATATAATATATATTTTAACAGGCAGGAGTATCATCTGATATTATGTTGTGCCCATGGACACTTAATGCCAGAGGACTCGTGAGTGTTTGAAGAGAGTTTTAAGAATGAAAGATATGATTTATTAAAAAAACACATACATGTTATAAGACAAGGGTCGATAATTTTTGAAACCAAAAAAAATATAGTAGGATGAAAACCATTGGAAAAGGAATGAATTTACGGGCGCTCTGAGGTCGGGAACAGGAAGGGGGTGAGTTTTTAAAGGTAAAAAATCTCAATTTCCGGCGAAACTAAAAGTCCTATGGAAAAAAGTCAAACGGCAAAGTTGTAGATAATAAAAAGATCTAAAACTTTTGTATTTACACTTTTTTTACATAACCTCAAAATGTATGCAAATAATTTAAAAAAAAACAAGTTTTTGGTTTTTTACCTTCTACCCTGGTCTATTAGTACTGTTATATAAAATAAATCAGTGGCGCTACAACCTCTCTAGGTCTGGGCCTCAGACTTCTGAATCTGTTTCATGATCATTTTTAAATCTAATAGGTAAGTAGGCGATCAGCCTCCAGTGCCTGACACACGCCATCGACTTTATGGTTCTAAGACATGTCGGTCACCTCACGATGTTTTCCTTCACCGTTCGAGCGAATGTTAAATGCGCACATATAAAGTCCATTGGTGCGCAGCCGGGGATCTAACCTACGATCTCAGGGATGAGAGTCGCACGCTGAAGTCACTAGGCCAACACTGCTCTACTATATATAGTAACTAGTGGACCCCACAGACGTTGTCCTGCATGATATTTAAAGCGATTAGGATATTAAGCAAAGTATGAAAGTACCGGCTGCAGTGCAGATGGCACTGCTGGGCCGGGCTGATTTGTGAATCTAAACCATTCCCAGATCCCCTTGAACACACACAAAAAATTTCATCAAAATCGGTCCAGTCGTTTGAGAGAAGTTCAGTGACATACACACTCACAGAAGAATTATATATATAACTAGCTGACCGGGCAAACGTCGTTTTGCCATGTATATCATTTATAATAAAAAAAATAGGGGTTGATCGTAGAGGGGTGAAAATTAGGGGTTGTATGTATTTTTTATGCTGTATCATAAAAAAATAAAAAGAAAAAAATAAAAATAAAAATTTTAGGGGTGGACTACCCCTAACATTTAGGGGGATGAAAAATAGATGTTGTCCGATTCTCAGGCATACCCAATAAGCACACAAAATTTCATGAGAATCGGTCGAGCCGTTTCGGAGGAGTTCGATTACGCACCCCGTGACAGAAGAATTTTATATAAAAAAATAAATTTAGGGGTGGACTACCCCTAACATTTAGGGGGATGAAAAATAGATGTTGTCCGATTCTCAGACATACCCAATAAGCACACAAAATTTCATGAGAATTGGTCGAGCCGTTTCGGAGGAGTTCGATTACGCACCCCGTGACAGAAGAATTTTTTATATTAGAAGATGTTATATATTCCCGTTTATATCCGTAAAATATTTATTTAGACGAGATATCCCAAGGAATAGGATATAGCCAGCCGTGGATGGTGAAATCGGGTTGGGTAGACATTGTCGTACGTATCTGGATTCTGGACCAAATCCAGAAGGCACTAGAGTTAAAGTTAAAAGTGTACATAACCAACGAGTTAAGTTGAAATATATATGTGATTTGCGTTAGTTAACAATATTTTTCCTCAACATATAAGCAAGAATAGCGAATACAATTATTGTGAATATGAGGTACAAAGTGCGCAAAAATTCTATTCAATTCTATAATTTCAGGTCACCATTTGTGAATTGTTTTGCATTGTTAATAAACTTGTATAATTTATGTAAATATATTAATTATTGATGTTTATGTTTCCCTGATTACCGTTTATAGGTTAATTAGGTTGCGCTTAAACGTTATATTGTAATATAAATTTAAATAATAAATACGCGTCACAAATATTATTTAGGTTTAAAATAATAAAGAGCAATGATTTCTGGATAACTATTGATATTCTAGTCAACTTACGTCAAAAATGTATTTTGACGTACGGGAATGATAGATAGCGCTTAATATCGTATCTGAATCTCATGAAACTCATGCGAATCAATGAACGTCTTTTAAAAGTCTTAGTAAAATAATAAATCATCCGCTACAACCTATATAGGTCTGGACCTCAGAATTCTAATTGCTTCATGACCATTTGTCATTTTGTCACGATGTTTTCCATCATCGTGCGAATGTAAGTTCACACATTGACAGAAAGTCCATTGTTGCAATGCCGTGTCGAACCTACGACCTCAGGGATGAGGGTCACACGCTGAAGCCACTAGGCCAACACTGCTCTGGTGCTGCTTTACTAATGTTACCATAAGAAAAATATCGTGAGCTTCACGTTTATCAGGCATAGAAGACTGCTACATGCCTATAAAATGCTTAAGAACTCTGAGATACCTGAGGTATTGACCTTCATACATAGGTCAAAGAATCCAGTCGAAATTTGACCAAAAATTCTTGACTAACTGCATTTTACATGCACTGTGGTAAAAGTGGGGTTAACAAGGTCACCCATGTCAATAAGCAGCGATGCGTGAACGCAGCGCATCTTACGCACTTAACCAGCCCGGGATCGAACCCAGTGCCTCACAGTAATCTCTCTCGACAAAACCATTAAGCCGGAAAACGCAAATTATACAACAAAGAACTAACACATCTGCGGACTCCATCTTTGATTGGTTTTGCGAAAACCGCCTGTATCAAATATGTTGTAAGAGCGAATCAATTTGATATAAGATATGTTTAATAAATGCAAGCAACGGGGCGGATGGACTCCACTTGAGTGGATAGGGTGACTATGTATTGGGTATAATAAAATAAATAAGTGGCGCTACAACCTATTTAGGTCTGGGCCTCAGATTTTTGTAACTGTTTCATGTTCAGTCAATCTATTAGGCAAGTCTATCAGCATTCATACACTAGCCGTCGACGTTTTGGGTCTAAGGCAATCCAGTTTCCTCACGATGTTTTCCTTCACCGTTCGAGTGGATGTTAAATGCGCACATAGACAGAAATACCATCAAATATAATATCGGTGATCAGCCGGGAATCGAACTTACGACCTCGGGGATGAGAGTTGCAGGCTGAAGCCACTAGGCCTACACGGCTCTTGTATCTATCGGTCCGATTACAAAATCCGAATCATGTTACACCAGAACATCCAGATAGATCCACGAAAACAAAGCAATACCTGAAAATACAAAAGAAAACATGCCGAATTTATCCGAATATTAGAAGCCAGTTAGAGCCAGGCCTCCATCCCAGTCTTAAAAAATATTACTTAAATGTCATTATTCTGTGTGAGCGAGATATGTTGGTACATAAATAATCCAGCCATCAGTAATTTATCAAAATACATAAGAATTGTTAATAGTATTTAACATGCGTTCTTTAAAACTAGGTCTTACAAATTTAATATGTTACTATATTTTACAATAAGTTTACGTGCAAAAAAGGTTAATATTTATCTATTTGACCTTGTAAATAATGGTCACCATAGTAAGTTTAGCAACATGGTTCCGATCAGGAGAGCTTAACTCTGAAGCAGACTGTCTTTAGGAAGTGCTGTTACGAACGATTGTAACGCTCGCCGTTTATTTCCTTAGTATAGATAGATAAAACTTTGTCTAACTTACGCTACAACCGATCAATCATCACCTAAACATTACGTCACTACCGATTGATATTCATTATTGTAAATTACTACACAATTCAATAAACTTTGACTTTAGTAAAATAATGTGTGTCGCAGTTATATATATTGTAAAGTGACACGAGAGAACAAACATTAAAACAATTTGAGGATGCGTTTGTATAAATATCTGAATATTTTTTAATTTTAAATACTATGTTCAGTATATACATAGTACCTATAGTTAAGGTTATTTACAACACAAATCAGTTTGTACTGATGCGTGATTTGGCTTTTAGCTGTTTCTTCTTTAAGGTTCATAAATCATAGTATCACACTTTCTAGACTTCACAAAAAAACCCTTATTTTGCAACTCACTAAAATTATGTGTACTTGAGCTTTGGCCCTAAATTAAATTGATTGCCATGATGTATCATGATGATTTAAAACCTCGTGAATAGAGGCCCTAAAACCCATACGCCACTACAATATTCATGCGTTATTTAACACAACCCTTGCACTTAAACGTTTTAAAGGATTTATTTAAAAAATATGTTTAAACCCACCTCTGTGATAGGACACTTGAAGGATAATATTTATAAAAAATATTCTTTGTTCAGAAATGTAAGACGCGACGAAAATGAAAGGATTATTTCACCAAAAGTTCGCATCGGTAATTCGATTATATTATAGTAATCGCATTTGTATTAAAGTGGTTCTTAGCGTTATGTTTCACGTTTTGAAAACTTTTTCGCCTTAATGATTTTTTACTTAGCCTGCATTTTAGTAGGTACATACCAAACATATGGAATATTTTGCTACCCCATAGACTGTTCTCTCGAATTAAAACAGGTTTTTAGGTTCTTCCATGAAAGTTTTCTGTCCATCACCTTCCTCAGAGTTCAAGGAATAAATAAAATAATTAATAAATTACTCGAATTGGTCCAGCCCTATAGCTACATAATTTGCGGTTCATTTTTAAAGTTATACTTCTTTAGGCGCGTTATTAAAAATTGATGAGAGTGAAATTTTACGATGCGCGCGCACTGTTTATTGACACAAAATTAACAGAATGAAGTTTCTCACTGAAAATGCTACGGCATTGGACATAATTTAAAAACAACATTCGAGTAATAATAGAATTTATGTTACACTTAATGTAGAAGAATAATAATAAATATTTATTTATTTAATTTTTCAAATGAACTTTATTGACTATAATGACTCCTTTTCCAGTCTTTGATTATTTAATTGTAAATTATTATTGCTTGCAATCAAAAACTATTTTTAATAATGCCAAAGAAGTATAACTTCTTACGCGCGTACATAAGTACAGGCACTCTTTTTTATAAAGATGTTCATTCTAATGCATTTTCAATGATTCACACACAAAAACTTGCCAAGATTTGAAATACAATTATACCGAATTAAGAAAATTTTCAATTTAAAACAATTCCACTTATGTATGTATTATTTGTAAAGTAAGTATTCTTCAATTTTTTCTTAGAACACAGTCTAAAAACTGACCCAAATATAATCCATTAAGTTACACAAGAAATTAATAGAAATAAATTGTCATTGTATCACTTAATAACATGAAACCTATCGTCTCAATCTCTGCGTTATCAGCGCGATGACGGCCGTTGTTTGTATATCGATTAATTAATAAATCCAGTGCGGTATCGAATAGATCCAGTACTGGCCTCTCTAATTGAGGCACGCCGATACAAAGATATCGAATGCAAACATCAATTTTACCGATTTCTCTCAACTATAATCCTAAACTCAATACAATTATGGTCGAAAAGACGGCCCGAGCGGTGTCCGTAAAGGATTTTTAGATAAAGCGAACTAAATGCCGAGCATTCTACCTGTCACATTATTAAAAAATAAATAGTTATAGCGGCCGCGGGCTGTATGTGAATCGATTTTTGATTAATGGAGGTTAAACCCGATTATCTTGTTGGCGATACAGAGTTGTGATTGATTGGAGCGCACGCGAATTGAAACATTAAGCGGGTTAAAGATATTGTATCGTAATTTAATTTAATGACTTTTAGATATACTTCGTTCAATGTTAATATATTCCGTATATTAAATACAATAGTTTTTAATGGGAACATATCGTGTTTGAAATAGTTACCGGCATAATAACTCATTGGTCTAGTGGTTAGTACCCCTAGAATCCATGGGTCCCGGGTTCGATCCCCGGCTGAGACGAACATCGATGTGATGAGCATTTGGTTGTTGGTTGGTTGTTGTGCTTAGGTCTTGGTTGTTTAAATATGTATTTATATGTCTATCTATCTATAATATTCACCAGCTTAGCATGGGACTAGGTCAATTGGTGTGAATTGATTTAAAAAAAAGCAGCGATAAACTTAGGCGTTAGATGCGCAAAACTAGTGTTTTTGGTTAATTCATACATGCATGTTTCTCCCACGAAAGTTCAAGCTCAAGTAATGGCTCAGGCCAATTTTTTTACTTAGTTCTTTGTTGCAAGGAAGCAACAAAATAAGCTTTTGCGAAATCATTAATTACATATTAATGAAAACATAGCTAGAATTTAACGGAATTTTTTTTTTTATTCGTATAATTACGTAACACGTATAATGTTATTATTTATAACTATTATTTATAAGTGACAAATAAAATTTTTTTGCTAAGTATTTTTAACATTATGTACATAGGTTCCTATAGAATGGAACTTACAAGCAAAATATACTAGAAATGATATACTTTCCTCGGCTCTGGAAGGTTGTCGTCTTGTAGTTTTAACATAATTTTTAATTTTAACATAATTAAATCCAAAATAAAAGTAATCATGCTATGTACTATATCAATTTGGAATAAGTAAGAAAGTGTTTACTTAGACGGCTTTGTGAAGGACGTGAGAGAAGGTTAATCACGAGGTCCATTACTTGCCGTGTTTTCAAAATAATAATACATTTAGGTAGTACATTACACTAAAAAAAGTTCAGAGAATTATTGGTATATATGAAGCTGTTACTATAGTAACATGTATCCTATAAGATTCATTTCTGTTAATCACCAGATCAATGAAGTCGTCCTAATGCTGGCAATATTTTAAAGTGATTTTTGTATGACAATACTTGGCGATTAAAAAGAGTGGCGGAAAGTTTCTCGCCAGTTCTTCTTACCCGCTGTACGCCCTTGACTTGCGAACTCGTAGTAAATGTAAATTTACAATTAATTTACCTTCTTTTTGACGATTCATAAGTGTACTTGTTTACCTATATGAATAAAGATATTTTGAGTTTGAGTGTTTTTTTTAACCTTCGAATGAATTACGTTTTTGGCGTATATGAAATAATGGCAAGTCCAACCTTTTTAATTTGTTCACACATGTATAAAGATGTATCACCCACATAGTAAGTAGTATTGTTCACCCGTTCGCTCACCTGTCTGCGCTTCCCACATTCGGTATCTTTTGACACCAAAAACCCGCGTAACGCGATATACATCTTTTGGCGCAAAATGTTAGACAACGGTCCCATTATACCTTTAAAAAGCGATTTTTCGCATTTTATGAATTGAGTGGTTAAGTTACAATGTATATAGCTTAAAAACTGATCGATATTTTGTTACTGCTTTGTGCTAGCTAATGTGTGTTGTTAAGTTCCCATAAGCTGAAAAAGTTTATAATCCTTTGCTTGAGTAAGTGAATGGAGTGCTTTTGTTACAGTAGCGTAATGTATCTACAACTTATAAAGTAGTTTGATCTTCAATTTCCTAATTGAATTCTCGGTATATCATACATATAATATCGTACATTACGCTTACAGCTTTAGGAAAAAAAATCGTTTCATTTCATGCACACACATGCGTGAAAATGCACCTAGGTAATGGCGAGAGAATTATAGAAATCCATCCAGTAGTTTTGGAGTTATGGAAACAATAAAATCTTTCGCACAGCTACAATATATATAACATTACTAGTATTTCTCAATACTAAGCTATAGCGGAATATGGTTAAACGGAGTATTATGAATATCCATAGTGCTAAATAACCTGCATCATGAGCACACCCCATATACACACCCTCGCATGCACACACACTTTCACACTACACAGCCGAATTAGGTGTTATTTTCTCTCTCTTTAATCGGCAGCTCATGTCTGAGCTTCGTGGCCAACAACCAAGCACCTGGGCTATCTGTTTCCAGGTTTCTATCCAGCACCTCTCTGATGACAGTGTACAGTTTTGAGGACAGTGAGTTTTCACTTGATCGGTCCATCTGGTTGGTGAACGGCCACGTGATCTTTTGCCTTCTGTATTACCAAAAACGATCAGTTTCTCCAAGTTCTCACCGCCTCTGCAAAGGTATTAGCTAAATGTGTTTTTATTAATTTTTCCTTTCGTAAATGTTTTCCTTTTGTATATTTCATGTATTTAATCTTTGCCTTTTTTAGTATAATTGATTTTTGTTTAAAATAATTTATGTTATCTGAAGGATTACGTTTATTTCATAATCCTACTAATGGCGTTTAGCAATTTTTCGTTCAAGAGGAAAGAAAGAGTAAGCTAATACAAGATTCATTTGAATTGCTTGGTGTCGGGTTACTGAAGAACTTGGCGCATTAAGGTGTTGGTAACCGAAGCCGGGGCCTGCGTGTTTTGCTAAAACTCAAACGCATCAAAAGCTAATTGTTCTTATAATTATTCAATCGCATTTGGCGTCAGGTTTCGTTCAGTTTGTTTTGTGTGAATGTGTTAAGATTGTTTTGGCCTATTTTTGTAGTATTGTGCTTTTGATGGGACGAAAATTGAGGCTGATTTGGTCTTTTTAAAGACGCGACGTTTTAAGATATAAAAAGTATATAAATGGGGGTTTAAGTTCCAATGGTATGCCTCAAGTCTACTGTGAATTGGTATGGTGTAAAGTCTAATTTAGGGTTTTGTTTTTATAGATACAGCCGTCAAAGCATGCAGCATTTTTTTTTTTTTGCTACTTTTCCTTATTTTTACTAATTCTCTAACATAGATGTTAAGAAACTATTGTTCCTTACTCACTAATCAATCAATGGACTGTATTTGTCTGATTAATAAAAATTATTATATTATTATTATTACTTTGGCTTTCTATCTTAATATATATATTTCTTGTGTGCGTGTGTATGTGACTGAACTCCTCCTAAACGACTGGACCAATTTTGATGAAATTTTTTGTGTGTCTTCAAGGGGATCTGGGAATGGTTTAGATTCACAAATCAGCCCGGAAATTTTTTGTGTGTCTTCAAGGGGATCTGGGAATGGTTTAGATTCACAAATCAGCCCGGAAATTTTTTGTGTGTCTTCAAGGGGATCTGGGAATGGTTTAGATTCACAAATCAGCCCGACAGATGGCGCTGCAGTCGGTACTTTCATACTTTGTTTAATATCTTAATCGGTTGAAATATCATGCAGGACAACGTCTGTGGGGTCCACTAGTAAATTAATAAATTTCTACGTCTGCGACACGCTATTAGGATCTCTGTAATTCGGGATATTAAATCGTATTGTCGTTTTTATATTTATGACATCCTGAAAGTCATCAAGGGAGCATAAGGCATTGCTTCCTGAAGGACTGCACCAAGTCTCTGAACGGATTTCGTTGAGACCGTTAAGTGATACCGCTTATGGACGAGCCTTGCCTTAAGTCGATTTGGTTCGGAAATACTTCAGTGGGCAGCTGGTTCCACATAGTGTTGGAACGACGGATGTATAGGTGATACGGGAAGTAATTCGTATTCAAAATATAGATATAGGTATACATTAAAGATTAAACGCACTTTATCAATAACAAATAGATATATGAATAGTGTCTTATCAGAGGATGTATAAGTCTCCTACGCTTGTCTACGTATTAATGTATTACCATTCGACTACTTACCATGCATATTATAATTAAGTTACTGTTCGAAATACATAATTTTAATTTTATTTAATTTGATCTCAAATATTTTTACACGGCCGATCGACACATTATTTTTTAGTTAGTCGTTGTTGAGCTTGTCGGGTTACGTGTTCTCGTGCGTCTAGCATTTTTTATTTGGATATATGTATAAGTTTTGTAAAATATAGATGATTATAGACACGTCCACTATTTAAAATTGTATAGTGAGTGTTTAGTGCGTGTTTGAGAACTATTGAGGCAAGGTATCAATAATTATCATCAGTCTAACCTCTTTTTGTGCCCATACTAACACTAATCCAAATCCTTACGGCTGATATTATTGTGTGCCTATTTTCCTGTGAGGAGACATTGACGAGGTATGTACTCAGGACTTATTATTTTAATATGAATTGTGTATCGACGGCCACCGAACCGTTCTTTGTGGTACATAATTTTTTGGTAGCAGAGCGTGGTTCCATTTTAGTTAATAATTGTTCGGTAGTATAAGTCCTGGGTTCATAACCTATTAATGTATTTATTTATTTTTGTTTGTAGGGATTATAGTTTTTTTTAAATAGTGTTTTAAATTGTTTTTTGTAATTAGTTATATTCGCCGTTTATTATTATTTATTTTTTTGTTAAATTTTTTGTGCTATTGTTTGTACTCATATCTTTTATAATGGCGGTCTCGCACAAGGCACAAATATCTGGTGTATTACGGTGGCTAGGATCGGCCGTTTTAAATATTTCGCGAAAAGATCGCGTTCAGGCGCTTCTATCAAGAAGTGACGCGTTAGAGGATAGAATGAAAGATTTATATAAATCGTATCAGGCATTACTGGAGTTGGGTTTGGAGCCGGAGGTGATGGACAAGGTTTCTGCAGACATGGATCAGGCTGAGGATTTGGCTGATAAAATTAGGGAAGCCGTTGGGATTATTAAATCTTCGGTTAATCAGTCAAATAACCTTCAATCGAAGGATAGTTTAACTTTATCAAGTGGTATTATAGGTAGGTTACCCAAACTGATTTGCCCCATTTTAGTGGCGATTTAAGCCAATGGGTGGCGTTTATTCATTTATTTGATAGTTTAGTGCACTCAAGAGTTGATTTAACAACTGCTCAAAAGTTGGCATATTTGTTGGCTAGTCTCACCGGGGAGGCTAAAGGGTTAGTCCAACATTTAGTACTTGTGGACAATAATTATGATATAGCTAGAGATTTACTTATGCGGCGTTATCAAAACATACGTAAGCTGGCGGATAGCCACGTAGATGTCATATTAAATTTACAGAGTAACGTACAGAGCCACAACTTAAGAATTCAAGTTTTAAATCCTTTATTAGTGGCAATTAATGCCTTAAGGGGTTTAAATTTACCTGTAGATAGTTGGTCTTTAATTTTCTTGCATATAACGTTACAAAAACTAAATTTAGACATGCGCACCCGATTTGAACAGGCGTATGGTGGAGATTCATCCACTCATCTTCCCTCGTTTGATGAATTGATTTTGTTTTTAGAGGATGAGTGTCGCAGGCAGGATAATGTTCCAGCGCCGTCCACAACGCCGGCCCCAATTTCTACTGGGCCGCGACAACAGCATATGCGCTTAGTACGACGCCCTGACCAGCGAGTTTATAACGTGGCAACTCAACATCCAGGCAAACGTTGTGTTTATTGTCGAGTCCCTGATCACACCGTGGTGTCATGTCAAAAGTTTTTGGCATTACGTTTTCAAGCACGACGTAATATTGCCAGACAGCGGAAGTGGTGTTATGGTTGTTTAGGTAATCACCTGGCATCACAATGCCATGTGTCACGACCATGCAAACAATGTAATGGCAATCATCACATTATACTTTGCGGTAATGCGAATGGTTCACCCCAATCAGCTGCACCGGCACGGGAGTTTGTTGAAGCCATTCAAAATACAGGTGATCAGTGGACTGGTGGTGTGCAGGTTAGAACCCATACTTTTGGTCATACTTCCAGGCACCAAACAGAATCCGGTTACGATAATTACCATCGGAGGCGGCCACCACCCTCCAGGGGCGGGGGAAAATTAAGGTCTCATAACAGGCCTCGTGTCACCTCTGATCAGCAACAACTTCCTAAGAGCAAGGATAATTATGACTCTTGTGCATCACCTGTTATTGAACAGCAACGTCGTGATTTTGTTAGGCCTTTGCCTTTTTCTGAGTGGCCTCGTTTAGGCCAGCGGGTCCTTGAACCAGAAGAATATTGACTAGGTCACGTTCCCACTAGAACTCCTACATCTCCCATTACTGTTTTGTTACCCACCGCACAGATTTGTGTTGGTTCTCCATCAGGTGAGCAAGTAACCACGCGTGCGATTTTGGATTCTGGAGCACAGGGAAGTTTGGTGTCAATGGATTTGGTGGACAGGTTACAGTTGCGTATTTCGCCTGCTAGTGGGGGTATATTTAGTGTAAGTGGTCTTAAGGTTGCTGGTTTGCGGGGACAAGTTACACTAACTTTTCTTCTGTTCAATGCTCTCATCCACAGATTACAACTTCTGCCATTATTTTAGATAATGTTATGGGCAGACACCCACTTGTTAAATTACCATCGGAGATATTAGATTTTACACGTAGTCTTAACTTAGCGGATTGTACATTTCATATTCCAGGTCAAATTGATTTGCTACTCGGAGCAGAAGTTTTAGGCATGCTGCGACTAAGTAAAAGCACACTTTTACAACCAGGGGGCTTTGTAGCAGTTACATCTGATTTTGGTGATGTCATTTTGGGTCCTGTGTTTCCAATACAGTCTCTAACAGTTGAAGATGGCAACTTGTGTGTGGGACTCTCACTTGCTGAAGCTATTCAACGGTTTCGGGAAGTCGAAGAGCCTCCCACAGCGGCTCGTGAAAACCCGGAACACCAAGAATGTGAATTGTTCTTTCAGAACAACACTGGTCGTCTCCGTTCAGGTAGGTTTGTCACGCGGTTACCTTTTTTACCATCCCGACCTCTTTTGGGTCACTCCAGGACTTTAGCTGAGAAAAGGTTAACATCCATGGAGAGACGAATGAAGAGATATTCGACTTTTCGTGCTAAGTATATTGAGTTTATGGACGAGTACTTTAAGCTCGGACATATGTCAGTTTCTGATTTTGATTGGCGCACACAGGAGCACTACTTTATCCCACATCATGCTGTGTTTAAAGGTGGTAAAATCAGAGTAGTTTTTGATGGCTCAGCGCCTAGTTCCAATGGAGTTTCTTTAAATCAATGTTTGCATTCGGGCCCAAAGTTACATCGTGACATTGGTGATATTTTAACAAATTTTAGAAGACATCAAGAATCGGTTTTAAAAAGAGCCGTGGCGGGCTTGTCACCTCTCCCAGTGGCATAAACTTTGCTCCCAGCCTCCGGTTTTGGACTCAGTCATGTTGCGCCTGACTGGGACGGGGGACTGTTCGAAATACATAATTTTAATTTTATTTAATTTGATGAGGGTGATCTCAAATATTTTTACACGGCCGATCGACACATTATTTTTTAGTTAGTCGTTGTTGAGCTTGTCGGGTTACGTGTTCTCGTGCGTCTAGCATTTTTTATTTGGATATATAAGTTTTGTAAAATATAGATGATTATAGACACGTCCACTATTTAAAATTGTATAGTGAGTGTTTAGTGCGTGTTTGAGAACTATTGAGGCAAGGTATCAATAATTATCATCAGTCTAACCTCTTTTTGTGCCCATACTAACACTAATCCAAATCCTTACGGCTGATATTATTGTGTGCCTATTTTCCTGTGAGGAGACATTGACGAGGTTTGTACTCAGGACTTATTATTTTAATATGAATTGTGTATCGACGGCCACCGAACCGTTCTTTGTGGTACAGTTACTATGATGAAAAATTACCTATAATTCAAATACTGAATTGTATTTTTTAGTAACTCGGAGAGTAGGAAGTATGTATATAATCCGTTTGTTAAAAAATAAAAAGTGCGTGCGACAAAGTACACATGTCACAAGTGAAACTTCTTAGTAAATAAATTATTGAGTAATTAAGCTGCCCAAATCCCATAATTTAATTTTGCCCGTCTTTTTATATTAATGAATATACTAAGGCTAATTAAAAACCAGGACTAAAATTAGTTCTTGTTATGTACATATATAGAAATACCACCATAAATATGGTTACAATTACCAAATAAGTAATATGACAAATTCATTATTATCATAATTTCTAACTTATGTCCTCATTATCTAAAACAGCCAACTGAGTCTTAGCAAAAAAGGTATTGTTTCTGTGCCCTTACAAAAATAAAAAACCAACAAAAAATAGTAATTTAGTTACTTAATAAAATGATATTGATATGTATAAAAACACCATCGGTGTTCAAGTCTCAATCGCTCTCTTCCTTTTCTTTGACAAGAACGCTGCACATTTTCGTGACGTTCCGTAAATTTTTTACCCTCATGCGGTTAAAGAAGTTTCACTTCAAAAGAATAAACGTAGAATAACTAGATTCTCATTTATAAGGTTGACAATTCAATTAGATAAAGTCTAAATTAAACCATAATCAGTTCATATCATCGTAATCAGTCGCATGACTTATAATAAAAACATTGAAAAGCTGGGACATGAACATGGAAACTGTTTTATGTGATCCCATTGAGCCGCGCCGAACTCGCATCAAAAGGGCCGAGCACGCTTCACTGGACTCACACCACTGAGCTATTACGTATTTTTACTTTTTATACCACCATTTTGAATTCAGTCAAAGTAATTTATACAAACAAAAGAAGTTAATGTTTCTTGTTATAAGAAAATGTTCAATAATGTAAGTGAAATGCGTAATGCTTGCAGTTCCTTATAATTTCCTTGACACACAAAAACTTTTATTAAAGAGTGAAGTAGAGTTTCTGGCCAGATTCCCGCTTTAGACCCTTTGGGAACTGATAGTAAATGCAAACTTATATCTTCCTTAAAAATTCGATTTGATTAGACCAACAGTACTACTGTCAATATTATGTAGGATCCAAAAGAGGAAGGTTTTCCTGAATTACGATGAGGCGGTGCGGTCGACTCCACGTGATTCTCAGAGAAATGGGAGAAATGTCTGTTTGCTTGAGTTTTTTGACTTTGATTTGGAGTCATTCACGAGGCTCGAGGTAGTATGAATATGTATAGATATTAAAATTCAATTTCTCTAAGTATCAGAACACCTAGAGTCGACCGCACTGCCTGGCCGACATTTCAGGAAAACCTACCTTTTTTGAATCGTACATAAAATTGTCTGTAGTACTAGTTAGTGAGGTGAGTGTGATGAGTAAGCTGTTCTAGTGTACCTTTACACAATTACCTACAAATAAAATAAAATAAAAATTGGAACCATAGTAAACTTATTTAAATTTGCTGACACTAATTAAGTATCTAACAGTCAATTCTAACAAACGACTCTATGAAGCTGTTATGTCATCAGCCCTGCGATTCTGTAACTCACTTTTCGAACTCACACAGCGGTTTTCGCATCGGCGGTCGCTCTCAAATCAGTCGTGAAGCAGTCATTTTATGATTTGGCATTCTGATACAAGCTCCCACCTTTTCAGACTGGCTAGACGTAAAAAAAATATTAGGTATGGCTACTACAAAATAGGTTGCTAAAAATCTAATTCATATTGCTCAATGGTTACAAGGTATTGCAGAAGAGCCTTATTTCTTTTATCAGTAAATAAATAAAGGAAGGAAAGTGAATGTTTAGATCTATGTGAGTTAAAACAGAGAAATAGGATTTGTGTTTTGTTTGGCAATTAGCGCGCGCGTTATTTACAAAAGAATTATGCGGCGAAGCAATGGAGTATGGCGGTCGTTTTTCTACGATTCGTTACAAATTTATAACCTACTTATCCCGCTTGCTATAGGTATACATATACTAGGGGAGACCGGGTACAAAAGTAACACTTTGTACTTCACACTTGATTTGTGGCTAGGTTTTAATATTGTCATTAAATTAATATAACCATATATAAATTCAGTTTATGTTCTTTACACTAACAGCTCGATTTATTTTACCATGGTGTGTTTTATATGAATAACAGAGAGTTAAAAAAAAACGTCAGTTGTTACTTTCGACCACGTAGGCAGGTCGAAAGTAACACGTTGTGGGTCGAAAGTAACAAGAAGAAGAGGTTGGTAATTAATACAATATTATATGTAATACTTGTTTATTATCTACAAGTATTTATGTAAAAAGTAAAAGTTCTGCATTCTGCATCCATCCACTAGCATTGCCAGCTCCGGCACAACCAACAGGACCCTCAAGTATCATGTGGTCTTGGAATTGTTTCAATGGGAATACGAAAAAAGAAGGTATGTGTCCTCCTTGAGCATTAATCGTAACAGCAACAGTTACTAATCTTCCACGTTCTGCTGAGGTTACTGCACCTACTTGTTCAGTTCCTTTTTGAGCAACAATCGTGCTAAGTTTTTGGACAGTGGACCCCTGTCTCATCCATATACCGGATATCTTTTGGCTCAAATTTGTATCTATCAATTACCTCAGCAAGATTATCAAAAAATTTGCTCACATTATGTTCGTTGAAACTCTGAGATCTCAGAGGCTCGGGTGCCGTTTTAAAAAACCCGTCAACCATTCATTACCATAGCCATTTGACTATCGTGCCACCTTTCAGAAAAAAATTTATCCGCCGCTTTTCTATACACTTATGTGTCGTGTAGTTGTTCTTATGCGTTGTCGCGGCATTCTGTTGGAGTAAAGGTAATTAAATAATTACGGGGACAACAGTAACTTGTTACTTTTGTACCCATAGGACTATGTTACTTTTGTACCCTTCCGCATTTTTGTTGAAACATGAAATATAACCTTAGAACGGAACGAGCTAAACAAAAACAAATTTAAACAATGTACAATCAATCTAATCAAAAATAGATATGCAAACATTCAGATTACTACCATCCTTTTACGACTATGTAAACATTAAATAACAAGATACCGAAAAACTTACTTTTGGTTTGTAAAAACACTTAGTATCCTCTCACACAATCTAACAGTGCTTGAAGTACGCGGCGACTAACTACAAGTGAGGGGGGTGCTCTCAGCTATCGCCTGACGGCGGCGGAGCTGTGTTCGACCATTGGATGAATCTAGAGAGCATTTGTTACTTTCGACCCGCCGTTACGTTTGTACCCGGTCTCCCCTACAGTCATTTCAATCAATCTCGGTAAGGATTACCCGACCTTTGACAAATTAAAACAAAAGAAGATTATATAACACAAAGACCGTTTTGGTATACCTAGTACCTATATTATGGCTGAGTACATACTCCGGTCTTCGATATTTCTAAACATAATAACAAAAAGTTGCAGCACAAAATTGCACTGCTGTTTCCTTAATATTGTCTATCCACCTTCTAAATTCTCATCTTCTTTTGCGTTTATTGTACTTTGGAGTTTATTTATTTTTATTCTAACATCTGCTACGTAAATAAAATAACAAATACAGTACGTGTACATTTAGCGTAGTTAAATTGGCAAAAAATGTGAACAATTTTCACAAACGTTATAACAAAACAACAGCGAAATGAAAAGTTAGCTAAAATCAAAAGGCTCGTGTCAACCAACCGATTACGGTAAAAATTTTATAAATAACAATATTTGTTACGAATATTGTGTATCATTAGCTACTTGTAATACATTATCATAACAATTATGTATAGTTGGCTAGCCAAAAAAGGTATTTTTAAATACCTATTTTTTTAGAAAATCGAGCAGGTTTTTTAAATCTTAAATCTTTTTACTTATTTTAATCCGTGCCAGGCTAAATTCATTAACATCGTAAAAACATTGAAAACTTTTCGTAAAAAAAAACGAAGTAAATAATGATGTAACAAAAATGTATACGTTATAATAGTTATTTGTTCCTGTTTGAGTTTATTTGACTGAGAACAATATTCTCTATGCGTTAAAGCTTTTTAGAAACGTATTAAATATTTTTGTAAGCTTAAAAATATCGCTTTTACTAGAATAAGGAATTAAAATGCACTTTCCGTTTGGTTCTTAACAAATACCTTTTTAATCTCGCTTTTTAAAAACCTTTATTAAAATAGCTGTCCACGTAAGTACATCATTTATGTACTAGGTAGGTAAACAAAAGGGTATAACAAAAACAAACAAAAAATTGATATCTTTAGTCTAATCCTACTTAGCTCTTCAACAATAACCAAACAATAACGGACGATTATCGCTAATCTCTTGTTTTATTTTTAACCTTATTACAATGCAATAAGACTTAAATTACACTTAACATATCAAACTGTTTCTAATAATTAGTTATCATCGATCATCTGAGCTTGGCCACATTAATAAAGATATCAAATGCCTTCCAGATTTAATCAAGCCGTTTTCAACATAACTCCGCTACTCTAAGTGATGTTTAAAGGTCCTATTCGTGTGTATGTTTTTAGGCGGCGAGATCAAAAGAGAATCTGTATCGTTACAAGACCAATTGCGTGACAGCCTGCATCGGAGACAAATAGAGAAAAAACATCAAAATGTTTAGTCATTTTTTAAAGATGACTCTCGATAATGTGAAATGATATGAGGTGACAGCGGAAACGCAAATTATTATATATCGCTGACTCGTCATAAACTTGGCTATTTATTTGTATTAAAATAGGTAACGTTAACAATTTAAGCGCAGGTTTTAAGACGGTGTACTTAGGTAAGATTCAGATGGTAGACATGCTAAGTACGACTTCACTATGCCAAAATCTATTACGTTTAACATTCGAAGAGTGTTAGGCTTGAACGTACCCCTGAGGTAGGTTTGAACCCCGTGTACCAATGAACTTTCTATGCGCACATAACAGTCGCTATGGCGAAGGAAAACATCGTGAGAAACGGTTTCCTTAGACAAAATGTCGACGGCGTGTCAAGCACAGAAGACTGGTGAAGAAGTAGCTTATTAGAAAAACAAATGATCATAAAGCAGATACTGAAATCTGGGGCAAGAAGGTTGCTCCTCTAGACAGTTAGTAGTTTTCACATACAATTCATATTTAAGGCTTAAACTCAAAATAACTTTATTCATATAAGTAACTAAGTATACTTATGAACGTCTAAAGAAAAGATGTTAAATTGAAGTTTACATTTACTTCCAGTTCGCAAGTCAAGGGCGTAGAGCGGGCAAGATGAACTGGTAATCTCCGTCACTCTCGCCTAGTTTTGAGTCATACAAATTGTTTAAGCTGGAGCAAATTAAGCCAAATCTCTTTGTTTTTACTCGATAGCCTGGCTTCAGTATATTTTAACCACTTTCAAGGAGCCCAAAGGAGGAGATTCTATTATTATCACAGCTCAGCCCATGAACAGGTCTGGATAATCAAATTATTTGATGCAGCGTGACCTAGTTAGTTACTCCATCCGCTAAGGATGTATACAACTTCTCGACATTAGCCACTGGAACCTTCGGGCCAGTCAGTGGTTACACTGGTCCAGTGTA
This sequence comes from Pieris melete, assembly GCA_963693345.1. NCBI lineage: Eukaryota > Metazoa > Arthropoda > Insecta > Lepidoptera > Pieridae > Pieris > Pieris melete. Next base: position 3,286,129 of record CAVNZK010000030.1, read on the forward strand.
ACCACTGACTGGTCTCTTTAGGTTGAAGGAGCTACTGTTTCTTTCTACCATCTTTCCTTTTAATACTTTTTACTGCAGGAGTCAGTTTTGTAATTTATAATTGTTTGTTTATAGAGCAACAACGGTTATATGTAAACAGTGTTATTGTGAGGTGGAAGGCTCGCTAACGATGCACGGCCTCTGATTGATCGGTTCTGCACTCCACGATCAGGTGTTATCAACATTTTTAAACGTCAAAAAAATACTTTTTTTATGGTCAGTGGGACTGGCTAAACAGCATGTTGGAGTTTCGTTCCTTCGTTGTTGTGCCGCATTACATGATTTAAATTGTTGTTTTTAGTGAAAGTGAAGGAGTGGAAGTGTAAATTACTTAATCTTCCCAAAAGAGTAGGTATACATACCTGGGCTTTTGGATAGTGCCTTCAATAGACCGCATTTCACTTACCAGCACATGGCTCTCACTTATCATACAAGTTTAACTGTATTCTATTTGTACTTAGTTTTTGGCTGTAACTTAAAAATCAATTTGTATTAATAATAATAAATATTAAAATTATTATTTAATTATTATTTGTTGGCAAAGACCAGAAGTTTTGATAGGAAGTCGTGTATTTTAATCATACTTAATTGAGTTAAGTATGATTAAAATACACGACAATTTTAAACTCAAAACGACTTTATTCATATACGTAAACAAGTACACTTATGAACGTCAGAAAATAAGTTAAATTGATTCTATTTTTACATTTACTACCACTTCACTATAACACATTAGGTATTATTAATAATTAAACATTAAAACGTTGACTACCTCTGTCGCGGCTGGCTCAAAGCCTTGATCCGTCAGAATTTTGACATCGTTTGATGATTACCGACAAATAACAAAATCATTAATTGTGCATCCGTTCAGCGGGTATAACTTCATTAAGTAGTTTTTGTATACTTTACATTATATTTTTATTGGTAATTAAATACCGATTGATTTATTCAACATTTCATAAACATTGAACAATGAGTAGCATATAACGACTCTTTTCTATACATGTGCCTATGTACGGCAAAGAAAATCATGTTAGCATGTCTAAGAGTGAGAACTGTTTTCCGTTTTTCAAATTTTAATACATTTTTGACGCACGGGAATCAGAATGCGCTATTCTATAATTACCTTTAGACCCAAATAGAGTATATGCGCAGGAGACTCATGCTTGGCTGTTTAAAATGATAAGGACCAAGCTAGCTAGAACCGAGAGGACGTCTTTTTGGTGTACCTATCGTATAAATAAAAAAAATCTTTACAAGGGTTATGTGATATCGTCACTACGAGTAATACGTTAGACGATGTCCCTAAAAGGCGTGCGTTGCGGCAGCGCTACCCTCGGGCAATGAGAGTGTCCATGGGCGGCAGTATCACTTAACATCAGGTGACCCTCCTGCCCATTTGCCTCCTATTACATAAAAAAATAGAAGAAAGTAGTTTAAATATAAAATTGTAAGTGTTATGTAGAAATTATTTCGTCAAGTGAAATCATTAGTATGTCAAATGGAAGAGACTAGTTGCTCACGACACAGGGAATCCTAGTGTAGCACTTTCACTTTTAACAAAGTAAAAGTTAAATGGTAAAGTTCTTCTTTAAAAAAAAATAAAGTTATTTTCTTAGATATTTTTTTAAAATAAATATGTTCTTTTGTTATTTACGTTATAATTTTTCATTGAATCGATAAAATCGACACCAAACATCTCGGTTATTAGTTTTTAATTTGTTTTTAATTCCTTAAATGTTTGGATATAAACGACGCCGTGCGATCAGTCACGTAGGTGTCATTATGATAATGACGATCGCCATTTAAATTTAAGTTTGTTTTAATTAGATATTTCTGTTTACATGTGTTGTGAAGTAAATAGGAAAATCATAATAATAAAAAACAATAATTTGTTAATTCATTATTTAAGTATGTATTACAATTTGAGATTTGGGAAAGCTCTTAAGTAAAAAATACCCGTGTCAGGGCTCCTAGCTCTTCCATAACAAACTAAATACTTAATTCCATAACAAAATTAAAGAAAGTTTTATTACTATTTAAAGCAGTTTTCAAAAGTTTTTTATCTTTATTTTTTTAAATATAAAGCCAAGGCATAAAACATATATAATAATAATAGAGTATTAACAATATGAGGTCTTATTCTATTGATGCCATATTTAGCACCAGCTACTCATCTTCTTTTCAAATGGCAAAGGCACCCTTCTCCATTCGCTTTCAATACGCGCTACGCGCCGCTAGAAGTTTCCCATTATGTTTGTCATCATGCCAACTCTTTAAGTCTTGACCATCGCCGTTCGGATGCCTGCCTTTCAGTCTTCTACAGATAACACTTGCACATCTTCCCTGTACAGAATGAAAGAAATAAAAATAAATCAGTGGCGCTACAACCTCTATTTTATGAATCTGTTTCATGATCATTTTTCAATCTAATAGGCAAGTAAATGATCAGCCTCCAGTGCCTGACACACTCCGTCGACTTTTTGGGTCCTAAGACATGTCGGTTTCCTCACGATGTTTTCCTTCACCGTTCGAGCGAATGTTAAATACGCACATAATAAATAGTCCATTGAATAGTCTTACTATAGGCGTATAGCCGGCCGAACCTACGACCTCATGAGAGTCGCACGCTGAAGCCACTAGGCCAACACTGCTCACTCCTGCACAGAATGATACAGGTTAATTTAATCGGAGGTTAAATACATACACTAACCATGTCTAATTGAGCGATGTACCTATTTTCAACCGTTATAGGTACAGTTATACAGAAAACAACGTGACCGTGTCCTATACCCGAGGGTATAGGCACTGGGGAACATGAGCCTTCGTCAGACACAGGTTGAAAAGACAGTACACTCATGCATAGCATAGAAATTATTAGTAGAACCACTGAACCGGAAAAAATGTGATATCGTAATTTTTTGTTATCAATTTAATTCCATTTCCAACTTTGATAACAGGCAAAACATTGTAAAAACATATAAACAAAGATAACATCTATATATATACATAAAAATAAATCACAAATGTTGCTTATTGCATAACTAGATCTAAAGACCGATTCGAGTTATTTTGTTAAACCCAGAGAAACGACCTTAAACTCAGAGAAAATGGAAAATATTAAAAAAATACCTAGGTTTTTATTTAGAAAAGCCTAAGTATATTCCTATAGCATAGCATAATGATCTATGTGTTGGTCTCTACATCATCATCATCTAAAATCATCTAAGGTCATCTACTAAAAACGTAGGCCAAGTAAAAATATCATAATAAGGCGAAACGAAGTTCGCGGGGGCAACTTGTATTCTGTAGATTATGCAATCATTGGAATACTTAATTAATATTTTTTGCACTGTCAGGCAAAAGTGCAAATCTTACGCCCCATTGCGAATTTTCGGAAGGCCTCACAAGTAAGCGTCGGTAATTATTGATTAATGTTTCGATTAATAAAGTTTCTATCAAAATAATTAATTATCAATATTTATCTATTATTAAAACTTGTTTAATAAAACCGATGTTAGTTGTTAGATAACGAGTACATTTTCGTGTTTATAATTAATCGGGAATTTCTATATATGTATCTATAATTTCTTTTTTATCATTATTTTGTTTGATTTTAAAAATGTTTTTATATCGCCTTAGAAGTTAAATAGTGGCTGATAAATTTTTTGGGATAGTCTTAGTAATGCTTTAAAACTTTATTGTAAATAAAGTGATTACCTCAGTTGTATGTATTTATGTATGTAGTGTGGACTAAATTTCCGCTTTAAGACGCACGTTGAGCGTAAAGTCTTGCGTAATTAAGACTGCCTAGCTCCTCCCAGAAGCTCAGAACTTACCTGGCACTTCGCAAGATTCACGGAGCGACCCCACTGCTTCGAGGATTACTGTTCGTTGGGAAGCCATAGCTTAGCCACAGCCACAGTTCCAGGACTACGTAGGAGACTGATTCCTCTGCGCTGAAAGAGTCTCTGCACAAGTGATTGTCTGTCGAGCCAAGGACAAAGGGATGTTTATGAAGGAGACAATTAACGCAGTGAAATCGATTAATTAAAATGAAAATGCTTACACTAGATTAAGGCATTTGTTTACGTCAGTTGACATAATGCAGTAACGATAAGTTATCTTTAAAAATAATCGTAAAGCTGACTCATTTACTTCAGTGAATCTGTGATAAAAATATAAAACAAATAATGAATTTTAATATAATCTACATTCTATTTAAATAAAAGCTTGTCACCTGACATTAATTAAATTGTTATGTGGAATTATGGACTTTACCGACTTTTCAACGCCCTTTTTCGGCCGAATAATTTACTAAATTATAGTAAAAATTAAGTAAATTAGGCACTGCTAATCAGTTTGTGTACTAAGACTGATTATCATGAATAATGTTGTTATAAATGTTTATTACTACGTGATGTAATAGTCATAATATTTGTATGTAATAAAATACCAGTAAAACATGTTGTATAAAAATAAATAATTGATAACGCGTTTATCATATATCATAAATTAATAGGTACGTTAACTACAAATATTTTGTCGCAAACTCTATAGTATTAATATAATACAACGGGGAACAACAGACCCTGTAATTATTAAGATGATTAAAGATTTATGATAAAAAATATACATTTTTTATTAACAGTGGTTGCCTGGAATAGATTGTTGTACCTAAATGTTTCCACACTAATTCTCTGGTCTGGTACGGTCTCTTTTATTGAAGTTATATATTGATGCAGAAGTTTTTTTGATTATAATATATTCTTATTGGTTACTTCTATTCAATAACAATAAATCACACTACATCTTGGTACTGACAAGCGTGTATTATTGAGAATGGTGTGGCCACCGCAAAGGTCGGCTGAATGGATAGGTCGCTGGGGAATATTCTGTCCCACACTGTATAAACAAAAACCTGTATAATCGTTTAGATTATTTATAGATCCAGGAGATCCTTTGTAACGTTCATGTTGGTGTTCTTCAAGGTACTGTGAAGGGGACTAATAAATTCCTAATGTAGCTAGTAGACTTAGCGGTTGTACTAAGCCTAAAGCTTATCTCGGTTTATAGACTTTTAAATGCAAAAAGAATATTTTTTCATCACGCATATGGTATTGCGGTCTTGTTTCTAGATAGGTCTTCTATAAAACTGTATGACATCACTTTGCTTTATGCCCAAGAGATCCCGCGGCGATTTAGGAATTATGATTTGTCTTTTTCACACCATGGGTCACACCATCGTGAGCTTTTTACAGAACTTTTTGAAAATATTCTAAATCATATGTTCGTAACGTATGGTTTGGTGAAAGAATTTTTCAAATTAGTATAGTAGTTTTGGAGCCTATTCAATGCAAACAAACAATCAAATCATACCTCTATAATATCAGTGAAGATATATGAATGACACATTTAAGTCTAGAAGATCCTTCTCAAATTCTTCCTCACATTTAGCGCAAGTGTTAGGAAAAAATGGTGAATGTCATGAAAGTGGATGAAGCGAGAGAGGTATGTCAGGACTGTATGTGTCTCTGTCTACGGAAAGGCGTGTAGAGATAGATAGATACTTTTATGGTAGACAATGAAGGCTTATGTTAGTATAATGTTTTTCTTCAGTCCTATCATAAAGTGAACAGTAGAAATCGACGTGGATGATGGATGATTAATGATGGGAGCTACTGACAGACGTCATTGTTACATGTTTGTCTGTCTGTCCATTGTTGTGATCAGGTGCTAAAGACTTGTAAGGCCCAAGGTATAGGAAAAACCGAATTAAATTGTGTAGCTTGGAAATATTTGTTTTCCAAACTTTACTTAGTTATAATTTGCAGTTACAACAGATATTTGAAAATTTACATATTAATAATTATTATGAGTATATAATAAACATTTCATATATCTAATTAATCCTTAATGTAAACAGAAATTACTAATGTTGAATGATAGAACAAGAAATTGATTTTTACACAGTATTCAAAGTAAAGCCAAATTCAGAGTGTTTCACTGTTAAATTTAATTGTTTTTAATAGTATTCATTGCAAGCTATTGAAAATTAACCAATTAATTACAGCGGAATGTAAAAAACACGCTTTTTCCCATAACTTAGTCCACACAGCCGCAAACAATAAGTTTTACGCACTATGCGCGAATAGTAGCATAAAATGGAGTAAGATTTTATCGTAACTCTTTTAAAGTTGTTATGACTGATCACTTTGTAAAAAAAGCGTGATACTATAGCTGTTTTTATACAGACATAGTTTTATTTACATTCAACTAATTTTGTACACTTTGAACACGAAGGTTATGTATCAGATAAATAAGTAAAATAGAAGAAAATAACGTAAAAGTATCACAACTAATTATTCCTATCAAGTGTCCTCTTGTTATCTATAAACCTTTCATAAATTAAACAAATTCATGAATTGGAGTTTAAGAGTATAAAATAATTTAGGGTGCGTAATCGCCTACGCAGCTCTGTATACTAAATAACTAAACAAATCTGCATTCTTCAAATTGTAGTAGTTGGAATCTCGACGCCATAGAAAAAAAAATCTTCAGAAAAATCCAAATTACATATCTTCACAGGTGCAGTTGTCAAAGTTTCAATATTTTATTTGACCGGTTTATTTGACGGTACTGCTACGCGAGTTGCAAAGCAGCGAAGCACTCCATATAACTAGACTGGTTATACTATATAAAGCTTATTTATAATAAATAAAAGCTAGCATAAGCCTTACCTAATCCTTTACTTTTTTATAAGGTTTAGTATTAAGATTAGCATTAGGATTAAAATTAGCGTTAGGATTTGGATTAGGAATCCTAATGATTATGTTATTTTAGCTAACTTTTATTTATTACAAATAAGCTGTATAGCATAAGGATTAGGATTAGGGCTAGCATTATTTGATTTGAATATCATAAGATGTTATCAGTAGGAAACCCAAGCATCAATAAGAAAACCTTGAGATAACGATATTGCAGTACGCACAACACATTCTTTTCGTTATCCTAACACATTTTCAAATTAAAAAAAGGGTGCGTGTACTTATGTACGCGCGTAAGAAGTTATACTTCTTTGGCATTATTAAGAATAGTTTTTGATTGCATTGCATGCAAATAATTAATTACAATTAAATAATCAAAGACTGGAAAAGGAGTCATTATAATCAATAAAGTTCAGTTTACATTTGAAAAATTAAATAAATAAATAAATATTTATTAATATTATATTTATTATTATTTTCTAATATTAATTAGTATTGATTTAAATATTCAATTTAAATCACTTCTGATTATAATTCAGACGCACATATAAAATTCGCACTTGTATAATGAAAACAAAATGAAAACACGTGTTTTAAATGAAGAAACTCAAAGCATGTGGATAAATATTATTAATATAAATACACTGAACAGAGGCGGCGTGCGTGACAACATGCGCCACTAACTTCATTCTGTTAATTTCGTGTCACGGTGCGCGCGTAGCGTAAAATTTCGCTCTCATCAATTTTTCATAACGCGCCTAAAGAAATATAACTTCAAAAAGTGTTGCAGCCACAGAATCTCCAACTTCTGGACAGGTACTCCCACGGACACAAGCCAACAAGCACTAGTTAATCGTATAAGGCCGAGGTCGCGGGCATCAAGTCAATACTGTAACCGATATTTCGACAATAGCATGCCTAATTAATTTGATAGTCGAACTTCGAACTCAACTGTGCTACTATTAAAAATACGCGAGCATAAAAACAATTCGATATTCACAATTTGTTCTATGTCCCTCGTACCATCACGAATTATCAAAACAATTACAATACAATTTAAGAAAGATCACCTTACCAAAAAAGGGTGTGAGGAAATATTTCAGCAGGAAGACTAGTAGAAGTATTACGCAGTAGTAACAATTTCTTTTTTCTTTAAAATATTAAGTTTTAGTTTATTTAATGTTTAATTTCAGTTTTCTTTTCTTATCGATTCAGGTAGGTAGGTACTTAATTGATTGATTGTTTTCTATTTCGTATATTTTGTTTAACAATGTAGGTAATCTATTTGGCTTTGTATATTGTCTATGCTTTTATTTATAATATGTATAGGTGTAGCTTACTTATAAATAAATAAATTTTATTTTACTATTTAAATACAAGGTTTCTTGAAGGTGGTGACGACATCTTGAAATTAACAATTTGAGGAACTGGCCTTTGATATGCGTTTATCTAGAGTCGCAAGAGGTAAAAACTGGCGGAGGTTCTCGAAAAACGGCATAAGGCATTATTTTTTATATAACAAACGAGTAGACTCATCTGATGTTAAGTTATAGCCGCTCATGGACACACCCAATTCCAGAAGGCTCGCGAGTGCGTTGCCGGTCTTTTAAGAATTATAGTATTATGACGGGGAAACCCTTTTCTAGTCACTCTAGGCGCGCGACAGTAAACCCTGCCCAGTGCCCCCATGTGGTTCCCCATCCACGCTAGCCGACGCTATTACTATAACAACGTAACACATTAACGCTTGGCCATTTGTATGTTCCGTACCTATAGAAAAGCATACACTCATATTATCTTCTTCTTCAGTCGCACTCTTCCTCCACTATCTCCTGTCTTCGGCAGGCCTCTGCGCCTGGGAGATGGTAAGACCCGTAATGGCCTTTACTGGATCGGTCCAGCGAGTTGGGAATCGGCATCGAGGTCTGGTGCCCTCCACTCTGGACATCTAGGCTTTCTGGAACTCTATTACATGTTAAAAAAAAACACACTTATATAAGTAACGTAATAAATTAGTTTATTAACGATGTGGAACCCCTATCTTAAGATTAGGTATATTAATCATCGAAACAGATTAGACGTCAATGTTTATCATGTGTGAATCATAATATTTTTGAATTTTTAAAAATATCATATTGATAATATGTGCAAGTAACGATTGAAGATTAAAGGATTTAATGTATATTAGATTATAGAATAATATTTTTATTAATTCGAATTTAAAAACAAATTATGTTAGTATATTAAATATTTATTAGGGAATATCACCACGCTGGCATCAATCCAAATATCATTTCATATATGTACGAACGTAGGTATTTTAGATAAGACTTTGTACGGCCTTCAACTTCATCGAAAAGAATATCAAAATTAAAAACATAGTTTTATCAATATCCGCGTAAAAGAAATGAATTTCAATGAATCTACCGGAAGGCGAATTAATTAAAAACAAATGAAACTAGTAAAAACAGAAATACCTATATGTATAATTAATTTCACATTCATTCAGCTTTTGAAGGATATCTAGAATGTTCTTCTAATTACTATCCAGTAGGTAATATTATTTTGGACTGTACAATTTGGCATTAAATCATTAATTTATCATTGTAACTAGCCTATTCGTACATTACCCAAAATGGAGTCAACGTGCCCCGTATTTCAAAATCCAAAATTTTTTTACATATTAAGCGCTGTCTCGATTGTAATTTAAATAATTTCCTACACCATACAAACGAAAAAACAAATATATACCTATAGGTACAAAAAAGTTTTTTTTTATAGAACGGGGGGCAAACGATCTCATCGATCTCTCGAGGCTCATCTGATGTTAAGTGATACCGCCGCCCATGGACTCTCTCAATGCCAGAGGGCTCGCGAGTGCGTTGCCGGCCTTTTAAGAATGTTAAAACATTTACAAAAGGAATATTTCAATAAAAATTATTAAATACATTTAACTCTGTTATACCTAATTCCTTTGTGATGTGTAATGGTGTGAAAGCGAGGGTATGTACGAGAGGGTGTGTATGTAGGTTCATGGTAGTTATTTAGCGCTATGCATAGTCTTAATACTCCTTTTAAGCATATTCCGCGATTGCATGTCAGTGCTGCGCGACACAAATCTAAGATTTTTTGCATAATTGGTGTTAATGAGAGGAACGCGAAACAAAGCAGGATAACGAATCTGGTTTCTGGTTCATATATATAAAAGTGGTCTCCTGATTTTCACTGTATATATTGATAAAAAGCACATTAAAATAAGTTTATTAAAAGATGCCTCGACGGAAAAGATGTTTTTTTGAAGTGAAACTTCTACATCGGGGTTGGAAAAAACTTTAGTGTAACATTTTTTCGTTACGCGTCACATTTTTCGGGTACGCGCCATGTTGCTTTTTGAAGTCAAACTTCTTTATCGGCGGTAAAATGAATTTTTTATCGACGTATGGAAGAAAATTTGTAGCAAAATAACGATAACAATGATAGTAATAATTCTATTACAATTAATGAAATTCCGTAATAATCTTACTAGTAATAAGGTAAAATGAAATAATTGTATTTGTATTCATGTCTATGATAATAAAAGCCTTTTGTTAAACTTTATTTAACCAATCTCGTTAAGTTGCATATAGTAGATAATTTTTCGAAAAATAAGGTCATAAAGAAGTTTCACTTCTTACGTGTGTACACGTAGTACACGCACTAAATTTTTTTTTTAAATACTTTGCAGAGGTTAAATTATTATTAAAATTGCGGACCATTATTTATTAAAAGCCTTGACATGTTAAACAATTCATTTCCATCATCAAGTTGTCTTTTGATTCAATTGGTAACGCCAAAAGAGTGCATTATGTTTTGTTGTCCTGTTACTGTACCTAAATTAATCTTTGTAAAAAGGTCTATTTGATAAGCTTCAGTCGCAAAGGTTTGAACAGTAGATCTTAAGCTGCGAGTTATAAATCAAAATTGTAATGTTTATGCATGTGAAATCATAAATGTGTTATTAAAACTGTTATATTATAATGACTATGTCAAGAATATTGTAAATACTCTATTTTGTGTTATTATATTGACATACATAGTTACTTTTATTCTAAAATGCATGTATTCACGCCGTTTATTGCAGTTATATATAAGAAATTAGAAACGCAACTTCCCAAGCTCTAGAATTTGTTGCATTTTGCAACGGATAAAAAAGGATTTTACAAATAGTTTTTATATAATTTACTTATCTCTTAAGATATGTATTTGCCATTATTCATACCTTGTTATCATCTTCATTAATTACTCTTACTACCTTGTCGGCTTTAGGCAATAGGTATGGAGCGGTTTACTTTCCATATAAAGTTTGAAACACGATATGTATTGCAAGTTATTGAAAAGTAATATTAACAACATAGAGTTCTAAAAATAATCAACGCGGTTGCAGGTAGGCCTATGTTCTAACCACATGAGAGTTCATTAACTTTTGAGTGAACCATTCGATGTTACTGTAATTAAATATTCTTTGCCCTCTAGGCAATTGTAATAGACTTGACTTTAGGAATTGGTTTTTCTTATTATTACCGAGGTAATATTATCTATTGGACTGACAATAATTTATCAATTGATTTACTTGAATTAGGATTTTTTTTAAATGTAACGGAAGTGTGTAACAAGTTAGTTCTGGTATTCTAATATCTCTTTTGACTTTATCGACAACAAAAAATTTTTGGTGTTTTTTGGGAAGAATGAAACGTAAATTAGGTTCAATATCTTTGTTTATTATACTCACTTAAAACTATTTATTAAATAAATATACATTACTTTGGAATATTTACAATAGACGAAGCGGAATGCTACGATAACAATACATAATATTGCAGAGATTACCTTAAAACTAATTCCACTGGTGCATTTAAATCTAGATCACAGATAATCAACACTATTGTGTTCAGCCTCTTGAGATTACAGTTATTGTCGCGTTAACACTGTCACCGGTTTGTAGATGTGGGGTGTTAGTGGGTGGTGCGAAGGTGAAGACAGCTCAGGACTGGAAGCACCTGAGTTGCTGGGTGAATGTTGCATGATAGGTGGTGATGGTGGCAGAAGCGGGGACGTCTGCGACATCATTTGAGGGTTGAGGGAGCTCTGGAGTAGCGGCGACTGGCCTAAGAACGGACCCGTCGGCATACGCTCATACATCGCTGGAGAATAGGGTAATCCTGAGTAGTTCTCAGTTCTAAAAGCCGGGTGTACGGCGCTAGGAGTCACTGGCGGAGTCTTCATTTGCATAGGTGCGTATCGCTGGTACAACAATTGCGAGTACAAACCGACCAGCTGAGAATATGTGGTGGGCGGATAGCCTCCAGGTAAGGGGCCACCAGGGAATAAAGGCCGCTTAAAACAAGCAAGGCGTGATCTGCCGTTCAACGCTGACCGCCGACGGAGCTTGCCAGTTGTACCACCAATAAAAACATCTTCCGCGGACGCATCCAACATCCAGTAATTCCCTTTACCAGGGTCATCGTAATGTCGCGGCACTTTAACAAAACACTTGTTCAAACTCAGGTTGTGTCTGATGGAGTTCTGCCAGCCCTGCCGGTTCTCTCTGTAGTAGGGAAAGTTGGTCATGATGTACTCGTAGATCCCATTTAATGTGAGACGTTTCTCGGGACTGTTCCGTATTGCCATCATTATTAATGCATTGTAGCTGTATGCAGGTTTTTCATGTTTCTTGTCCTTCTTCTCGTCGTCTTTAGGCTTGGTGCAGTCAACGGGCTCGGTGCCCGTAACATCCAGCTCTGAATCGCTCAAATCCGCTTCAGATGGAGTGGTATTGGATGTAGTTGGGGATGGCGGCGGTTTGGAGCCCGCATGATTCATTAAAATTGCGTTAATACTAAAATCTCCTTCGAACTTCACCATGTTGTATATTCACTTGTAACACTTTAGATAACGACTCGCGCGTGCGTGCACACTGCGAGCAACGAACGAACTGACGTGCGCGGAGGCGGGCGTAGCTATTTATAGAGCGCGCGTCTCAGTCCGCCTCGGCAGCTTTGAGAGGCTGCGTCCACCAATCGCGGAGAGAGCTTTTCGATACATAGGGAAACGCCCCTCGCCGCAATACCCGCTCCCCGCTTCTCCGCATCCCTCTATCCCCCCTAAAAACGAGCAGCATATCGCATTTGACGCCACACATTCGAAGCGCCTTTTTATATTGTAATGAATATTTCTACACAATTACTTTGTGACAATTAAGTAAAGCTTACTCTCAAAGATAGTGTTTCGTTCCTGGATATTTTTATCGTAAATCTTGATAAAATGGTTACGTACACATTCATAATACGATTTAGATAATAAATAAACTTTGACTAGATATAGGTAGGTGAAACTCCTCATTATATTTAGATAATGACATTGGCAATTTTTTTATAAATACTACATTTGCCGTGATAAAATATTGATAGCAATAGTTGTTATTCGCATGAAATGAAATTACAAATCAAAAGTTTTGTTATTATGCACTTAGTCTACGCTTAAGTTTACGTCTAAGTTTTGTTTTTGTTTTTGTAAAAGGCCACTGAACTTTCCAATGTGTTCTTTGCTTTCTTCATCCATATTTCCCCAGAAACCTTAAATATGTCGTCAGCCCATTGCTTTTGATTTGTAATTTTTAATAGTACCTACGGAATTAATGAGGCTTGAGTATTATTCAGACAGTTCTATTGTGCCGTATTATTATATAAATGTAGATATCATATCTTTATAGTCATATAAATTTTTAATTAAAAAATATATTTTAAAACGCTGTATGTAAAAGCGTTTTCTGTCGTTAACTTAATCTGTAGGTCCAGAGGTTATAAAAAAAATACAGACTTTATAATATTGGTATAATACGTCGATTTAAAACAGTATCTAGGTATACCTACCTATTTTGTGATTAATTTATGTAATTTTTATTTATAACAGTATGAATTCTCTACAAGTTAAAAGTTTTTTTTAACGATGAATTCAGCAGTCTGCTTTTTTTTTAATGGCTCTGGCACGATTTGTGCATTAGCCAGCATCAAGTATAGGATTTTTTATATTTCGTGCTTATTTTTAGAAATTCGACCGTGTCCTCCACGTACGGTTTAAGCACTCACCCTGTACCGCACAACCCTCCCAAAGGCCGAGAACAAATTTAAATTAAATTAAAACTTGTCCTCGAACCGGTAATCGAACCCGGTACCTAGCTGCCACTTAATAAGACCGCTAGGCTATGAGGCTCCAGCAGTCTGCTTCCAAAAAAAACTTCCAAAAAAGAGAAGAAAAATAAATATAAATACCTACAAGTTTTTGCGTAGTTAAGATGTTCTCGGTAACTCTCACTGTTATCTATCATTGACAGGTCAAGGTCTTGCCATGCATAAAAATTATTTTAAAAGTTTTAGTAATACCTATATGACCTCATGAACGTATTATAGAAACCTAGGATCGAAAAGGTTGCGCCTGACTGAGCAAAGATCAATTATTTTTCAAGTTCCTGTTATATTAAGTGTAATTTATATTTGTGTTGGTTAATTTAACAATAAGTATGATATTTATATTAAAAGCTTGACGGCGAACTTAACTGTACCTACTAAACTGTTGTATTTTAAAAAAACATTATGATTTATTCTAAAAACTGAAGTGATAAAACTTACAACAGATTGTGACTAATCCTTTGACAATTTAAATGAATCATAGACTTAGAATCGTCGGCACAGTATTACCACGAATCATAATGAGCATTACTATCAATAGGCATAGATTAAATTAGCTGATTAGAATACTTTATAGCTACAGAGATCTACGATTGCTACGGAACTGCGTCATGACGTGTGACGTATCTGACGTTAGGACAAATGTTATGTCATTGTCATTTGTAGGATAGGTATAGTGGATACGGCATTAGTATTTTTTATTCATGCTATTTTTACTGCAATAAAAAAAAACAAATCAGTGACACTGCAACATTTTTAGGTCTGGGCCTCAGATTTCTGTAGGTATTTGTTACATGATCATTTGGAAATCTAATAGGCAAATAGGTGATCAGCCTCCTGTGCCTGACACACGCCGTCAACTTTTTATTTGCTCCATATCCCGTTACTTAAAACGCTTAATACTTAATCATTTGTGGGCAACGGTAATGCAACAAATTACAAGAAATTTCTAATACTAAGCGGCTTCATTCATAATCCTATACACATATCTCTTAATATTTAAGAAAATTTAAACCGATTAGACAGGTAATTTAAATTTTTAGCATTTTAAGAGCTGTTAGATACTTAAGACGTACTTATGTATGAGATACCGTTGGCTACACTAATCTATTGTTCTGGAAATGCGAGCTTAGGTGTGAATTGTTTTTGTAGACGCCACAGATTAGATTAGGTACGACTGAACGTAATCTTACAAAAGAGGTTTTATGATTTGTTTTGATTATCCGATTTTAATAACGGCTGTTTTGTGTATTGTTTCAAAAGTATGTATAGGCTTAGTGAAAGCTTAGTACAATAAGAATTTAAGAAGTTTATATCTTTGTGTATCTATTTCCTAGTTCTATTGCCTTTTATTAATGCACTACATTTAAAAGATTACACTTTAGGTACGGGATGAAAACGCGTTTCTATACTTTTAAATCAATCACGGATTAATTATTTCAATTACTAAAGTTTTCCGTAAAAGAAAAAATTATGTTGCTGAACATGTTAAATGTTAAATAATCAAAATACCGCATCCGAAAATCGATTATACATATGTCTTGTCAGTCCGGCCAGAAGAACCAAGAACTCTTGATCTCGGCCGATCAATCGAATTATTATGTTCCTAATTCGATTATCGGACAGTCCGGTAGCCTCCCAAACGGGAATATGTAATAGACGTCATAATCACGATTGTATCATAACTTATATTACATTGAATCTGTGGTCGTTAAACTAGAAAAAATGTTTCCAATATGTCGAATTAAAACTTAATAAATATAATCCGAAACTCAATAGAAAGACATTTTAAATTGTAATTTGGCGTAAATACAATAATTGTTCAAATATTATTCCTTTTATTAGCGTTTCGATACATTTAAACGAAATGTGATTTGAAACAATACCTACTTTGAAAAATGGCGCGAAGAAAAAAAATTAATAAACGAAATGTCATTTGAAAATTAATTTTTAAAATGGCGCTGGGACTGTCTTTGATAGAGTATTTTTTTCGGTCTTGTGAGTAGATCCGAAGATTTTGTTAATCTAGTTTCTATATCAAATTACCTTAACAATTGATATTTTTTTTTTAAATAAAACAATTCGTTGCGATAAAATTTTTATAGAACCGTTCGTTTTTATCTGGGAGTAACAAACTAATAGACATACATTTACATATACTTAATTATTACAACGGTTCCGTCCCTATAATATCTGCTCATCACATAGTGCTTCCGTCTCAGACATCGTAATGTTTGGGAACAAAATATAAATAAATAGATAAGTAGGATGATTCTTCGTCCATCTGATTGAATTAAGTGGACACTCATAGGCCGCGACTCAACGCGACAATTCATCTGTTCAATTCCGTCGCGATGTTTGTGACCCGCACCTTAAGTAAGGTTAAATAATTGATGCCCACACTAGTGATAGTGTTGAGCTATGGATTTCGATAGTTTTTTTTTAAATCATATTACCAAGAAAAAATATAGAACCATCCGACAAGAGGTGAACTTCTGATGTGAAGTAAAACTGCTTTTGGACTTTTACACTGTCACGTAATATCCAAAAAAAATATTTTTTTTTTCAAGAATCGAACTTGGTACCTTACAGCACTGACGGCTATGTGTCAAAGACGGTATAGAAATATCTGTTTAACATCGATAAGTTGTACTTATCAAACATCACTATAATAGAAATGAATATGAAATTGAATTAGCGTCGGGGTCGCGCGTGGGCGATGTCACTATACTCCTTAATGCCACTACTACTGACACTCGAAACTCGACATAGGAGTAAGTGAATTCGTATTGTTAAACGCAGAAGTTTTGCCCATTGCTACTAACATACATTATAGGCAGGGACCACGGATCTCCACTTGCTGCGGTCCTGACATGTCTCTCTCCTTTCACCCACTTTCATGACATTCACTATACTTGTCGGTCATATGACCTGTCTCTATAAATAATTTAGTATCTTATTACCTCTAATTAAAACACTTTGGTAATGCTAAAACTGGGCAAGTAACACAACTTTTATAACAACGTTAAACGTTGTGTCACGTTAAACGAGAGATTAGTTTGCGCTGACACAAATAGTAACTTCGAGACATTTTCGTGAATAAATAGTTAAAGTCAAACAATTCTCTTGGTCAGAGACCAAGCAAGTGAGATGTATTCGTGTTATTAATCGCTGGAAGTCGCAATTACAGCTTCCTTCTTCTTAAAACGTTTATCCTTGTTTGCTTGTTTGTCCCCTCATTTAGAGTACAGTTAACGAGAAACGAAGTCTATAAATGTTTAATTTAAACGTAGAATATTAATTTAATTTAAAAATAGGACCTAAATTGTTTTACTGTAAAAAAGATCTAGATAATACAAGAGTATAGGGCATAACATTATAAACATAAACCCAAAAATAAACAGTGGCGCTACGACCATTTTAGGTCTGGCCCTCAGATTTCTGTATCTGTTTTATGATCATTTTTCAATCTAATAGGCAAGTAGGTGATTGTGCTTGACACACGCCGTCGACTTTATGGGTCTAAGGCAAGACGGTTTCCTCACGATGTTTTCCATTACCGTTCGAGCTTTGTGCACATAGACAGAAATTCATTGGTGCAGACAGAGATCGAACCTACGACCTCAAGTATGTGTCGCACGCTGAAATCACTAGACCAACACTGACCTTAAAATAAAAATTTAACCCAAATGAATGTTAATCTGTTAGTGAATTGCGTACCAACATGAAAGAATGTTTAAAGGCTTAATTACAAACAATTTCATTTCTAGGCTATAGAGGCTACAGAGAGGGTATAATTTGGTTTAGCTAAAGGATTATTATTTTTCTAATAACATTGTATAACTAAAAGTTCATATTTATGCCAGAAATATAACTGAAAGTACTGTCTGTAATTGTAACTTTAAAATGATTGGTCGTCAAAGACCGTTAGATAAGGCGACCTTAAATAAATATCTAATAAAAAAGTGTTTTATTTAGACAAAGTATAAAGCTACCATTCCATACATCGTAAATAGAAAATCTAGGAAATTGTTTAATCAGTGGTGCAGTCGCCTTTTGAACACCCGACCCCAGAGTTGTGTGGTACACGGCCAAGCCTATAAGCACTGGTTTGAATACAGTTATTTATTTATCAATAAGGAAACATGACGGAAAACAAAATATTTATACAAGTTTTAATTATAAAAATTGTTTAATATCTGTTAAATTCTTTTTTATAAAAGTAAGAAATAAAAATAAAATAATAAAAAGTACGACTATTTAAACAGAAATTATAATACATACACGAATGAAAGTAATTACAACGATTTTAAATGGCGCTTGAAGCGGAGCACATATCGACTTCTCAGTTCGTGTCTAAAACAAAGTAATTTCGATAATAAAGCTAGTTTGTTATCATCAGCTTCCGTTCAACCAGTTCAACTTGTTCAGTCACCGTACTTAAGACTTTTTGGCCGTTTCCCGGTATGTATGAACGTACAAGTACTGTTACTCAGTACTCTAGTTATTTATGATTCGCGCCAACAAGGCCAAAACAATTTCTGGAATTGCAAGAGACGATAGCAAGAGACCGCATGAGTTTGATTCCATGGAAGTTGGGCCGGGTGCTGGTATGGGATGCTACCTGTCAGACACACTGGCCCCTTCCCATCTACATGGAACCAACAACAGAGCTGATGCGGCTGAAAAAGCTAAAACCTGCAAATACAGGGGTATAGGCTCCGAATATGATTTTGTCACATTCGGTGTCGAGGCCCTTGGTCCGTGGGGTCCTAGCGCTTTAAGGATATTTAGGGAAATATCAAAAAGGTTAGTCGACATCACAGGAGACCGAAGAGCTGGCAGCTACTTCGGGCAAAGAATTAGTCTAGCGATTCAAAGGGGGAACGCTGCCAGTATCTTCGGAACCTTGCCTAAAGGGACAGGGAAAGTATAATATTTTAAGGTTAGTTATTGTTTTTATTGTTCTTATTTTTTGTGCATTAATGTGTAATGGAAATAAATGTTTTTTTCAATACTGAGGTCGTTCGCTCAAATGCCAGGCACTTGATTGAATTGCAAAGAAAGTGGCTGTCCCAAGCAAACCTGGCGTCGTACTGTTGAGACAAAGAGAGGCGATGGAGAGTCACTGTGGACGCTCTGCTCCATCTAGGGGTTATAGGAGATTTAGTGAAGTCGAGTAGGCATAGAGATTTACTTTTCTAAAGAAAATTGAAACAAATTACGGTACAAGGATAATGTAGAAAAAAATAATTAAAATCGTAAGTAGTTTGATATTTAACTCTGGATAATATTCAATCAATTACAAATATCTCCATTTACAGTATAAGTCATTTTGCTTGGTAAACCAAACATTTAATTCGACATTCATACATAATGTATGGGGAAGGCCGATCGTGGGAGACGCCAGCTGCGAAGCCTATACTCAAAAGAAATGCTCAAATTATATGAATTTATTTGTGGTTGTAAGAAACTATGGATGTTTTTAATTTCAATTAATTTTATACAACTTTTTATACGTTACATGATAGAAGTTGCTGAAAGAAATTGGATTACTATATTTTTTTATAAACGAGTTCTTGAGTAAGGTCACATTTAAATCGTTTTATTTTTAATAAATAAATCATTGATTGCGACACTCGGGATTCAATTCCCACCGAAACAATACTTTTTGCGAGTTGGTTGGCACGGAAGGGTGTTGATTTTAATCTTTGAAACACATTAGTTTATGAAACTTAAAATACTTTAATATAATATTAAAGCCTTTATTGCTTTAATTACTTATACTAGTACATAAAAATGTGAAGTACTAATAAATTAACAATAAAAAAACACTAATAATTAATCGGCAAGCCGGTTAATTTCTGTTATACAGCTTGGACATAGGCCTCCTCTAAGAGCTTCCACTCTTCTCTGTTTCTAGCTTTACGTACCCACATAGGGATAGCTGCTCTACCAATATCTAAACATTATATTTAATAACATGGGAACTTATTTTCTCTAACAGATCAAGACATTTTGAAGTAACACTAGAGAGTTCACGAAATTGAGTGCGCAATGACGCCCGCTGCGCAAGCTCTTCACTCCAATTCATTGCTTTAGCATAATCTAAGAAGCGTTCGTATCGATACTTTAATATAAAATTAAGCTAAGATACTTAAAAGTGTATACGCTTCATATGAGAATAAAAAATCGTGGGAATGGGAATTAAGAATATAGTTGTATTTGGGAATATTACTTTAAATGTCGTTATTACGTTAATCAATAAAACCTGCAATTTACATTTAGATAAAAACTATTTTATAAATTTATTTACAAAACACACATATACAGTATCAACAATATCATACATAGTGACAATAAAAATAAAAACTTAAAATTGATAAATAGAAAATTGAAACGAATTTAAAAAGTTTGTGGCAGTGTACATTATCATAATGCTGGCGGCATTTCCTCGCTGTATTAGCAATATTATTCGTTGAGCGAGGAAAGCACCAGCTCTGGGGTCACAGGTACTATCTACCAGGCGGTAACTTAAATCTTACATTGATGCTTGTGCTCTCGAACCCCACAGCCCAAGAGGCCCTTCAACAAAATCAAAATTAGTTTTATTTTTTTTACCTGCGAGATTATTATTATTTGATATATTATTACCTACCCAAGTATATTTATGATTTCGTGCAATTGACGTTATTAGTTCTCCTTCAAAATTTTATATAAATTTATCGCGAAATAAATTATCAAAGTTTTTATTTTATAAAGCGTGAATTAAATTAAAACTGAATAGGTTCTAAGCAAAACCTCTTCTGTTCTGGTGAATTGAAATAACGTACACAAATACATCTTAGTACTGTGGTTAATAATGGTCTAAATATTATGTGCCGTGTATGGGGGATTTACGGAATAAAGTCCAAACAGTTTGTGTGATTCCCACCTCAATTACAATAATGACCGCTTGCTCCTCATTTAATCGCTTGCATACCTGAGTAGATGGGGGACACTTTGTGGGGAATATGAAATGATTTCTATTCCACTTTCAAAACCTATGCATTTTTAGTTTTAATTTGATTTTTTTATAAAAATTAGTGTAAAATGTATTTTATGTGTAATGTTTGTAAATCTCTGTTGTTTTTGTGTCTCATGTTTAATTAAAATTAGTAGACGACTAATAGAAGAGCTACTAGATTTTCTGAGAAGTTAGACTGTGCAGACTGTAAATAGTACAAAATAATAATAAAATATCTCTTCTACGTTATTTATTGATTGATGATGATGGAAATAAATAAAAAAAAGTTGATGTAACTTCATAATTGTCAAAATTAAATATGACTAAGGTACCAGGTAGACAGGGACCATGAGAAGGTCGCCAGCTGTAGTACGCCGATCAAGCGGAACTGTTTTAATGTTGTGGTCGCGCAGTTCACTACATTATCCTCATAATTTATGCACGCCTAGTACCGGCAACTTCTAATTTAATTGTTCACCATAATTTGATGGTATTTTTTTGTTATAAAGAATTTAATTGTAAAAAAAAACTTATTTCGCCTTTTGTGTACTCAAATTAAATTGGAGTAGGTACAACTGTAGACTAATCTATATATTACATAAAATTTAACAAAATTTGAGAAAAGCCTTTTGAGTGGTGATGAATGCTGACTGATGAAAAATGCTTTTGTAAAGAAAGTCCTTATTAAATAAACGCGTCGAATATTTAACAACTTTCAGGTTCATTTAAAGTCGGTAAACAAAACCAGTCTTCATAACTTTAGTTTTAGAATTAAAATATTTTAGTTAAATGATAACTAATGTTAATGAGTCTTGCTTGAAGACAGTAACTGATAAATATATATATATACCTTTCATCACAGTGTGAACACAATTTTCAGTCGAATGAATGAAGCTGGATCCAAAGAGTGACGAAGGAAAGAGTCCTTGATCGAATCGGGACGACACGAAAGTTAATGCAGACTGTAAAAAAATGGTGCGTGTACTTATGTACGCGCGTAAGAAGTTATACTTCTTTGGCTTTCTTTATTTTTTTTGAAATATTAAATAACTAATAATAGATATTTAGTGTTAATAATTTAACAATATTTAATGTTTAGTATATTGTTCAATTATTAATTAATACTAATAACAATTATTATTTATTATTTTATTATATTATTAATTTAATTTAATAACTAGGTATGTTTCATAACCTTTTAACTAAGTAACAATAGGTCTTTGTGAAAAAGCATTGCTAAATTTCTTTGAAAAAATAATTAAAACGCCTTTATTTGTTTAAAAGGTACTACAAATGTCATTATGGTCATACGTCACGCATATTCTATTTCTTTTTAGTTGTCTTATTCCCATCTCGCTCGCGCACGCTCGGCGCCCATACTGAATTTTGTGTCATAGGTGCGCGCGCAACGTAAAATTTCACTCTCATAAATTTTCATAACGCGCCTAAAGAAGTATAACTTCAAAAATACTTGTTGGAAGAAGTCGTGATAAGTCGTGTCGTGACCGTATGGAAGTGAACCAGCATCACATCTGCCGTGGAACAGTTTAGAATAGCGCAAGCTACCCGGCAATTCAAGTAGTTAACAGCCATCCTTGAGTAATAAAGCGAAGAAGAAGTACAGAACAAATGATTTTACAAACCAAAGAATATTATCAATTCTATCCAAAACTAAATGAACAGAACATACAGGTTATGTCTTACACAACAGATGTCATACATTTGGAAATAAGATAATTTCGTCTGCTCTCATATCTATTGGTTTTATCAATACATAATCCTCTATTGGAATCGCTATTTTTATTATGATAACGTTATAGTTACAACGTAAATAATTTCGATGTATCGCCATGACTATGTTAGCTTCAAGATAATATTCCGATGACTAGTGAAATCAAAGACAAATGACTAGGTGTTACGATTAATTGAATAATTCAGCTAGATAATTAATTTCTTTGTATGTGTCTCCAAGGACAGCGGGATATGTTTGTTTCTTCACGCTGTTGTCTTATCAAAATCAAATTTCACGTAGATAATATAATTTGTCGTCATGACGTAGAAACATCATTCGCTTTATCACGTTTCAATTGCTTCAAGTGCACAGGCGCTAATTAAAGATTTCAATTGACGCCTAGTAGATAGTGCCGGTGGCCCCAGAGCTGGTGTTTTCCTCTCTCAACGAATAAGTATCGCAACAAAGCGAGGAACTGCTGCCATTATTTGTTTTTAAATTATAGGTACACTGCCAAAGGGACCAAGTTTAATTTTCTATTTAACAATTTTAAATTATTATGATTCCTATGTAGGTTAAGAATTTTGTAAATAATGTATATTTATGTGTTGGGCATACATTATAGAAGTAATATATAATCTGATGTCTGAGTGTATGAAAAGCTATGTATTACGTTGGCATATAACAATTACTAAATAGTGGTAAAGCAATGGCCGCCGTCGCCGCTTAACTTTTTAATATTTATTCAGGGAATTTACCAACATGTCGACTGTTAGACTGTAAGACTGTAGTTACACTAAAAAATAAGGAAAGGTTTTATGAGGAAACATTTTAAAAACGGACAGCGTGAAATATCGATTTCCAGCCAGCCCTGCGATTCTGTAACTCACTTTTCGAACTCACACAGCGGTTTTCGCATCGGCGGTCGCTCTGAAATATGATTTGGCATTCTGATAAACAATAAACTACAAGCTCCCACCTTTTCAGAATGAAAAATCATAAAATGATTGCTTCACGACTGATTTGTGAGCGACCGCCGATCCGAAAACCGCTGCGTGAGTTCGAAAAGTGTGTTACAGAATCGCAGGGCAGTCCTAAAAATATCACAGAATAAAAATGAGAAATTGGAATTAATTACGTATTAAAGCTATAAACATAAGTAAATAAATGCCTTTATTGCACTAAAATGACACTGTATTGAAGAGAGTTGATCCTGTCAAGTGATCCTATCCTTCCTGGGATCCTTAGTACATGATGCTAATAAGGAGATTTTAGGAACTGAATTATTTGATTTCTTAATCTTTCGTATCGGTTCACGGCGAAAAGAACTTATTCACAAAAACTTCAGTTATTTGCAGTCAGGAAAACAACATTTGAATGCTATAAAAAGTAATTCCTAAACATAAAAAACTAAATAAAATGTCTTAGGAACGTGTCCTTAGAACCATTTTGTGAAAATATTATGGTGTAATGCCGTAATAAGCGGTACAATATTGATAACAGTGGCCCTCCGATCGGTGTAGAATATTGATGACATAATGACAGTGCGGCTTCGGTCACCATACCTACTTCTCTATTATTACCATTCATACTATTTCATTATTTATATCAAGTCAACTATAGGATATTGAGAATGAATTCAACACTACAGAAGTAGGTTGGTTAAGGGATGTTTTTAATTATAGTCTGTGGTAACTTGGTATTGCTAGTATCTGTAGACGAATAAGATTAAAGTAAAGACAGAAGAGAAGAACCTCTTCACAATCTGTTTCCTTGTAAAGAGGTACAGCTATTTTTGTATTAAAAAGGTCATGGCCAAGTCAAAGGCCTAGTGCCTACAATAGAATAGAAGCCCGATGGAAGACCAGCCTTACATCACATGATGAACAATGCATCTTAAATACCTACTTTATAATAATACCTGTCTTGTGTTTTCCATTTATAGCAAAAAAGTAGTTTTAGGAAATCTGAAATTTTTTCTAAGGTAAGGTTTTGCATAAATTTCTATTTGTAATTATTTCATAGTCATTTGTTTAATTTTCGTGTTAATGTGCATTCTTTTCGCACTTTAATTTAAATGTTCAAGTTGTTTATCAAATTTGGTATCGTTCAATTTTAATTAAGAACGACCAAAGTTATTATGTATATTAATCGTAAAAAAATTGAAAACAATGTTATATTATTTATGATTCTGATCTAAAAACGCGGATAATCACTAAGGAGTTTCCATGTAAATAATACAAATTAGGCCGTTAACTGATTCTTATGACGCTGAATCTAGAGTTCAAACCACGTTGCAATTTTATAACACATTTCTCCTGATATTTGATCTACATTGTTATCTGTATTCAATCAAATACAGAACGCTGAATACACAAAACCACAGATCATGTTACACGCACGTGAATACCAAAACAAATGATGATTGGCAGGCAATACTACTATCCATATTATATCTATGGCGTAAGGGTGATTATCGCGTAGCAATTAAAAGGAATACAATTTTTTTGAAGTGCTGTACGTCAGTAGCAGTAAGCGCGAGAAACGTCAGATTGATCTAGGCGAAATGACAGGTTAGAAGAGATAGTTTATACGATAATAAGACGTATTGCGATGACCTAGATATATTATTTGTATGTAATTGTATTTATTTGTTTATTTGCGGTCAAACGCTTTGGTTAACACCGCGAGCGGTAGGAGGTCAGGTGTAGGGTTCATATTCTCTTGAGAAAGTATGGTATTTAAAATACATTTTCTGTGAAAAAAATTTCATAAACCGTTTTATAACAATACTTTTCACCTCCGCTTTCTGTGATATTTATCAGAAGTTACTATATTCACTTACATGAGAAAACATACTAATACATTACGCTTATTAATTAAACAGAAGACTTAAAAATACAGCAACAACAGTTACAACAACACAATTATTAACAAGAACAACAACAATTACAGTAGAACCTCGATAACGTAAACCTCGGTAACATAAAAACCTCTGTTACTTCAAAAAATACTATGTTCCCTTCCCATCAGAGCCCAAAACCTCTATAACTTAAAATACGCAACCTCTATAACGTAAATAAATAATCTCTGTATAGGCCCTCAGTAACTAAAAGAAATGTTTCCACAACCTCTATAACATAAAATTGTTTGTGAATGAGTCATTTTATAAGAGTGTCAAAACAAATGGTTTCGGTATTTATTGCTTGCACGTGTTTACTAATGTATGGTTAACGTAAACAATACATTACCTATTGTTTGCTTTATCTAAATTCTTCAAAGCTTTGCGGCGGTTAGCTTTGTGACAGCGACTTACTTGCATCATAAGTTAATGTGTTAATGTATTCTCCTCTCTATTTGTCATTGAAAATCAAATCGATTATAAACAGTGAATTTTTTAAAACAAAAGAAAATCACAGTTTTTTTTAAGTAGACTAAACCTTTAGTTGTTGTTTTATTTTTATGTAATGTAAGTAATGTGAATAAATATGATTAAATATTTAATTTTCCATCCTTCTGATGCATTCAAATAAAAATGGGAGGAAGGGTACATAGAAACATGTACATACCTCTATATTAGCCTTTACCTGACATAGAACCTTGATAACTTAAAACCTCGATAACATAAAATATTTTGTGTTTCCCTTGGACTTTATCTTATCGAGGTTCTACTGTATTAATAAATAGATAGGTGATCATTTTATTCTCATGAACAAGGATTGATTGCGCTCATACATAGAAACGTCCATAGGTTCTCAGCCGTGATAACTCTCAAATCGAACGTCAACTGGTTAGGAATTGCAGGGCAATGAATAATCAATGTAGTCCGAAGAATTTAAAAAGTATGCTCACCTCGGGTCAGGTGTCAAATCTCAAAGAACGGTACTGCACGATACTATCACTGAGCACGTCTTACCATATCTTGAACCACAGCAATGTTATGCTGTCCGTCAAAACAGAAGCCTAGATAAAAATAGAAAGAATTTTATTTACATATTTGAAAACACATTGGTACTACAACCTTTTAAGGTCTGGGCCTCAGATTTCTGCATCTGTTTCATGATCAGTTGTAATCTAATAGTCAAGTAGGTGAGCGTATGTATGAGCATGAGTATGAGCCTTCTTTGCCTGATACACTCAGTTGTTTGAGTCTAAGGCATGCCGGTTTCATGGCGTTTTTCTTCTATTTATAAGCGAGTGTTTAACGCGCACGTATGAAGTTCATTGATGCACAGGCGGGGATCGAGCCTACGATCTCAGGGATGAGAGTCGCACGCTAAAACTAGGCCAGCCTTGCGATTCTGTAATTCACTTTTCGAAGTAAATGACAGTGTAAGAACAGCGGATTTCGCAGGGGCGGTCTCGCTCAAATCAATTGTAAAGCAGTAATTTTACGATTTGGCATTCTGATAAACAATAAACTACAAGCTCCCTCCTAATCAGAAATCGAAAAGAGATTCGAAAAGTGAGTTACAGAATCGCAAGGCAGTACTCTTTTGATATTTATGATATTGAAATGGAATTTATTGTTACATTAAGTATTTAACAACGGCATTTATCAAAGACTATCATAAAAGTCTTACATTAGTATAAGTCCCTTAACTACCAATGTTAGAGTAAATCCTTCAGACCCTGATAAATATGTAATTTCTGTTACAATATTCTCTTCCAAGAAGATACAAAAATCCATTAGAACCAGGGTTCGACGCACTTCAAAGTCTCACAATTACCCTCTAAAATATTGATGATTATACACACGTATTATTATCCTAATCAACGAACACATCTATTTCAATTCTATGTCCTCTTATTGTTGGAAATCCGTTAAATTCAGAATAAACAATAAGAAACAAACCACCTAGTAACATAATATGTGCATTCAGGCCTTATCTGCAACTAGCAAATATCGTTATAATAAAACGATCATATTTCACTGATTGCATCTATTGGGGCGAGCAAATAATAGATAATCCCATTCAATGTATGGGAATTAGCTTTTCCCTGTGGTGTGTCCGGTAAACGGCGATTGTGACAATTTCTGGTAATAATTCTACAAAACAGCCCAAAAATGACACTTCCATTCATATTTTTTGTGCTTATTTCTCGTTCTTATTTAATTAAAAGATTCAAGAATGCTTGCATTTTTACGACCCGTAGACCTCAAACTACTAAACTTAACTTGATTACAGAGATTACCAGATACGTCAAAGTGAGATATTAATTAAATTCAATTTAAATAAACTGCTTATTCATATTTCGCACCGTACTGCCACAACTTTATTTTTATTAATTTTTAATTATTTTTGAAGTGAAACTTCTTTATCGGGGTTGGAAAAAAATTTAGTGTAACATTTTTGCGTTTCGCGTCACATTTTTCCGTTACGCGCTATGTTGCTTTTTGAAGTCAAACTTCTTTATCAGCTTTAAAATATGACATATAGTATGTTTTTGACTTTGAAGTTTGACAACGGATTACATTTTCGACTTGAAATTTGCAGCAATTAATTTGTAAATTGTATGCTAGGCAGTGTATCAAAATTTACTGTGTTTAAAGAAATAGTTTCGGACCTCTAAACTTAAAACAAACCAATTATGGCTCTGCGTACAATAAAGGTTTTATATAAGTTTCACTTTTTACGTGTGTACACCTAGTACACGCACACATTTTTTATTATTACTGTGTAGTAAAATTATGAACACTGTATATTGGATTGTTATGTTTAGGTTTTACAATGATATTAGTAAAATTTTGTGTTAGATAAATGTAAAAGATCAATCAAACAAATTTAAAGATTTTTCTTCACTCTCTGGCCAATTTACTTTTCTATATTTTTCGTCAAGATTATACAGTATATTGAACAGGAAAATATACACTATTTACAATATTCTAAACCTACATAGTTATAATACAAAATTAATAAAGAGAAAATTAAAACAAACTTAAAAAGTTTTGTCCCTGTGGCATTTTTTGAATATTACCAAATAACGTATGTGATTACTTCCTAAATAAAACCTGTTTAGCGTTACACAAGTAGATAGGAATCAGATTGAACTAAGTTGAGTGAAAAATAATATGTTTCTCGATGTTTATCTGCTACTGTGCTACTCATATTTCGCAAGAAGTCCTATTTGTTAAATGTTTTTGTTGTCATTGTGTAACATGTCTCGCGTATTTTTTTGATCGCCCTAATAGGCATTTGAGTGTTGTCAAATGGCGCCCCCTGCTTTGATTTCAGAGATAAAATCTGAAAGTTTATAATGACGTTGCTGTTGTGAAATCGTGAATCGATTTATCTATAATTTCTACAAAATGTTCTTTGGTTTTAGGACTTCTTTTAAAAATATTGAAACAATTAATAAAATATCGAAATTGTCACATCAAATTATGATTGTATAAATGAGAAAGTGATAGTTTTATAATCAAAGTTAAAATGTTTTAATGCTATCAATCAGTACTGATTAGTATGTAAAAATAAACATAATTGATAAAATATTATAATTATCTAAATGTATTTTTAAATTTAATTATCTGATAAGGTAAATTTTATAATATTGTTATTCGAAAGATTAAATAACTAATATTTTTAAAAACATTTTATTTAATACAATTGGACCATGACATGCAGTCCAATTCCTACATATTTGACTAGCGTTTTCAATTATGGTTTCGCCGGGAATCAAACAACAGTGTTTAATTTGTAATCATAATCAAAGAAATTCCCCACTGTATTTTATTACAACTGTATCTGTACTGTCAGAATGACCAACGCTTTTCTTGAAGGCCCTCCCCCTCTAGCAAATATAATTAAAATAATTGCTTCGGCGCCGCAAACGAAAAGTGTGACTGTTCACACAATAGACTATTTGCATAACAGATATATAATAATGGCCGCGTTCCGTTACACGCTCGTTTTTGTAATGGAGAAAATTATTTTTGATTTGATGATAGCCTTTTGTTTGGTCGGCATATACTTGCTATTCACGATGGCGCCACGTGATATGTTATTTTGTAATAATATTTATTCACTCTTTAAAAAATAGGTAATACACTCATTATAAATTGGGAAACAACGGTGAATGCGACAATACTAATCCATACGGTATATAAGGTATATACACAAGCAGGTCGACAGGTCTACTTACTTAAACTGCCTTAAAAACCTGAGCGTTATTTAAGGCAGTTTTTGCCACATAACACCACAATGTGGAACCGACCCGCTGAAGAATTTCCGAACCAATTCGAACTTCGAGGGTCCTTCAAGAAAAGAGCGTACCAATTCTTAAAAGATCAGCAACGCTCTCGCGCCTCTGGAAATGATAAAATAAAAATAAAAATATGTTTATTTTGGAACATAAGATACATGTATCACTTATTCCACGTCATTAAATTTGAAGGCATCCCTACTCATCAGATAGTGACTTTATAGGCAGTATCACTTAACAACAGGTGAGCTGCCTGCCCGTTTGTCTTATAATTTACCAGATGCTAGCACTTTTCCAAATTCCGGGTCATCACATATATAGAAAAAAATTCTTGATACTTCAATGAAAAAATGTCGCAGTCACCCAAATCTGCCTCTGTAATACTTTTTAAACAAAATAGTTAATCACTTTTTCTTCAAATGATATTTATTAAATATTGAACACCTATTTATTATCTCATAGGTTTCCAATACACGCCGAATTCATGCCAATATCAAGATAATCCACTCCAGAGATAAAGTAAATTCGTTTTGACACTCTGTCAAAACAATATCTTTGCTGATTATGGAATATTTATTTCATATTTCGAAAGAAACCTTGGTATAGTTTTTATATTTTTAACAATTTTATTTTTAATTCTGAACATTTTTGTTTTGTTTGACTGTACTGTGATAAAACTTTAAACTGAGTTGGACCCATTTTTGATTAAAGTGGCTGTGTTTGTATTTCATTTTTATGTATTTTTTATCAAATATAAAACCTTTTCTTACTATATTTAATCCATAAAAATACAGCGAATATTTAAGTAGATTTATATCTATGCATTTCGTTATAATACTTTATCTTGTAATTATATTTAAAAAACAAAGAGAATTATAGTATTATCAATTAGATACTTGTTTATTTTAAAGCACTTATCGTTAAATATATATTAAAGTGTATAAGAAATGTCTCTTTTAAATGTTAACGGAGGAAGTTGTAATATGTACCTAAAACTATTAAGCTCGTACAAGCCTCACTAATCACTCAGCGCAAATACCCTAAGCATTCTAAGAAGCCTATATTATTTACCAGGGAATTGGTGTGTTAAATGTTTTCTATGACCTAACAGCGCGCGGAAGCGGAGAACAAAAATACAAATGAAACTAGGTAATAGGTACTCCTGCCGCACATAGGCCTCTCTCCTAAACTTCCAGCATTTCCGCATTCCCTCTACCATCAACAGCTGCCATCATCATAATCTAATGGCAGGCCGTCCAATGTGTTGCCGACTTGTCCTTGGACTCAGGACTTTTTTACCCTATCGTCCATCGGTTCTTTTAGAAATATACCTTACCCATTGTCATTTGAGTTTACGCCCTTTTGCCGATATACTTTGATTTTGCTTCTTCCACCTTCGTTAGCTTGTATACCAGGCTCGAAGTAAGAGACCAAGTCTCAGTGCCAGAAGTCACTAGTAGGACGCATTTTTATTGTCGTTGTTAATAGCAAGTAGGTGAGCCTCATATCTCTCACTCACACTTTTGGGTCTAAGGCAAGCCAGTTTCCACAATGCGCCCATAGACAGAAAGTCCATTGGTGCACGGCCGGGGAACCGGCGACCTTAGGGAGTCGCACGCTGAAGCTAATAGACCAACACTGCTCTTCCAATGCAGAGCTCCTTCATATTTGGACCGATTTCGACCGAGACGCATACGGGGTATGTGTCCCGTAGTATATTTAATTCTTCGTGTTATTAAAGTTTCAGTATTGCATGTAATTTCTGTTTGTGCGTATCTAGCCGCGCCTCTGCCAATTGTGCCCTTGAGACGGAGATTATGCTATCTCTTATCGACATACACGTTTTCCACGTATGGACAATATCTCAATATAATTGTGATAATAATGATAGTTGTGTCATGTGCAAGCTGCACGGAAATAGTAATATTTGTAGATATCTTCTGGTAGTTAGTCTTGATATACTAATGAAGTCAAGTAGGTTAACTGTAAATGGTTGCTAAATCCATGATTACTGTCCTAACTTAGTCATGACAAAGATTTTTTTTATCAATCTAATGAACTTGACTTACTTGACTAAGTTCCTATGGTCCTTAGGTAAGGTTAGGTTAGATGGAATCCAGCGTATAAAACGACTCTGATCGGTCTTGGGCAGTTTTTTTAACTTCACTCTACGTCATTCCAGCTGCCTTCGCCTCTGCAAGTTTGTTTTGCCAGGTCTCTTTTTGACGGCCACTTTTTCTTTCACCTTCTTCTTTCGGCTTGTTATAGTTCTGTCAATGGTACCTCATTTCTTAACTTCAATAGTATCAACTATTTTGATTGAAGATCCTCTCGGGCCAGAATATACCGAGCATTTGAAGGAAGCGGTTCACTAAGAGCTGGTGTTGAACTTCTAATGAACTTAGGATAAACGGTGATTTGACCACACCATAATAGTTCCTATTCAACGCTCCATCCAGGTGAATTAATTTTATATCTTTACGTCTAAGTTAACTAAAATTTTAGTTGATAACATTAAAACTGGTTTATAATCTAATCTGTAAGTAAAAACTGACAAAGACCAATCTCCAATCTCAATTAACTTTAAAGCTTCTAACTTTAGATTACTGTCAATAAGTCGGCATAAACTTAATAAATGCTATAAAATGAAACATTAACCTCATGTTGAAACTGCCGTCAAATTGAGATTCAATAATTTCTCTTAATACTAGAAGCAAGTCAATCTATTAAACTATCATATTTAATCCCATCTAATAGAGAAATAACTACAATTTTAATAGCATTGAGTTTTTAAATGAGAAAATCAGTGGAGGTGATCACACGGTCGGTTACGATCAAAACAAAAAACGAAGTTTGAGGTTAATTGTCATGTTCTCTTTACAGTCACTCAGAATCGTTAAGTTGTATTTAATGGTAGATTAAGAAAAACTTTTTGAGTGCTTTTAATTAATAAACTTAATACTTAATATGTCTTTTACTTGCGGTCTAAAACGCATTGCCATTGTTAGGGATTTTTGTCATGATATTAACTATTAAATACACATAAATTTATCCGATAGTAATAATGCATTTCTTTTAATTAAATAGAAATAATCGTATGTTGTAAGTTTTGTTCTGTCCCTAATAAACATCTCTTTGTCCTCGGCGCGACAGACAGTCCTGACCTGTGTGAGACCTGTGCATAGGTTTCAGCGCAGGGGAATCAGTTACCCATGATCCTTGAATGCATGGACAGTCACATGCCACAGGGCTTCCCAACGAACTGAAATCCTCGGAACAGTGAGGTGATAGTGAAGCCTGCGAAGTGACAGACAACTTATCAGCTTCTGGAAGGAGCTAGGCTGGTTGAATTAGCAAGAACTTTACGCACAACGGACCAAATGGGCGTCTCAGTGAAACTGAGTCCACACTAAATACATACTTTTGTACTAGAACCGTTTTTGTTCAGATAGTTCATGCTGACGTAAGTTATACCAGAGAGAAGATATTGATCTAAGGAAATGTTCTCGAACATTGAAATTGTTAACACAAATATACCCAAAAGAAACCAGCAATTATTATTCCTCTTGTGTTTAGAAACACAAACATAAATATGTTATTGAATTAAAGTTATCGGACCGTATGTTGCCCAACAGCACAATATTTATAAGCGATACAGTTTGTTAACGAACTGTTAATATGTAATTCATGCAAATTGACGGCTGTTTGTCCCACAGTCGGGCAGATAAAGCTATGTCTCAAGACAAAGGATGTAGCGTCCGAGAAGGCGCACTTGACTCTAAGACGTACTTATAAACGTATGTAACGTTAGATAAAGAATATTTTGTCATTTGTTGAATTGTTAAGTTCACGATAGTATTGGAAAGCCTACAGTGCAAATTCCAGGCTCTTGGACTTTCATTTCTTTGTTCCCAATCATGCTTGTATAGAAATGAAACATTGTGAGTAAACCGATATATCATAGATCTAAAATTCGATGACAGGTGTCAGGATAGAAGCTGATCTCGTACCTAGAAAGACACTTGTTTAAATCGAAAGAACGAAATGAAATACGTTTTCTTTCGATTTATGTGTACCTTTAATGCTGGCAGCATTTCCTCGCTGTATTGCCAAGCTTATACGTTAAGCAAGCAAGTTGAGCTTACCGTTACCACCAATCACGCACCAAATTAAATATTGAATAGATGCATAGGATGTACGTGGGTGTTACTGGGAAATGACAATTACAAATAAATAAACAAACGCTAAAAGAGTTTTTTTATTACATACTTGATACTAAAATGTCCGCGCACGAACATATATTCGATAAATGTTCGTTTTTTTTACTGCGTTCGATTAAGCCGACCGCAAGCTAAAGTATTGCGAAAAACGGGTTTTAAGTAGGTACAGATCATGGGATGCAAGCGCCTTCACTTTTAACTTAAAGTATATTAACCATTTCAGTCGACACTCTCATTGTATCTAAATAGCCGATTAACATACCATCGGAGGAAGCCGCCTCTCCTAAGTGTTATTGTGTGATAGCGATGCGATAGCGGCCCTTTTTTACCCATTCGCATTACCCAAACGTACCAAATGTTTTAAGATACGCTCTGAAACGAGTTTTGAACCATTTATTTAGACAATATTTATTGATTAGTTATTTTACTTCAACACAGTTTCAGTGCAACAGAGCAAAAAAGTCCTGGAAAGGAGGCCGAGGAGCAGTCGGCGAAGAGGTGGACAGATGACCTGGTAAGGAAGATACAAAGCATGGGGAACCGGTCGTACTGGAAATCTAGGGAGAGGGCTTTGTCCAGCAGTAGACATCAACAGGATGAAACGGCGCGTCATTCAATATTAAACAAGGTGTTTTGATAGGTGCATTTTGTAAGAGATTGTCCAGAAAGAAAACTTGTATTATCACAATTCAAAACTTACGTTAGCATAATAGGGGGGAAAAAAATGTGAGTCGTCACGGGACGCCTGGCAGATGTAAAACATCGACATTATTTTGTAAAAGTAATATGCAGAAAAAAACAGATTTTGATAGGAACTAAATATGTCATAATGATAAAAAAAAATATTACGATTTTTTTCCAGATAACGATGACTATTTATTGAGTAAACATTTATTTTCATTAAATACAAAAATTTACAAATTTATTTCAAATCCTGACTACTTAATTCGTTTAATCAGTGACTTCGAAATACACACACCGTACACACTACTGCATATAGACTGTATATATATATACCATCATATAGCGTGGCGACGCGTCGCCACGGCATGCGTCATCACGCCAGAAATTTTTTACGTGCGGTTTTACGTGCGGCTATAGATGTTTCACATTAATAACTTTTACTTTAACGTTGTTAAATGACTTAATTATTCTA
Organism: Pieris melete; assembly: GCA_963693345.1. NCBI lineage: Eukaryota > Metazoa > Arthropoda > Insecta > Lepidoptera > Pieridae > Pieris > Pieris melete. Next base: position 3,321,475 of record CAVNZK010000030.1, read on the forward strand.
CTTGGAAGTTAAGCTAAAACATTGCACATTAAGTTATCTACTATATAAAAATAAGTCGGGTTTTCCTTCCTGACGCTATAACTCCAGAACGCACGAACCGATTTCCACGGTTTTGCATTCGTTGGAAAGGTCTCGGGCTCAAAATTCAGGAAAAAATTCAACAGAAAAGCGGGATCACCAAACGGAATGTTACATAAAACGAAGTCATCTGGTGGCGAAACGGAGTTCGCCGAGTTTGCTAGTATTTTATAAACACTAAACTTAAAACCTGTCACTTTTTAAAAACTTTGTCCTTGAAGTTAGGGTCCTTCAAGAAAAGAACCTTATCAATTCCTAAAAGCCCGGCAACGGACTTGCGAGCCTTCTGGCAATGTGAGTGACCATGTATCACTTAACATCAGGTGAGCCTCTGACCATGTGCCCCCTTTTATATAAAAAAAACTCAACTTAACACAACTTATTAAGCTTTAAGTTAAAATAACTTTTACTTATGGTAATACTTTATAATTACAAGTTATTTTGTTCGAATTTGATTTTTATTACCAATGTTACCCCTATAATATTGATTTATTAGCCTTAGTTCCGCCTAAAATAAAGCTCTATTGAGACCATTATAGCATATTGTACATGGGGAATGCATGTCGAATACAACGTTTCAATTTGCGAGTATTGTGTGAAGGGTGAATCCATTTCCGTAATTCCAGTATTATCTATATACTTAGAATGTTATTTATTGATTTTCATTAAAAAATGTACTTGAATTGGTTATTGCAAAGCCTATTCTTTTTCTTCATCAGTAAAGCATCACAAGTCAGGTGTGACCTAATCATGGAAAAGAATACAAAATACCATCCGTATCACCTCGACATCCGTCGTTACACAACTGAGCGTTTCTTCAGCGCACCACCACTATGTGGAACCAGTTGCACATAAAGTATTTCCGAACCAATTCGACTTAGGGTTCTTCAAGAAAAGAGCGTACCAAATCTTAAAAGGCTGGCAACGTACTTGCGAGCCTTCTGGCAACGTGAGTGTCCATGGGCGGCGGTATCAGTATCACTTAACATCATGTAAGCCTCCTGCCCGTTTTCCTCCTATTACATAAAAAAAATGTCGAAAATCAATTAATTTCCGTTATTCGAAAACAAATTTCTGTTATTCGATTAAAACAGTTAAGAAAATTATGATACCTAGATTTTTATCTATTAACACCTATTTTAACTTTTATATACAAATACCTACCACAGTGTATGTTTTTGTCATTTCAGTAGAACTTATTTGATAGTACCTACTTCCTTTTATCGAGTGTAATATGTTTAATTAATACAATATTCAAGATGCATAAGGTATCGTGTTTGTAATATTGTGTCATAACACACAACCATATCAAAATGCACCACACTCCATCCGACATGGCCGGAATTTAGACAACATAATTTCAAAAACGGTTTTTGTTACATTCGCTACGCTTACATTAAAAAATGAAATGTTTATGTGTGTGTAAAATCTGCGCTCGCGCAGGGGATGCTTATAAATATGGCCGCCAACAAATCATATTTCAAAACGGGTGAAATCTATTGTTACTAATGAAATAAAAATAATTCAAATGCATAACTATATAGGGTGTCGGACCCCTTTGATGTCAGTAACTGCCATGTTTTGTAACTTTGCCAGCGTGGCTAAATGATACATTCTGTGTCGAACTGTCGACCGGCTTCAAAGCTTTTTTATATTTAATGTCATAATTTGGATGGTGACGTCGAGGGTAACGCTGGGCGTGGTGATCATAGTTTCCATTCCAAGCTCGCTTTGCAGTTGATTCTTTATTTGCTTTAAACCGAGTACTAAATAAAATAAATAAATTTATTTAATTACAATGAAGAATACAGTATTTACAATCTTAGCCTACAAAGTAAAAAAATAATAATTAAAAAGAAAATCAAAACAAATTTAAAAAGTTTGGTCCCTGTGGCAGTGTACCTTTAACGCTGGCAGCATTACCTCGCTGTATTGCGATACTTATTCGTTGAGCCAGAAAAGCACCAGCTCTGGGGTCACCGGTACTATCTACCAGGCGCCATCTTAAATCTTTAATAAGCTTCTTTTATTTAATTAAAATTAAAATTACTCCAAAATCGGGTGATTAAGCGTAACCAAACAAAATGGAAGAATGTCCTTTATTTCTTGCGTAGTTTTAAGGTAGGTACCTAGAGATCACGGATCTCCATTTGCTACGGTCCAGACATACCTCTCTTCATCTACTTTCATGACATTCACCATCAATGCTCGTCGGTTATTTCAGTCGGTTTCGTCGGTCTTTTAACGTGTCCCTTCTCTAGTACCTAGCACAAGACCTAACCAACGGTTTCCTTGCATATCCTGCTTGTAAACCGTTTCTCTCTCATCCGTTCTACATGGCCAAACCACCTAAGCATTCCCTTTCGTATCATTCAATACGTTTTCTTTTAAGTCACACTATTTATTTATACAAATCACCCTAAAAATAACAAAACAAATACCATTCTCATTAATTTACAAAAATATTTATCAAACAGAATCACGCTGAGCACAAATATTCAGAATCACAGTGAGACATTGACACAATAGTTAGTTCATAATTGTTATTTTGTAATATTTGGGAGCTATGTGAGGGGAATGTATTTATTTCTTGTGGTAGTCTGTTTTAGTGTGACGGATATTTCGTATTCCTTTTTTGAATTTTTATTTATCTAAAAATAGCTGGTTGTTAAGAAAAAAATCGAATTGTTTATAGTCTATGAATTATTTATAAAGATATCCTGAACTTAGTAGGTACACCTTTGTACACCCACCGTAATTTTATTCTGTAACAAAGGAATCAAGACAGTTTACCAAGAATTAGGTGTTTTAACTGAACACTGGTGGCTGCTTTAAGCTGTAATAAGGTAGCGATAGCAACACATTCATGAGTAGACAAGCTACTCTGCATCTGAGTTTCACCGCTGCACTGAAGTATTTCCGAAGTATTCCGCCTAAGGGTCCTCAAGAAAAAAACGTACCGATTCTTAAAAGACCAGCGTACCAATACCATTAAGAGCAGTTAACATCAGTTGAGCCTCTTGCCCGTTTGGCCTCTGTTCTATAAAAAAAAGAAAAAGCTAAACATCCCGTCCTCTGTTCTAAATTTAAAATAAAAAGAGAAAAATCTCTTTAATAAATGTATGTATAAAACACATAAAAGATATCGTAACGGGAATTCAGTAAGTTGTGGAACATTATAATTTTGTTACATAAATAAAAACTATAATTGACTATTGAAGGCCATAAATTGGGGTGTACTTTTCCCAACCCAGTTCTGTAAAATACATGTCTCGTCCCCCGGGTTCTGGTGCTAGCTGTCGCCGAACAATACGACCGACAAATATTTATAAATGTTTTATTTTAACCGCGTCAGATTATGTATGAGGACTCAAAGTATGGGCGAAAGCGATTTTATTCAAAAGAAAGTTGCGTAGTTAAATGTTACAGAGAAAAATCAATATTTTCAAACCTGATTCCATATAAATAATTGAATAAAAATTAATACTTAATAATAAGTAGATATAATTTGTATATGTGGACATATAACACACGCTCGTGGAAGGAAAACATCGTGAAACATGCCTTAAATCCAAAAAGTCGACTATGTGTGTCAGGCACAGAAACCTGAACTTGATCAACGAGAAACAGAAATCTGAGGCCCATTGTAGCACCATTGGTATCATATAAAAAAACACCTGTACGGCCTATTTAAGTTATATTTTGTAACTGTATGTAAAACGCTTCCGCTTCTGACTTATGATTAAATTAGCCCTATTGTAATGGGACCCTTAGTACTGTTACTGGAGCGACGTACATTGAATTATGTTTACACACATGTTTACTTATTATCACTAGGACTTGAAATTCGAGCGTGCATTTTGTGAAAATTCAACAATTTCTTTGCTATTACTTATATCGATTCAAAACTATCTTAATTATAAAAGTGTTATGTAGAATTTATTGTGTCAAGTAAACTCATTAATAGGTACATATGTCAAATGGAAGAGACTAGATGCCCACGACTCAGGAAATCCTAGAGTTTGGGCTCTCTGGGAGAGTTCTCTTTTAACATCCTTTTTTATTTGTTTTTGTTGCAAAATCTTTAGAATCAACAAACAAAAACGTAAAAAGTCAGTGACGCCCTTTTATCTGAGGCCAGACTTAAAAAGGTCTGATATCTGTTTCGTGATTATTATTGTGTTCTATTGTCGATTTGGGTCTTAATAATTTCCTTCATCGTACGCGAGAGTGATAAATGCGCATAGCAAGTCCATTGGTGCACAACCGGAGATCGGACCATTAGCCAACACTGCTCATAAGAAATTATGTAACGAGATAGTTTTAACTCCACTATGCTTCATTCTTTTATTCTATTGTATTTTGTAAAGAAGTGCTTTAATTTAATTTTACATCACGCTTCAATAACGAGTCAGAGAACAGAGCATTTAATAATTAATGTCATTGCGTGCTTCGATGTAGTCTGAGCTAAAATCATAATATTTTTGATAATCTGTAGTCGTCTATAAAAACTATTCGTGTGAATTTGCACATTTTACAAATCCTTCGTTAAATCAATAAGTAATTTATCTACTCCAGTATTTTTCGAACACAATACATTACCGTTTTATTGTAATGTTAAATGTCTATCATACAACATATTTGCGGGCACATTTGGTGCGCAGTGACACCCAAGTCACACTCGACAATGGGACATCAACGTCGCTAATTTCTTACGCCCGACGATCCTATTGAAGTCTCATGTGATACCCTAATCATTAAACGTTGGGACAATATTGGATCTTATTCTATTGGATTAGGATTGGTTTTGCAATAACAGTAATGAGATAGGGTGAGTAAAATTTTGACTTCCGCGACAAATGTACCCACACATTAGCGGTGAAATGAATAAATCGGCGAGTATAATATAACTTTATTAAAATTACGTTATTGGGGTACACTGGGCCCGAACATGACAATCGGGTTTTTTTTTGTAGAACAGAGGGCAAACGGGCAGAAGGCTCATCTGATGTTACGTGATAAGACCGTGTATATCATCAATGCCAGAGGGCTTGCGTGTGCGTTGCTGGACTTTTAAGCAATTGGTACGTTATTTTCTTGAAGGACCCTAAGTTGAATTGGTCCGGTAATACTTTAGTGGGCAGCTGGTTCCACATAGTGGCGGTGCGTGGCTAAAACTAAGAAACGCTCACTTATGGAGATTGCTGTCGCATTTGTCTGATTCGCCTGTCATGATGTTTCGTTCATTGCAGAGGCGAAAGTAGGTAGGATCAAATTGAAGTTAAAGAGCTAGCCAAGCTCCTGGTGTTCTATGCTGGATACACTCAGAGACACATAGGACTTTAAGTTTTCTTCCAATCAAATGCAATTGTGATTTTTGTTTAAAATATCAAACCTATGTTTAAAATTCTTCAATACCTATACACACCCAGTGCGACATTTAAACAACTGCAAAGATTTGTACACTCGGTGTCGCTACAACTTTATACTGGCTTTATAAGTGTAAAATACATATCAGCATGAAGAATTTTTTAACAACAACCAAATTCAAACTATATTTATATCTGTAGCGCCGAAGATACCATGTTGTTGGAATTGGAATTTCTATCAGCAGCTCATATCTGAGCGTCGTGGCCAGCAAGGAAGCATCTGGAGCGGGCTATCTGTCCAGTTACTGTCCAGCGCCTCTCTTACGACAGGTACAGTTTTGAGGACGATGAGTCTTCACTTGACCGTTCCATCTGGCCACATGAACGTGATAGATATTATATACACCAATATAATTATTAGTAATCTAGGTACTGCTTCTAATGCAACTGATACTAAACCCTTAAAACTTATACAATTGCACATCGAAGGTGGTCCAAAAACTCAAGTGCGTATTTACCATAACACTCATTGAAGAACTGAAAGCGTCTAAACCGGCATAGTTAATTTAACCAATAACAATGACATTACCAAAACGAGATCATCCATGAAGGACCTTAAATAAAGCGATTAGCCCGGTGCGGGATATTTGCGATGTCCTTTTTGCAAATATATGAATAAATCCCTAAGATAATCCGCCATGAATAAACTATCAGCTTTGTCAACGCTGTCGTTTTGTCTATTGATTTGTCTTGCAAACTTACCTCTGAGTTTTGGCTTTCGATTTTCAACTCTAACACTTCAAGTTTACGAAATTGTTACTACAATTGGAGACAAATTTGTTAACTTTGGCTAGTTAGCATGTTGCAATGAATTTTGGACTCTATTTAAATCATTGAGATTTCATTATGCTTTATGGCTACAGTAATCCGTCGGCGCTTATTTTTGAAGTTCTCCAGTATTTTTTCAGTACATTCACTTTCTATAACATCTGTCTTTGCAATAATTAGTGTCGTGGGTGGGCCGTGCTCTGTTGACATCGCTATTATGTGTTTTAATAACTTCTTTTGTATTTGTCATCGATGTTTTCACTTTCTCAGTAAATCCTTTAGCTCAAACAGTAATTGATATAGGTTTGGAGTCGTTTTTTCTCTTATGACGTGACAAATGTTTTGGGTTTGCGCTTAGCTGAGAAAATGTTTGCTCATGTGCTCTTTAAGATTTGGTTAATTTAATAAGGCCCTGTATTGGCAAATTAGTTATTTAAACCTATGTTAACGTAAATGTAGTCAATCTAATATATAACTTGCAATATGAGCAGTGTTGGCCTAGTGGCTTCACCGTACGACTCTCATCCCTGAGGTCGTGGGTTCGATCCCCGGCTGTGCACCAATGGACTAACTTTCGCGCGCATTTTACATTTGCTCGACAGGTGATGGCAAACATCGTGAGAAAACCGGCTTGCCTTAGACAAAAAACGTCGGCGTGTGTCAGGCACAGGAGGCTGATCACCTACTTGCCTATTAGATGGACTGATCATAAAACTGATACAGAAATCTGAGGCCCAGAGCTAAAAAGGTTGTAGCGCCACTGATTTATTTTATTAATTTGCAATATAGACTATTAACAATACTTTCCTTCAAATTATGTACAATCCACAAATCAACCAATCAAAGAACAAAAGAACAGAACCGACAAAAGAGAGTTCAATAAAAAACCGAGTTATCAAACGGCAGCCGATAATTTAGGACTTATTAGCGTACAAAAGGCTTTGTTTTCTCTGGTATTGTGTGCCCGGGGTCCGTGTGAAGTTGATATGTTTATTACAGACCAGGGGGAGGCGTGGCGCTATAATGATGCGAGTACAATGCCGGTGATGAATTCGATACAGATGCGACACTCTTTGATGTGCCGATATTAACGCCTACCGAACCGTCAAAGAGTCGATATCTTTAGATGAGAACACCTGCGTTATTTAAATTAAGGCTACCACGTCCTCTAATAGCGATTCTGATTTTAATATTAAGTTTCCGTACAACGTAGTAAACTCTCAATAGATAAAGAAAACAATACCGAAATTTGTTTGGTTCGTTTGTTCACAGCCAAAAAAACACAAAACAATATAATTACATGAAATGTACATAATTATTATGAAATTAGTTTTACAGACTGATATCGTTATGCCATTATATTTTGATAAAATCAATTTTTCTTATCTAAATTTATTCAGTGGATTGATATCGTGCCAATATCAATCTATAGGCGGCAATTACAACTTGTACTTTGTATATGTTTTACAAAACACCGATTACAATTACTGTTAAGGTATGCGAAGTTACCTCGATGGGTAATTATTATTTAATAATAAGTACTCCGCGAACAACGTTACGCCAATATTTATTTAACTATTAACACATAATTATTGTAACTTTAGTCATTACTATATATAAGACTACACAACATACACCGATAATTCTACATTTAAAAATACATAAAAAGACTTAATTTTTATAAAGACTTTATTTTATTTTCATTTATTTTTTTTCTCTACATAAAAACCTTCCTTAGAGTTAAGTCCAAGGAATAAACAAAATAAAATAAATATTTCTCCAGCCGTCATCGAGTTTGGCGCTTAGTAACATTTTTATTTATATAGATTAGACTAAGTCTGCGTGCATAACTATACCTACCAGATTACCATAGTGAGTCAGTAGGAAAAATCAAAACACGTCTTCTATAGCCAATTTCTTTGGCGGAGAGGTTCCTAATTTAGTCCGCACATTAGTATGTTCTAGTATCTATGAGAATTAACTATTCTTTGTCTGAAATATCGCGTCATCCGTACTAATAAGCTTGGCGCTGCAATAATTGTGTAAGGTATAATTGTAGGCGGATCGGCATTCTGCTTCACACCTTACAAACGTAATAATACGGTAGCCTATTGCTATTAAAATGATTAAAAATCAAAATAGTTTTTTGATCTAACATTCTATGGCCATTTATAGGTGAAACTTTCATATAAAAAATATTATATTATTTAGCGGACAGATAGACCGCACTGCGTTCTAACAATGATTTATTCGCTATATACCAGCCCTGGATCTATTCTTAGCGTACCTAACAATATTCCTTTCATATATCTACATCAACATAAGAATTAGGTACCTACTTGTGTTATTTCTACTAAAGAGTATATATTCTGTGTAATCCGATAATACTTTACGTTTAAACTTATCACTAGTGTTCTTTATTTAAATCAAGCTCAGTAAATTCCAAATTTGAAATAATGTATCAAACAGCATTTTTAGTACTCACGTAAACCGAAGACAATATTAATTCCTCCTTAGAAGCCTTAATGCAATTGGTTCCACATCTCGCGTTATATAAATTCAAATGAAATATTTACAGCGACGAGATAATTAAGGCTGTATCAGCGCGAGTGGCGTGCCCAATTGATCGGATTGTCCCGTTCGTGTACGCTTTGAGATTTGCAATTTGCTTGAACCTAAGTCACGAACAGGATTTAAGAGATATTAATGTTTATTTTAAGGTGGAAAAATATTGGTATCCTAGAGTTTAAATTATAATATGTTTCAGGGTGTTGCGTATATGTATTTGTCGAGTGTATATTGTTTTTTTTATTTGAGAAAAATCGTCTTTTACTTTAACTCAAGAAGAATTAGAAAGGAAAAGCAGTAATTGATTTCCTCGCACAACGAATATGTATCGCAATACAGCGAAGAAATGCTGTCAGCGTTAAAGGTACACTGCCACATGGACCAAACTTTTTTTTATTTTTTATTGTTTTTTTATTAATTATTATTATTATTACTATGTAGGTTAAGAAGTAAATACGTGTCTAGTAGGTAAAACAAGCAAACTGCATTTTTATACAACCCCTCTTTTATTTGTATGTTTCTTCGTCTCCTTACACAATTAAATCTAAATAATAACTCTCGTCTCATTCTACGCTTTACACCGATTTTGGCTTTGGACAGAAGGCAACACACACACTGCAATATGTATAATAATTACTAATTGGATATTTAGCAAAACTCTCATACTAAGAGTTTGTTGGAGGTCCAAACATTTTTTGTCGACACCAATCTCCAAAACATGGATGCGCATGAGCAATATTAAAGTGTTACCACGTGACGACACACGCTTGGCCCCACATGTTCCGAATTAGTTGTGACAGATTCCTTCTAATTGATACACATTTTATTATTTACGTTCCCTTTGTAAAGCCGCATCGGAGATTTCATTTCCTCAATATACGATAGTTTTTAACTACAGTGAAGTTAATTGTAAAAATTACTTAAAAGCTTTTTTTTCCTTATTGTCAACGTTGGGTTGCCCACTGACGCAACACATTTATTCATTAAAACATAAATCAGTCTAATTGCAGTCTTTTAACTAAAATACTAAAACTAATTCAGCCAGCAATCAGATTTTTCGATTTTTATTTTATATATGACTAGATCAGTCTTCTGTGTCTGACACCTGTCATCGAATTGGCTTTTGACATGCCGATTTCACCAGGGGGCAAACAGCTGCAGGAGGCTCACCTCAAGTTAAGTGATACCACCGCCCATGGACAGTCTCAATGCCAGAGGGCTCGCGAGTGAGTTGTTGGCCTTTTAAGAATTCGTACGCTCTTTTCTTGAACGTGTACGTTGTAAATAAAAAAACAAATGAATTACTTTAGTTAACACGGTGCAATTAGATTTCGTTAATACATACCGTCATGATCGTAGAACAATGTCGGATTTGAAAAAAATCCAAAATCCACTTTTATCTTATTTGGATACTACATTGACTAAATATTACGGCTATATTTAAAAAAAATCCATATGTTGTAAGTGATGGATTTGATAGAAACATGTGATTTTTCTAGAAAACTGTGTAATTTAATGTTATTATTTTTTTGTTTACTAACAGACTATTAAATATAAAAGTTAAGACAAAAAACTAACACGATTAAATTATTTCGAAATGGCTGCCCTGTAAGTTTACTATTTGTCAGATCCGTCACTATTCTACGACTATATTCGAGATCTATCCCTTAAATCAGGTTATAAGGGGACAAATATGTTAGAGCCGTCACATCTGGTGTTCAACAATCTTAGATTCAACAATAAACGCAACAAGACTCACTCAGCTGTGATCTGTAACGATCAGTCCAATTATTCCCTCCTCACCTTTAAGAATACTTCAATATTTGATACCAATGGAAAATATCTCATGAAAAGTCCATTGATAACGGGTCCTTAAAACTTCGGGGTGATTCAGAATACAAAAATACGAAGTGATTTGTTGCTCTTAAAGGAATTTAAATATGCGTTTAAATTAATTATTTAGCTTAATTGTGATAAGCAATCATCATCATCATCAGTCTTTCGTTTCTGTCCATCTTTGGACGTAGGTATCCTCTATTTTTCTCCAACTTGAACGAAATTTGCGTACTAAGTAATAAATCAGTAGCGCTACAACCGTTTGGTCTAGGCCCCAGATTTATGTATTGTTTCGTGATTTGTCAATCTAATAGGCAAGATCAGATCAGCCTTCTGTGACACGCCGTCGAGTTTTTGGGTTTAGGGCAAGCCGTTTTCCTACGATACATCGAGCTTATGTTAAATGCGCACATAGACAGAAACTCCAATGGTGCACAGCTGGGGATTGAACCTACGACGTCAGGGATGAGAGTCGCACGCTTAAACCACTAACAAGACTGCTCATCTAGGTAATATAACTTGGTAATATGGCTACCATTACCAAAGCAACAGTCAAGATACCACCTTTGATTGTAATAAAGCCGAGATACAATATTACGACCAATTTTATAATAAATAAGTAAAACATACAAAAACAATTTGCTTTCGGCGCGTCAAAGAAGTTTAGACCATTATTTTGTGGTAATGCAGTGGAGCGTTTTCTTTATATTTTCTTTGTGCTGAGACAATATTGTGGTCTGTTACTCTCGAGTGGTCAAGAAAACGCGTGTTGTCGTTAACTATCCGTAATCCGTATACAATGTATGGTACAAGTGTCCAACGCCTTCCTTGTACGGTAAAACATTTTTCCTACAAACTTATTAAATACCTAAGAAACTGCTTAATTAACAAGAATTCCCTAGGATAAAGGTGGTCACTTTATTATTCTACTTAGTATAATATAAAAACATTATCATTTCATGATACATAATAATAATCATTTTGTTCTGTTTTCAAATACCCAGATAAATTATAAGTTCATTCATGTATTTATACGTATTATGATTTCATTAACAGACTTGGTACAGATACCGGCAAACATCTTGAACAAATGTGCTTGCCTGCATAGAAGCAATTTTTAGGTATCACTGCTGAGAGAGTGACGTGTCGATCGCGTGATTGGTAAATTAGTTGACGTTTGTGTCCCGCGTTGCGCAAACTTTCCCCCTTGTTGATTAACTATCCAAATTTGAATTTCGAATATTACATCTACCGAAGTCTGGGTCTTCGCAAATCGCTCTTCCTTGGGCCAACATCCTAATCCGGCGGCGTATCTCAAGCCATCCCTAATTGGTCCCAAAGCCGGGACGGGACACCCACAACGCAACTACAAACACTTAATTATATCTCTGTCATTTTCCGTCTCCTGTCATCGAAGCTATTGACTATTCAATTAAGAGATAGCGATTTGCTTAGCATCGTGTATGTTTAATGAAAAAAATACACGTGTTCTAAACTATTTCTTTTGGGCTAAGTTAAAAGAAAAAGTAATTTTGCATCAAAGACCTAATGATTGTATTGATTTTCAAGTTTGGACTAAATGTATAACTAATACCAGAAGTCCACAGACCACAGGCGCTAGCGTGTGCCTGTGAACTTGCATTTTGATGTAACGGTGGTCCGTTAAAAATAAATTATAATTTTTTTTTATTTTTTGCTTAATATATTATAAATAAACTAAAGTTACAGTAAGAGGTGCCTGAAGGGCTACAACACAGTACAAATTTTAAATTCCTTATAAATTTTCCTTTAGTTAAAAAAATACGAAAAACTAAATAAAACATACTACAACAAACAGAAGGGAAAAACTTTTTATACATTTTGTGACTTAAGTCACCTATACAAAACTCCGGCAGTCTCAGAAAATACTAGTGTTTATAAGAGTATATTTTATTTACAAAACACTTAACAAAAAAATCTGAAATAATGTACTTGATTGAAAATCACATTTAATTTTTTTATTATTTATACCCTAATATTGTATAGACAATTTGTAATATTTTTGTTATTAAATTAACCTAAGTAACATATATGAAATATTTCTTTCATTTGATGTCAAGGGAACATCCTTCGACGATTAGGCAAGCCAAATCCGAAGTAATTACCTCAAAAAGAATGTTAAGTGATTAACACGTGTAGATCTCAAACAATTTGTCAAAACTAACCAGCGCCGCTGTCTTTGATGTCAGACCTCCCATCTGAAAATATTTCCATTTATCAATTTAGATTTTTACTGGTATTTCCAAGGTGTTAATGAGGTGGATTCGACAAAGGAATGAACGCTTTATTAAGAAAGATCACACATAAACTGAAAATGGCTGTATTATTGTCGATAATTCATTGTTTAATTGAGTCAAGATAACTCTTTGATTGAACTATTTTTAAATAGATGAGAAGGATCAAGAGATTTGTTTGAGTCCATAGAGTAATTGAAAACATGAAGAAAAAATATGTTAAATATTTTTGTAGTCTATGTAAATTTATAATCTGTGTAAGTTAATAGGTTTAATAAAGTTTGTGAAGGGGCCTCATAGCCTAGCGGTCTTATTAAGTAGCAGCTAGGTGAGGGGTACCGGGTTCGATTCCCGGTTCGAGGGCAAGTTTTAATTTAATTTAAATTTGTTCTCGGCCTTTGGGAGGATTGTGCGGTACCGGGCGAGTGCCTAAACCGTACATGGAGGATATGATCGAATTTCTAAGGAAAAAAGAACGATTGATAAAAATCTCATACTTGACGCTGGCTAATGCACAAACCGTGCCAGAGCCATTAAAAAAAAAAAAAAGTTTGTGAAAGTGTCCAGTTTCTTTTATCACTTGTTTAAATTAAGAACAAAGTAATTAACACAGAACAAATTAACATAAGGTCCATCGAGCACGAATATTGTACCTATTTAAACGATATAATTTGAGTTTCTATGGATAAATTGGATATAAAAATGAAATCTTTTTTGTTCTGCAGTTTTCGTTATAACAGAGCAGTGTTAGCCTAGTCCCTCGAATAAGGGCTGTATCCCAATGAAATTTTCCTTGAATCGACTCGTGTGTCAGGTACAGAAGGACCTACTTATAATGAAAAAAGAAATAATTGTTAAAAAATAGTTATACTAATGCCAAAACTCGTAGTAGCGTTTTGAAGTTGGAAAATTCTAATTTGTTGTAAGTTTTGGTTTTGTAAATTTGGTCTAATCCTGGCACATACTCGGTCAGATTTTGTTTAACGGGGAATATTCCTTTAATGTTTAAAAATAGGGGAACCACAAAACCTATGGATGTGATATTATAATAAATACAAAAGTGGAACATCAAAAGCTATAGGTATATATTATATATATTTTTTTATGAATAGTTCGGAATAGCAAACAAATAGGTACTCGATGACAGATCAACATGTGTGACAAGGATGAACACATGTACAAATTATCTTATGATTTATTGGCACTTGGCGAACCACCCAAGATTTTGGGTTCGTTTTAGAGACTCGATTAGGTTTTTTAAAGACTACGCTATTAAAGTATGATAAACGTTTTTGCTCTTGTTTGTGAAGTTTCTTCTCTATCTTCGAGTAACTCTTTCGCGAGGGAATAGAACCGTGAATTAAAGAAATAAACAATATATTATATTAATACCTAAGCGGAAAACAGCGATGAAGGAGGTTGGTCTAGGCCTAGGATAACAATTATATATTTATTCTTCATTCAAAAGTGCGTGGAGAGTATTTAGATCATAACGTTTGACAACAAACTGTTCTTATTATTATGACTTTATGATAATTAATATGACATTATTATTATTATTTTATAATTAATCAATCTGAATGTACCTATTACTTTCTTTGCAAATAAATAATCTATTAATATTATTACAAACCAGTTTAATATCACTTCGTAATCGAGGTATATAATCTGTTAAATGAAATTCAATTATTTTAAATCCAATAAACCCAGCACATCCCTTAATTAGACTTAATTTAGGTCGTGGGTGGCTCAATAGATAACCGTTTGAACCAAAACACGGCGCCATCTCTGTTTACCTATCTCCATCAGATAATTGGTGTTTTAGCTACAACGATGGATCGTTTTTTGTGCGACTCTAAATTGGGCCGCGTAAGGTGGTAGCTAAAGTGCCTTTAAAATACTTGAAACAAAGATGGTTAGACCGCCTACGCCGTTTCAGCTAAGGTATTTTTATAAAAATATTGTGCTTAGTTAAAAAATATCTAGTTTGTGTAACGAATTTATTTTTGGATATTAATTTAACCACACTGTCTCAAACGCATTACAGGACAACACCTAATTACAAACAAATTTAATTTACGATATCTCTTTAACGCATATTAATATGTTGTATGACTCGGTTAGAGCGTTTTACAGCAGTGCTGTAGAAAATAATTTTGTTTATACGGATGAATAAAAAAAATTAAAAATAAATTAAAATAGGTGTTAGTAACATAACATAAAAAAATAATTACTATTTATTTAGTTAGTATGTGTTTTAGTTATTATCTATTTAATTTTGTATTAAGATTTTTTTTTTAAATCTGCTCGAAACCCTACAAGAGGAATTGGCTGAAATCATCCAATTTAGACCCGTAATTTTATTTCATCCTCGGTCCTTCCATCTATTTTCAGGGTCTTCATTTTCTTCTTGGCCCTTTCCACGCTATCACACTGTTGGTCCATCACTGGTTTATAAGTATTTAAGTTACAATAATAAAAAATAGTTACAATAATATAAGTTTTATTAAATGTGTTGTTTGTAAGCGCATGAAAGCAATGTTATACTAATTCAAAAATGTTTAGCCAACTAAGAGATAACGTAACATTCTATTGGTGAAATAAAGTTTCGGAAGGATTTTGAGATTTTAGTTACAAACGCACAATACCGTTGTTTGTTTTTGTACACTTATTAAACTTCGCTATTCGTGTCCATAGTCTGTATTATAGGGATGGCACCATTCTATAATTATGCATTGAAACGTGTATATTCTGGATAAAAAAAAATAGATTTGATAAACCATTGTTTTGTTGTTTCGTGATGCTTTCAAGCCTGAAATAAATAAATCTCTTCGAAACAGTTCCTTTAGGTTAAATATGTGTGGTGTTAGTTTTAAGATCTTACAAAACCTTTGACTCGCCGCCTGTTTTGAAAACTGTCTAAAGATTATCCCCTGTTTTATTTAAGATTAGAAATGGCCTCGGGGTGGGCCTGTTTTTGTATACAAACTGAAATAACATCACTTGTATGAATGATTTTACATTTTAATAATACGTCGGGTTGCTTGAGATTTTGCGAGATTTTATTGTATTTATTAATTAAAGTGTAATGTATAACATAAGCGTGAAGTAAATTTTGTATGAGCAAGCTGTGATACAAATTATGGTGACCTGGACCTGCAATTTAAAATATTAAATAACTTCAGACTTCTCACATCCAAAATCACACATCCAGTGTTATAGGGAGGTTTACTGTACTACTTAAAACTAATTATAGTAACTTAAAGAAAGCTTAGATTTGAACCAGCCTACGAGAGCACTTGCATTATGCGTTATTCAATTTATCGTGTTCGCAATTAACGCCGGTAAAAACCTACATACTATTTAAGATCCTTAAGACTTTCGTTAAATAATAAAAAATCCTAAAAGATAAACAATCTCGCCAAACCGCCTTTTTATAAAGCACTTACTATACAACAAAACACTAAAATATCAAAGTCTCACAAAAATGTTCACTCGAATAGTTTTGAAAACGCTTTCATGCGCCAGCGTTGCACCGCTTTGAGCCAAAATGTGCCGCTAATGACTGCACAGAATATCGACAATTTGCTACGTGCGATTGAGCACTATCAATGCACTTCCACCCCACAAGTTTTGACTAACGGCTTTTGATATATCACACTATATGCGACTCTATTTACAGAATATAGAGTCCATTTTACTGTACAATATTAAATGTTTGCAAAGAAGACATCTAATATTGAGGGCATGCAATAAAATGTTATAATTTATCATATAGACGTGTTTGTTATTGCAATATCGGTTATTGTGGTAAATGTCGGCGTTACCATTATTAACAATGTGCGCTTGACATCTGTGTTACAGTTCCTTATTGTTGGCCTGCTCTTATAAATTGGCAACTAAAATGTGTTAAATAAGATGAATAAAAAAGCAGCTGCGGTTAGAGAATCTTACTATCACTACGATAAGAGTATTATAATAAAAAAAATAAAAGAGTGTTGCAGTTATTCACTCACAGTTGATATAAAAATAAATCAGTGGCGCTACAACCTTTTTAGGTTCTTAGATGTATCTGTTTTATGATCATTTGTCAATCTAATAGGCTATTAGGTGATCAGCCTCCTGAGCCTGACACACGGCGTCGACTTTCTAAGGCAAGTCTAAGGCAAGCCGGTTGCCTCACAATGTCCTTTACCGTTCGAGCGAATGTTTAATGCGCACATAGAAATAAAGTCCATTAGCGCAAAGCCGGGGATCGAACCTACGGCCTCAGGGACGAAAGTCGCCGCTGAAGCTATAATAGCTGAATAGGCCAACATTCCCTTCCAAATATTAAAACCATCTGAATTTTGCTATGTTTGTGTTCACATTAACAATACTTGAAAATGTGAACAATTTAATATCGGGAATAAATAAGACATTTCACAATATATACCTTTTTGTCATAGATATATTTAACGAAAAGCTAACAGCTAAGTAAAATATTTAGATAGAGTCGATTAATCACAGCCAACAATGAAGTAAGTTTGTCAAACATCCAACTAATCCGTGCGTACAATCAAATCTCGCGCAGCTTACCAAAATGGCCGCAGTAATGTTGCGAAACATATTTAAATGGGGGACCGGTGTTTATCGTTATTATTAAGTTGTAAGGGATTTGACTTCCGCACATTCATCACGCGGTATAAAGCCAATAATAAATTCAAGCGTGCCAAATCTATAGAAACCACATTGCGCTTTTTGTCCGAGATTTTTCAATGCACACTGATGGTTTTATTGCTACATTTTAGAAAATCATTGGAACCTTTTGACGTGACAGAGTTTTATGGTGGCTGTAAAACAATAAAATATTTCGTGGTTTCGGACCCCATACGAAGTATTGTAAATCAGTTAAAGATCGTTAGGACTCGCTTAGTGATTCCTTTTAGACAATGATGAGGCCGACTTGCTAAAGAACAGTAGGGAGTGTTGAATTGTGGTGGACAATTTACAAACTCATTATTACAGCTTAGTACAATTTGTTATGGTTTGTTTTTGGACATGTGAATAGAATGTAAAGTGAAAGAAGACCCTTGTTAGAAGGCAGTCTTAGGATTTTTCAGTCACGGTTTAAATTAATCTTAAAAGGAATCAATTGGACAGAAAAATAAAAAATTAACGGATTTGTAATATGAACAGCAGTTGCAATAATAATATTTCAATTTCGCACAGTATTTGGATGAAGATGGTTCTTTTAAAAGCTAGGAGCTGAGTTTGACGCTGTTTTGATTAACATACTTGTAATGTTATGAATAAATCGTGTGTTTTTAATTAAACTGGCCGATTTTGATGAAATTATTTGTGTGTGTGTTCAAGTGGATTCGAGAATGGTTTAGAATTAAGTTTAGATATTTTTGCTGTATTTACAACAGTTGTGTGAACAGGACAGCGTCTGTCGGGTCAATAGTCCATTTTCTTCATTATTAAATAATATACTATAAACTGCTAACACTTTTATTTTTAAATGTCACTTTGGTATAAAAATCTAACTCGACTCTCTTCTTCTTTGCTATTCTACTAAGACCAGTATCCCTGTAAACTAGTACTACGTAGATAAAAGAAAGGTTTTTGTATTCCAATTTCGAATTACCTTAATTACTTTATTTTATATTTGGCGTTAATTGATTTTCTTATTTTTAAGTATTGTGTGATATTTTCATATTATTTCTTGTTATACAAACATTATTCACAGAAACGATATTACTCGTCATAATTTTTGCAGTTTAGTAATTTTTGCCCAATCTTAAGAAACATATTTAGCTTTTATTAAGGCAGCATACTGTGTTCCACCACTATGTGGAACCAGCTGTTCACTGAAGTATTTCCATATCAATTCGACTGTCTTTCCTGAGAAGAGCGTACCAATTCTTATAAGGCCGGCAACGCACTCGTGAGATCTTTAGCATTGATAGTGTCCATGGGCGGCGGTATCCCTTCTCCAGATAAGCTTCAATACCCTCATTACCCTTGTTATTCCAGGTTAGATTTAGTATTGAAAAATTAGGTACCTATATGGAAATAATGTTACCAAAGTTAATAATCCAAACCAATGTCAATTTATTCTGAAATTGAGAATTCGTCACAGTCCTAGATGGACAAAACCAAGGCAATTTACATAATCCTTAACGTCCGATAGACGTAAATCACAAGTCAACAGAAATCACCGCTTTGCACAAAACCGACGGATCACTTACTAACACTTTAATACTATTGTCAACAACACACATTTTTATCTTCAATAGCAAAAGGTCTTAACTTCGCGCTTCTACATCAAACAAAAATTTCTTAAAACCAAGCAACACTCGCCTCAAGAAGGTTCACAATTCCGCTTGAACTGTCGGTATTTTTCGTAAAGGGATAAATGGAGATGTCGTAGCCACAGGCGGCAAAGCGGCCGACGCAAAAAACGGACAATGCCATATAGTTTGGGATACAAAACGACATCGAGAAATAAATTATTTCATCTGCTCAGTCCTTTCACGATAATATTGGCAAATGTTTCCATTCGAAACGGGCCACGCCCCCGGGAGACCGTAGTAGAAAAAACCCACAGAAAGCAAGAGAAAATAACTTTTATACGAATGGTGGTAATGTTGCGAGTTCTTTGTTAATCAGCCATGACTTCGGCACGTCAAAGTCAACAGAAAGTCACTGTTTCTTTCATATTTTTTCAATAAGTCCAACATATATTTTGACTGTGATGTTTTTATTATTTTTGTCCGTGATTCGCTCAAGGATCAATGGCTAACTATCGACGGATTTTTTCTTAAAGCCGGCCCGGCGCAGACGCAGTTATTCCCCAGGAGCATTCTTCGAAAAGCCGCCAAAGTAATTATCTAATGGGGTGCAGTGTCCAGTATTTTGGCTTCCGTTCATGTCACCGTCCATCACGATAACAAATCTGAAGCCATAAAATCAGCAAAACAAATGTTTAAAGCTCTTTTGTCTCTCATATTGTCATCCATTAGCGGGGTCGTTTGTTTAAATTGATATAATGTAACAATTTTTGCCGAGTAAGACATTAAAGCCAGAACAGTGGGAATGCAAAAGAGTTTTGTTTATACAGGTCCTATATCGTGTTGTCTTGATTACTCACAAATTACAGCTTCTGTTACTCGACAAACTGCTGGAGATCAAACGGTGACCTTCCAGAAATAGGTAACGGGAACCAGTCGATATTGCGGTAAACATACACATACTGTGAATTAAAATTGCTTTACAGCCATAATATATATATAGATATATATTCTGCAACTATTTTGCAATACTTATTTACAAAGCTGTTTTGTAATAATGAAATTTAAGCTTAATTATTAATAGAATAACAAATGCAAATAAAAGGAAAATTGAAACAAATTGCATCGCTAGAGGCGATGGCAAGCGGCTGGATGGGATGTCATTGATCCCTTGGAAGATGGGTCGGGCTTTCGTATGAGATGCTACTTTTGTGGGACACGTTAGCCCCGTCTCCCAGGAGGTGAGCAAAACAGCTGGGGCGGCCGCAGAGAAGGCGGAAAACAATAAACGGCTTAAATATAAGAGATAATCCTTCAAGTTGATTTTCTTCCCTTTGGAGTTGGCGCCTGGTAGATAGTACCGGTGACCCCAGAGCTGGTGCTTTTCTCGCTCAACGAATAAGTATTGCAATACAGAGAGGAAATCCTGCCAGCCTTAAAAGTACACTGCCACAGGGACCAAACTTTTTAAACTTGGTTTAATTTTCTTTTTATTGATGCTTATATATTTTTATGATTACTATGCAGGTAAAGAAAATTGTAAATACTGTATATTATATGTTTAGGATTTAATAAATTATTCTAAATGTAGAAATAATTAAAATGAAAATCAAAACAAAATTAAAAAGTTTGGTCCGCAGTGCACTTTTAGGTTAAGAAAATTCTAAATTGTTATCTGTTATATATATATATGTTATAATGTTTGTGTTATCATATTAATAGATTACAATAGATTAAACAATCTATTGTATATTATGATAAAAAAAAATTCTAATTATTATTTTATTTTTATATGTCTAATGTCGTAGTTTAAACATTTAAAGTAATGCTCAGTTTTATTGTTAAGAGGTTCTTAAAGAGAAATCTTTCTATAACGAGAAGCAAACCAAAACAGACACCCTGCAGAAGTCGTTAAGATTGCAACTAAAAAGAACAAAACGTGCGCCTGCGCTGTGCGTTGCAATTACAATCTTTGTCCGGTTGATTTATGTCACCCCCCGCGAACATACTAATAGCCAGCCATGGCTGCCTCGAGCCATACTACCGTTTGGTTTCCGGGACCATATTGTCTTGCGTTCGTAGAAGACATGCGTTTTGTTACAGTTAATATTGAATGCGTTGTGTCAATGATTGACATTTACACAATAACTATTTTCGTTACATTTGTATTGCTAGGATGCTCTAAAATCCTATATATAAGACATTAATTTTGGTATGCAACTCTCATCTCTGAGGTCGTAGGTTCAAACCTCGACCGTGCACTTGTCCTTTTTTATTTAACACTACGGCGAAGGAATACATCGCGAGGAAATCGCCATGCCTTAGACCCAAAAAGACGGCGTGTACCAGGCAGGCTGATACACGCCTATTATCTTACAAATGGCCACGAACCGGATACTTCTGAGGCCTAGACCTAAAAGGTTTTAAGTTTAAGCACCACTGGTTTAATCCTAGTATTGTCGTAACCTATATGAATTTCTTGTCCCATGACCCATGAATTGCACTACTAAGGGTTATAAATCAAGGGTTTTCGGTCCTTCAAAGGTTCGTAAGCATAGGATAAAGGCATTTTTAGCTAGCATTCGAAATCACCTAGGAGTAGCAAAAGTAATGTCTTAACATATACTGACACGGAAGGATTTCGCTTATTACACGAATCTCATTAAAAATGCAATTTATTTTATTCGCATGTTGAATATTATTAGTTGTTTTAATATTATCATCGCAGATCGTATATCAGACTTGTAATGAGTCGCCGCATGTGCCCGCGGCCTTATTTATCGCCGCGATTTGTTGCCTCGCGACACGACATCGCGCCTTCCACCTGATTAACAATATCAATATAAAACAAAGTTAACGATATATTGTTATTGGCATTTTATTAAGACGGGATAAAAATAGCTGAAAGAACGTAGTCGTAACGAGAACTTTGTGTAAGAATAGGTCGGCATTGCAACCGCTACCGCAATTTACGGAATACCTTCTGGTGAAGGAGGTAATAAGAAGAACAAGAGAAGCGAATACTATGTTTGCACGTAGGACACTCAATTCAAATCATCAGCTTAGTACTGTTGGGATGTAAGTCGGGATGTCGTTGTTGTTCTTTGTATAATAAAATATATCCTAGATATCCTTCCGCTATATTTTGTTAGTTACATATATTAAATTATAAGTTACAATTTAAGTAGGAACCCCCTTTATATATAGGCCTCCAAGGAATGGCATTTTTCTCTTATACAAATGTGTCCTTCAAATCCTTTCCCTATAGTGTTAATTGCGCATATAGAAAATTTTACTGGTGATAATCATGTTCACCAGGGTCAAGAATCGCACTTTGAAATATATTATATACTAGCTGTTCCCTGCCACGCTTCGCTGTGGCACATTGTGATTGAATGGTTGAGAAATGAGAAACAAAGAAAACATTTCATTTAAGTTTAATTTTGCAATACTTGTGGGAAAAAAATGAAAAAATAAAAAAACTAAAAAAAATAGATAAAAATCATCCTTTATGCGGATTATATATCATGCTAAAATTTCAGCTCGATCGGTGCAGAACTTTTTGAGTTTTTGAAACGTACACAAACCAACAAAACATTTATGTATACATATATATAAATATATTTGTGCAATTTTCTATACGTGTATTAATAATAGTATTTTAAAAGATGTCAAAAAGCTTTAAATCAACAGAATTTCCCTTCGTTTTTGTTAAATAAAACATTTCCATACAAGATTTACAAGAAAAATGTTAATATTTTCCAATTTTTAAAAGACAATCGACACGTGCAAACAAAGAGGACACTCTGCTCTCAATACAAATGAAATGTCGAATACGATAATCTATCAATATCGAAAAACACCATTGCGAATGTTGATTTAGTGATTGTATTGTTGCTCCTGCCTCTGTGCAATTTGTTACGCTCTTTAGTTTTCATCATTAAACAAGATGGAATTTACAACAGAAGTATACCGAAAACTACCGTTTGGTGACCTAATGTGTCGTAACTCAAAAAGGGGCAACTTTTAATATGAATGCTTGTTTTTTTAGCTTTTTATTTGACTTATGTTCATTTACTATCTATGTATAAATCTATGTAAGAGAAAAATGTAAATACGCAAAAAATGCTACAATTTTAAATGATATTTATTTTCTTTATATTATTTTTTGAAAGAAAGAAAGTTCTTGACAAATTTAAATAAGTACGAAGGCAATTCAGCAAGCATTGCCACATGCATTGTTTTATTTTTATATTAATCCATCTTTAATAATTACTAGATGACCTGTATTTTTTAAAACAGACCAAATAGATCAGTGCTCTTACTACAGCTATGAAACACAAATTTCAGAAGCCATCTATAAATATATGACAAACAAATGACTTTTTTTTTATTTCTAAAAAGACAAAAGACATCTAATAGTTCTCAGCTAGGAACAGTTTTTATTAGAAAATTCAATTGACGTTTTATAATTTTTATTTACTTATTATTTATGTTTCCCACCGTTTAACCCTTCCCTGAACTTCCACAAATATTTCAAAATCATAATTAGTCAAGCGTCACATCAGTCAAGCAATTCTCGAGCTTTAGCGAGACAAACGAACAGCAATACATTTATATATATTTATTTATGATTATTATTACTATCTAAATAAATACTCTATGAAGACAGAATTAATCACATACATACGAGTAGCTTTCTTTCTAATCACGCGCAGATTTTTAATAACTTTATCTTCATTAACACGTTGTATTCTTAGCTTGCAATATCTTAAAAGTAATTTTAGTAATTATCCACGCTACTTGTTACGCTTCTTGGGCGAGCTTCTGAATTTCACGCATTGATTTCAAATTTTTTGTTAATTTTGTGCGCGTGACGGAGCTATTGTGCCATGTACTACTGTTTTCAATAAATTTACGAATATATGCGTAGCGAAGTACAATGCAGGTCTTTATTGAGGGATTGTTTCGCTAAGTGGGGGTCTTTTTACTATGCATAGACGAAATATTAGAATAAACTGCGTTCTATTTAAAGCAACAATAGGGAAATAGATATAAACCAATTATATTTGTTGGAGCAATGTCACTGTCATATGACAAAGAGCTTATAAATTAACGTCAAAGTAAAATTAATTCAAAACTAGTAGTTTATTAGATTTGCCATTATTGCTAGATCTATAAACGACTTTAATAGTCGAAAGTAATAGTGATTCCATAGTTAATTATTATTTAAAATAATTATGTAGTGTTATTCTTAGGTCAACGGGGTGCTTTAAATAACAAATTAACAAAGGATATTATTTTTACTATATATTTACCACCGTAGAACAACAGAATAAATGCAAAATTATATGATAATTGCTATGAAACCAATGTAATGTAAATGTTGAAGAGAGAACCTGCTTCTGGCTATACTCTCGGGGCGTAACTCCTATGATTCAGAATCTCCGCTCTTATAAACTAAGACAGCTTGAGTGAGCTCAAGAGAAATGTACAGCGTGGACTCGTGCAGTATTTTTTAGCACTAAACCTATGGAACATAAATACAATCGTCATTAAAGTAATTATTTGACATTCGTTCTTAAGACAGCCGGATAAGCCCTGACATATGACAGTAACGTCATAAATCCGACATATGTTAACATATGACATAAAAAATAAAGACTAAAACTTAAGAACAGCATCGGTGCTCTGAAACTTGAATTAGCAACAACAGATTCGCTCCCGACTTCAATGTTGAGGTTGGGTCATAAGCGTTACATGTAGAGAACTACATCGAAATTATAAACAAAAACTACAGAATTTCTGTCAATATCGCTATTGGAAGTTATAGTGTACCGGCGCGGCGCTGATAAATAACTTCTATTAAAAGACAATAAGAAGATAATACATTTTGATTATCTATGAACCAATCTCTCTAAAGCGTTACAACAATTGTAGAATAGATTAAATAAGAATATATTGAATTAAATAAGAATTCAAAATATTCTTATTTACATACATACACATGAAGGTGACCTATCTGACACTGTTTTGAATTCGATACATGCCGGTATCAATGTTTTCCTTCGCCGTACGAAGTGAGTAATAGATGCGTTCATAGACAAAAAGACGCTTAGTGAACAGCCAGTGACCGAACCAAAAACTTCGGGTACGAGAGTCGTACACTGAAGCCACTAGCGTACCAATTCTTGAAAGGCCGACAACGCACTTGCGAGCCTTCTGGCATTGTGAGTGTCCATGGGTGGCGGTATCACTTAACATCAAGTGAGCCTCGTGCCCGTTTGCCTCCTATTACATAAAAAAAAACTAGGCCAACACTGCTAAGTATAAAAGTTTGAAGTTATCCAATTTTATTATTACACGATCCTAAAATTATACGTAAAAGCGTCCTCAAAATGCTTGAAATACACTTTCGTTCATTCTTATTGAAATGTGCTACTTATATTTATGAAAACAAATGACTTAAAAATATGACATTCGTTACACGCACTAATTCATGTTTTTATTTAAATAGAAGAGGTATGACAACAATATATCACGAGCATGTATTTGGGCAAAAACAATGACAGGCCGGCCGTAATAGCCGTCTTTCAAATTCAAATCAGTAGCCGAGTTCATTTATTTTGAATTTTTAAATAGTTTACAAAAATGTAACAATACGACGTTGGAATAACAGTATGTGTAATGTTACCAACATTGTGTGTGTTCCGTATCTTTTGTGTGTTACATATTTCTGTGCTTAACAACCGACTAGCCCTGCCATTAGCTTTTCTTCCATCGCAAGTCCAAGTATAAAACAAAATGGCGCTACTGAATACTTCGTTAATAAAATATGTTGCTTTAAATTTTTATCGTAGATTGATATCCTCGTATGTCCAGAGAACCAAACATTAGAGGAATCGAAAAAAATATTTCATTTCGTCAATGTCCGTTAAAATATTATTATGTGTTTTTGTCCAAAGTTTTGAATGGTTAAAAGGACTTAACAATTCAAGCATGGTGAATTAGGATTAAATTTGAATTATTGCATAACTGTGAGAACAATACGCAAATTAATAATAAATGCATCAATTTATTTCCAATACACAAATATACAGTATTTAAATATTCTTAACCTAGATATAATAATAATAATAAAAAATTGATACATAGAAATATAAACAAATTTAGTTTGGTCCCTGTGGCTTTGGGTTGGTGACTTGGGTATCAAAATATCTTTAAGAAATAAACTGATGTTATAAAATTGTCATAATATTATCTATCGGGTACAATCATTACCAACCGTCAGTTGGTTTACGGATGGTAATGAGTTCCCAAAAACATCGATTCGTCATCCCGATAACAATCAAACTGTTTTGATCGATTTGACGAATAATTTTTTACGTCATTTCACCGTCTTCTGTTTTAGAATCTTTTAACAAAAAATAGCATTAAACAAAACCACAAATGTCTTTCTTACTTAAGGAGCTTGTTATTCTATGATTAATTAGGTGTCTAAGAATTAAAAGGCAAGGTTTGGGTAAAATATGTAAACAAAAATCCCCTGGTGCTAAACTTTTTTTTCATTTCTCATTCTATTTTTGGTTGTTTTGGTGGGTTTTGGTCACCATCCACAGTGACCAGGCTTGGAAGATTAGATGCTTATTTTGAAAGGATTGTTGCACATTATTTCTATCATGGTATTTATTGTACATCTTCCTCGAAGGTGGAGGTGAAAGGTCTCACTCTAACATAAACTTTTTTAGAAGAAAAATTAAAGGAAAGTATTTTTTACTATTTTAAATGTTTCCTTTTAGTTAATCTCCGTTCCATAAATCCTCGTTTCACCTAGTTTTGATACACATGTACCTATATGCCTTTGACGATTCACGATAGCTTAAAGTAGCCAATCATGGTTTAGTCGATATCGTCTAACAAATCCGTATATCTCATTGATCTGACCTCATTAAACACGTATTAGCAATTTCAATTTCCAAAATAGCTTCATAAATAACCGGCTATGGTAAAAGTAACATTCATCGGGAATTAACATTAATAGTGCGATTGAGCGATTAGCTTGCGTCATCCATCACGCGGGCCGGGAAATATTTTCCAATGTTCTCGAAAAGTGACGTTTCCTCACTATCGCACGATCTACAAAATACTTCACGTATTGTTAGGAATAACAATTAAAAATATTTAGGTCGACGTTACAGTAATGTCAGGAAATTAAACACAGATTATGGTTTTTTTACGTAACAAACGGGCAGGAGGCTCACCTGATGTTAAGTGATACCGCCGCCCATGGACTCGTAAGTGCGTTGCCGGGGTTTTTATTTTTTTCTTCAAGGAGTTGAACTCATGAGCTTGAAAACTGAACCTTCATACGTAGTTATGAACCATCTCGATCAGCTTTCTAAACAAACTGTATTCGTGTAGGAGATACGATACCACAGACAGACACATAGACAAATCAAACCTTTTTGCGTCGTTTCACATTATTAGACTTTAAATAACTTTATTTCTCATTAC
This sequence comes from Pieris melete, assembly GCA_963693345.1. Lineage (NCBI taxonomy): Eukaryota > Metazoa > Arthropoda > Insecta > Lepidoptera > Pieridae > Pieris > Pieris melete. The sequence goes on from CAVNZK010000030.1 coordinate 3,349,216, forward strand.
AAAAAAAAAAAAAATTCCATGACAAACTTAATATATACAAACGAGATACACGTCGCCATCAGCCGTCCTAATTGTATTCTACTAGGCTCATTCTATTATGTAAACGCGCTAATATTAGAGTTTAGAAGGTAATCGATTAAATAATTGTAAGGTATACGAGTATTAAGCTTATAAAAACTAAATTAATCTTGTTACAGTGTTTAAACTACTATTTTTTTAAACGGCGTAACAACTTGCGTTTTTTCATATAGTCATTTATATGTATGCATAAAAGAACTTATCTGTTATTTATTCTTACTTTAATCAGAAAAGCTTTCGTTCGTTCCAAATGATTGCGTTTAAAAATCTGTTAAAACTATGTTTAATACTATGCTTCTAAAAAAAAATTATTTACGTAGGTACATCAACAAATTACGTTTATACAATAAATTTTGCTTGTAATCATGGTAAATATATTTAAGATTAAATAAAACCAAAATTCATCATCCTTCATAAGTTATCACACAAATCTAAGTCATATCTCTAGAGATGCGCATGAGTGCCCAAATATATGACATTATTTAGATCTTAACAGAAACGTCAAAATAACAAAGCGAACCGGCCGTCATTTCCACACCACTGCGCTGTGTGACAGGGGCGCAAGGCTTAATCTGACCTGCGCATGATCACTCAAATATTTGAATAGACGACGTTTTATTATAAAAATAATTCAGTATGGAATAAAGACTAAAAATCAGCGGACTGTATTTTAACTGACACCAGTATTTTGATGTATTATTAAACATTTCTTCTTAATTTTTCAAATAAATATAGCTATGTTACTAAGAGAGAATGAAGCTAGTAATACCAAAACAATTTTATAAAACGGTTCATTAGTTTTTGAGTTTTTGCGTTACAATCATACAAAAAAATCCTCTTTGTAATATTAGTATAGATTATTAGAAATTGGCACTGCATTAATATTATCATCTTCGTCATTAATGGCTGTACAGTGTTCAGCCCATTGGAGCTCGGCGGTTAATATAATACAGAGAAATTAGTTTTTTTATAAGGCGTTTTACTTAACTATTAACTTGTTTTATCACAATGCCTTAAAACCTTTTATCAAGAATATAGATTTTAATCCACAAACTCAGCACACATATCCACACACACGCACGCATCCTTGTTGTAAGAACGAATATATTATTATTAATCACTACACTTGAAACAGGGGCTAATAATAAACTAACAAAATCTTTAGAAAGTTATGTAACCAATTCGTATATTAAACATTGATTGTAAATCTAAACAATCCGACATTAAAGAAACGATAGGGGGCGGTAATGGTCGGCCGGCTGATCAAAGGCGGTATAAAGTAATTTGTAAACAGTACACACTTCCTGAAATGATTTAATTGCACCTGCCACTAAACAACAGTTTCCGTTATATTCAGGCGAACAAAAACGCTGTAATACATGATTTTGTAGTCCACATTTCGGCTCCGGACATCTAGATGCACTTCCTTTTGTTATGCCGTATTTTTTGTCGCTGATTTTCTGTTAAATAATCATCATAGTCGTAGAATAGTGACGGATCTAACAAATAGTAAACTTACAGGGCAGCCATTTGAAAATAATATAATCATGTAAGTTTTTGTCATAACTATTTTAATTCATATTCTGTTACTATAAAAATTGGCATACAAGCAAACAAAAGGGGTTTTTTTTAAACAAAATAAAAATAATAAGATTAAATTACTTAGTTTTCTAGAAAAATCACATATTTCTATCAAAACCATCACATTACGGACTGATTAATTTGAAATTTAAAACACCTAGAATTTTTATTTTGTGTTATGTAGACGTAATATTTAGTCAATGTAGTATCCAAATATGATAAAAAGTGGATTTTGGATTTTATTCAAATCCGACGTTGTGCTACGACCATGACGTAATATTCCTCCTAACCAAAGACAAAATCATTTTTTGTTATTTTTTTCGTAGTCCAGTATTCTTCTTCTCCTCTTCAATCTTTTACCTGTGTAACTCTCTAGTTAAACATGGATTATATATATATATATTATTATCAATGTAAGTGGCCGTTGCGGCGTATTCTAGACTGGCCTAATTTGGCCAATAAAAAATATTCATCGAATATATTCTTGTAGTATCCCTCCATAGCTGTCGTGATTATACACTATCATTACATCTTCATCTACAGCAGTCGTGTATTCAAGCTTCATCGATCAAATCTAGCTACCACGCAAAATAGTTAGTGATAATTTTAATGTTAGCGTAATTACAAATGCTTTTAATCACCTTACGAATTTTGAGAACTACCGAAATTGGGTTTTGTACTTAGATGATGTTACCTTTATGGATAAAGGAGTGTCAATACATGCCAAATAAGTATTAAATTCTCGTTCAAGTCTTGCTACATTGTTTCAAAACGAATTATTTCGTAACTGAGACATACATTACAACTTAGACTACAACCTAAGGTGTAGGCCTTAGATTTCTGTATCTGTATCATTTTTAATCTAATAGGAAACTAGGTAATCGGCCTCTTATGTCCGACACACGCCGTCGACTTTTTGGTTCTAAAGCAAGCCGGTTTCCTCGCGATGTTTTCCTTCACCTTTCGAGCGAATGTTAAATGCGCATAGAAAGAAAGTCCATTAGTGCAAAGCCGGAGATCGAAGCTACGACCTCAGGGATGAGAGAAGCTGAAGCTACTAGGCCAACATTGCTCTTAAAGGAGTGCCTATACCAGCCGAATAACTATTGAATTATTATTAAAATCTGGCTTGACTGAATTGTATCGTAACTGAGATATACATTACAACTTAGACCAATAAGTGTTTTAAGTCTAAATTACTAAAAATAAATTGTTATCACGACAAAAAATTAAACTAACATCCGCTTGATTTCTTTGATGATCGGAAATATTCGTTATCCGTATCGACAGATTCACGATGAAAAAACATCCATTATACAAAAGTCGTTTATATTAAACGTTGTTGGTTTTATTCGCTTTAAGTTCAATAAACATTATTTGATAACATGTTCTTTGAAAGTAATAATAACTTTATGATCTGTAAATATTACAAACCGTGGTTGCTGTGAATGAAAATAAATATTTCTTGCGTGCGCTTGAAAACTTTTTTATAATTAAGGATTTTATTCTTACACAATCACTCCGGTCTCCGCTGGCTGTGCGATCCACAGAGAAACTTCCACCGCTCCCTGTCCTCTGCCAATTCTCCAAGTGCAACAAGTCCTCCATTATCAACCCAGCGATACCAGCGTTGGTCTTCCGGCATCCGACCACTTGGTGGGCTTAGGTCCCTATACTTCCTTAACTAATACAAATCCGATATAATGTTAGTTATTATTATAAAGCCTTTATTGCTGACACCCAGTATAATATAATATATATAAACAGCTGTTTAAGTTATCATGATCATATTTGGTTTGGCGAGCAATCTTTTACTGGAAAATAGTCTGCTCTTGTATTATATAACGCTTGCCAACTTATTTACGGACCTTACCTTTATAATAACGTTTATATTAACATTTTAAGGTTTCTTTATTAATGGAAGCCATATGATCTCCCATTCGCATAATCGAGGATTTTCATAAATAATATTATATTAGCTGTACAAACGTATTGCGTTTAATACGATTTAAATAATAACACTGATAATATGAAAATTACTACACAGACTGATTAATTAGTACTTTAATTGCATGATTTATAAAAGATTATTCCTTAGTTTTAAGTTTACAGTAGATTTCCTCTTTATCAAATTTAAGATAAAAATCGAAATTGATATGGAGGTACCTTTGTAATGCATAAACTCATAATTTACAGAACTGATCTAAAAGATATAAAAGTAACGGAACTAAATATTTGGAAAACCGTAAAACATGTTCTAACAGAAATAAGTCCGGCTTCGATTCCCGGCGAAACCATCCTCTCTTAAAAACATAAATGAACAATTTCGGTACACTTTTGTTCGCATTCAGCCAAATCAAACGAAATCTCTGTCGTTCTAACGTCAGGATATCGTCACTCGTCCAAAGGTTAGAGGCAGTGACCTTTCCTGCGGTCGTAAAGCAGTAATGTCTCGGAAGCATGAGTTATGTAGTTGGGCAACTGTTCAGTAGTTTATAAGTTCTGGGCCACCGCAAATATGAAAATAAACAAACACTACGTAAATATCTCGAAAACACTTCAAAGGCGAATGGAGTACGCCGACGGAATGTAAGTCATACGCTTTTACAGATTTCAGATGTTCTAATTAATCATTTGAATATAGTAGAAAAGAAGAACGTAGAAAAGGATTGACAGCTTTTGTTTTTGGAGAAGCAATTAGCGTATATTTAAAATGAAATAAACTACCCTTTTTCGAAGAACAGGGGGGCAAACGGAGGCGCGCTTTATCGCGTTTTATTTAGCGCCGCCTATCCACTCTGGACGTGAAAATGTAGGTCCTTGGAGCTGAGAGATAGGAGCATGAAATATAACTGGTTGCAGGCAAGGTTTGGTCTAGAGTGGGGCGAGAAAGGGTAGAATGAAGAAGAAGTGGCCTTTGTCGAGATCGGCAAACGGACGTATGTTTGAATTAATTGTGTGTAAAAAAGATGTCCGAAATAAAGGCAATTTTATTTTTATTATATATACATACACTCCCAGGGAATTATATACAAAAAATACCAGAACTCACTAGAACTCGTTCTATGAACTGGTAGTTGTTCTTGAAGGACCCATAAAATAATGGCACCTAAGCCCCCAAGTAGATCTAAGGGCTGTGTTTCACAGCATCAATAGCTATTTCTTTTAGCTTAGACCAAAAATTGACTTAGAAACTATAACATTTTGTTTACACACAATATCGCGTGTTGGACCAAACTCGGCAACATGTTGCGTCGATCGCGAATGTTTGATAAACATCAATGAGTGGAAACCAATCCAGAAATCTTTATTTCCAAAATTTCCGCGAAACGTATAAACATCTCAATAAGTTTAAAGACATCGCATCCTTTCTTGTAAATCCTTAAAAGACACGAAATATCCTTTTTTTATTAGCTTCTATTTCCTTTATGAAATCCATATACATGTATATATTCGTAATAAAGATGCATTAACAAAATACACTTCACGGTGTGACACCAGAGGTAGCGCGGAAGACTGAACTCAAAAAGACATGTAATAACCGGTCTTTTAAGGCGGTTAAAAAAGAAAGAACTAGAAAATTGGCATGTTCTTTGAAGGTATAGTTTTGGCAAGATATGTACAAGGACTCTAAAACTGAGTTTTCTATAATGTGGAAGCATCTTGGCGGGACTGACTCTGTCCCATATTCGAACCGTGCTCCGTTTTTAATTATCAAATCTTTAAAAGTTAAGTAATACGTGGATTAACTGCTGACGCAAACGAATTACTAAAAAACGTGTTGTTAAGATATGATTCTTCAGAAAATAGACCGAATACTCTAAAAGGTACTCTTTTTAAAATTTAAATCTGAAATAACCTACAACAATTTCCAAGAAGCTACGGAACATTTTAAGATAGACAAAATAAATATGGATTGCTTGTATCAAGAATTCCAAATAATCAGAAAGAACCTGAATATTGTTCATACAACTCTTGATTGTAGGGAGCGATTGAAACTTAGAAGAAAGTCATCAAAGGGTTTTCCAGTACCGAAATCTCTAACATTTTATCCTTCGTTTTTAGTATACCTACCTAGGTCAAACTGTTCCTAATAAGTTGACTCACACGCATTCCCAATAAGTGGACTCATGTGAGAAATAAATGTATCCCTAATTTAATAAAAAGCGAGTAGATGACGGTTTTTAATTGCGATTATAATTGTATTGATTTTTATAAATATGTTAAACCATTAAATATTCTTTGCTTTTCGGATAAAATATTATATATGATACAATTGCCCCTTATAAGCTGAAAAAAAATCTGGCAACCCTTGTTAGGACGCATAGCAAGCCAAATGTAGGGTATGCGGTGATCATTTGTGTATTGGCGGCAGCATTTGCTATCGGGCGATCGAGTGGATTTGTTTAATAGCAAACACAGAGCATGGCGTAAACAGCGGCCACATCAAAGAGATGCTGAATACACTGCGCTCCATTAGTCTTAAAGCTTTTTCAGGAATATATCAGAGATTTGTCTCAATTAGTAATAAAGAAATATCGAGTAATAATCCAAGTTTTAAAGACAATTTTATTATTATTTAAAGGATAAATAATGGTATAAAGCACTTTCTTATTTTATCCTCAAATCTCAACATACAACCTGAAAATTGCAAGGACAATTAAAATTTATCTTTTGGTCAACCTGGGGTGTCATTGCTTAGCTTCATAAGTTTAAGATAAGATATTACATGTATGTGTTTGTTTAATGTTTATTTTTTTCTATATTATACTACATAATTGTATTTCTTTTTATTCTTTAGGTTTTAAGTATACTAATTTTGCCCTTCAGTCAGGCCCTGGACTAGTTTTTTGAGATTTTTAACTCTTAGTATATTTCAAATGGTGTGAATAAAAAAAAAATATAAATCATGAGAAACAATCAATTTTAATTCTCAAGAATTATTGCATATTGTATCGATAACAAAAAACCGTGATATCTCTAACTCATTTACAAAAGTACAAAAATAAAACAAACTCTCAAACATTCCTCATCGGGACTTCGTAACGAAGCATAAACTTAAAACTGTCGTCGTATTAATAAAAAGAGTAATGAATGTGAAAAATAAATATATCGTATAATTTATAAGACGTATAATAAGTTAATTAAGTATCAAGATGATTTGCTCATGGCCGGTCGAGTCGGCGCGGATCAGAAACCCTTTGATCTTCGATCGGGCTTCTTACTTATATAACTCGTTTGAACTGCATGAAAACGTATGAAAATGTAGCATAAATTACGAAAATCGACCTTAATACAGCTGCAGCACGATTGAACTTCAATTAAATGAAGATTAAGTATAGTCCGTTTGTCAATACTTACGATTTATGAAGCCTGAAATTTGGAACATCTGAAACGACTTTACAAAGCCAAGGTATAATCAAATCTATATCGAATGTGATAAAGCTGTTTATGTTCTGTATTTTACTTGCGATGTTGTACGTTTAATGTGCGTGCGCGTGTGTGTGACCTGTCAAAACGATGAGTGGTAGCAGGCGCGAGGCGTAAACATTTACACGCGGTCAGCGTCGCGAGCGCGGCCGCTCCGGAATCGAATGAGTCAATCCTTAATTCTAGAATTATGGCGAAATTATAGCACTTGTATGGCTGTAGTTTCAAATTGCATCATTATAATACCACGGACAGTAAATTATGACATAAGACATTGTGTTGAGTACGTGGTAATCCACTGAATTAATTTTAGCTATTTATTTCTATTCGGGAATAAATGTTGCCTAAAAGATCATTCCCCTATTAAGTAATTTGTAGTGAAATTATTTTGAAGTGAACAAAGTCGGTGGTCCTCCCTTCCGGTCTCCAATTGCTTCTATCCTGTTTAATACAATTATACTAATTACCTACACGAACCACACACAAGACAACTAGTACGTAATAAAATCTGATTTTACTAAATAAATACATGAACATATAGATCTGTGAATAGGGAATAGTATACGTTTCTTGCATTTTTTTTTCCTACAATAAAGTGCACAAATAGGAGTGCGTCTTTACATGAATTACAATCTAGCCTATACAATAATAATTATGGTTAATAAGTAATATTATGTTGACTTAAGTGGCAATACTAGTGAATAGCTCAAACGAACTAATGTTCATTAACAGTCTTAGTGTTCTATAATATTTTGACACTATGTTCGTGTGTCCTAGATACAGCACTTACACTTATATTCACTACACTAGGTTAATTCTTGCATTATTTAAATCTTTTTGTACAGTCGGCCACCAAACAATTTGAGTATGAAAAAGAAAATAAACTTTCTTTTACCAAAAAATTATGTTATTTTAATTAAATACTTAAATATCAGCGCTTTAAATCTTAGAGTATCTAAGCATTATCATTGTAATAATAATATAAAGCTCAAAGAAAGCTAACTGAATGCAAAACCATCGATTTGTGTACAGTAATTTCCGATAATAGCCGAGAATGAAGTAAATTGTACACAAACATCCCGCATCAGTATCAAATCACAAGAATGTTACAATCCGGGAATCAAACGGCCATTTGTAGCAATTCCCTAAACTGAGGATTTGTGATAATAGATTTGATTGAATTACATTTATGAGGGCTGGGTGCATTGTTACTAAAATTCCTTTGAACACGCTAATATTGAAAGTGTTTAACCTATGGAAATGTAAGTAGATTTTTGATCTATAGTTGTAACACCGAGTACCATAACACCAAAATGGCGTACTGCAAAAAAGGCGCGAATATTAGTTTTAATCTTCTCCTTGTGGAACCCTTTAAAATTTCGTTGATATCAAAGGTGTCCCCATTGGATATTACTGTGAAAACATAAGAAATATTTGGTCTTTTGGAATATCAAATATAATCTCAATCTTAACTAGTAATACGCCTACTTTGCTACGATTCGTAATTGTACGATTTACGATTAGTAGATAGATCATTGAGTTTAGCGCAATAAACCACAGATTGCTTTTATTAATAACTATAGAAATATTTTGTGTATTCCCGTAAACTGATGCGGGATTCGTGAGTGCACTCGGAGGGCCATAAATACTCATTATCTAATTTATCTTGTTGACATCACTTATTGCGTTTGAGAATCACAATTACTCGTTGTAACTCCTGACAGTATAACCTATGTTTCTGTGTTAAAAATATATTGTTAACAAAATCACGTTTTTGTGGCTTTTTGATAACTTTTTAAAACTCTATACTATTATTTTTGGAAATTGAAGGAATTTTATATGGGGGATAAACAAGCTGCAGCCGATATACACGCTTGTCATTGGATGAGTGGCCGACCTTTCAGAGAGAAGTCTTTTTGAAGTTATACTTCTTTTGGTGCGTCAGGGAAAAATTATGAGACTAAATTTTTTCTATTGCAAGTGTAGTTTTTTCAACAAACGTAGAATAAGGCGAAAGATAAAATTTTTGAAAAGATTTTTATCTTGTTACGCCAAAGAACTTGTAACGCGTGTACATAAGTACACACACTTTTTTTTTTAAGTTCTTATTTCCCAGGAAAGACCTCCACTGGAAGCCGATTCGCCAGTTCATAGAAATGCCTAGGGTAGCGGGCTGTGGACTTTCAGCCACCTCGGTGCGGATGAATACTGAAATTGTTACATGCAGTAAAAGAAACGAGGCAGCAGGGATCAATCAGTTCTTCAGAACACTCCATAAAATACGCATAGAGTTCATGTGCTTAAGCACTGTGAATCCATACATAACAACACTATTATTACCTATTATATCATTATTATTAACTGCACAGATTAACAAACTTTTTTTTTGTCCGTTGAGTTAACAAGTGTAAGAAATATTTTAATCTATTACTGTGTAATGTTGTGTTGTTTTTCTCTATGTGTATGTGATGTATATGTAAATAGTTACCGAATTGAAATTAAATCTCGAATAGTAGCTTATTTTGTTAAGTCTTTCAAAATTACATCTAAAACGTTTCTTACTTACGTAGGCATTCAAATGTAGTAACATCAAAGTTTATTAGACGGCTAACGAATTGCAATTCTCAATATCCAAACATCTCCAAATTGGCTTAACAACTTGGTAGTTTTGCCTGTACTTAACAAGTTAACACAATTAGTTATGAAAGGTCCTGCTTCAATTGCGTCTGAATACGGCAAGCAGATTGGACGGCAATGCTCCCGTATCGGGCATTGTTGTCTCAATAGATGTAAACTGTTTCTCAGGCTAACAAAAGGACGGCTTGAGATGCGTGGAATACTGCTTATAGAGGCCAAATTGGATATACAGGACGATTTAAAGAAGATATTTTGTTATGTGTAAAATAAATATTGCCTGAAATGGAGATTCTTACTCGAGATATGGTATGGTCGATCTTCTAGTCGATTCACTGTTTTTTAATACACAATATTAAAAAATAACGAACAAAACTAATCACGATGTGGTGCTACGCTCAGCATGCTGCGTATGAAAGAGTACTTCAACGAAACGGACACGAAAGTTTATGCAGACTGTTAAAATACGAAAAGTCGCATATCTCGATCAGATTTTGCCTCTTCATCGATACGACTTGTTGCAGCTGTTGGTGGGATAAATTCAAGGCAAGAGCTGGTAGAAGAAAGATGTCGTGATTGTCGAACGTATGGAAGTGGACTTGCATCACATTCGCTGTGGAACGGTTTAGACTAGCGCAATATAGCCGGCAATTCAAGTTCCTAAAAGTTACCCTAAAAATAGTGGCATCTGAAGAAGAAGAAAAATCTAGTATTAATACCTAATGAAATTATTGCATTAGTACCTGATCAAGTAAAGTATATGCTTCATTTATGGTACTTCTACTAAATAGTAGAAGTACGGATGTTCTTAAAATATTTTGTGTAATAAATATTACACAAAATATTTTTAGAACATCCGTTCAGACATCATGCCTATCGTGAAGAATGCTTAGCTGAACATCCTAGTACTTTGCCAAGAAAATGTATTAGGTAGGTATGTTGTTTCTTCATAGAACATAATATATAGTTAATGGGCCGGAGGCTCCCATGATGTTAAGTGAAATTCAATTGTATTGAAATGTTTAATTACAAGAAACGCAAATTTCCTCAAACCCACATAAATAATACTTTCAATTGAAATAAATTTCGTTTATCTACACCCAATTGAAATTAAATAAATGACTTATTTGATAAACGATTTTTACGTGTTATTGTTGATTTACGTTCAAATTAAATTGATTATTATTAATTGCCGCCGCATCCATCTAACCCATCACCCGTCAACTGAACGAAACACCCGCGCGATGCTCCGATGACCTGTTGAACTTGAAGGGTTATCTCTGAATGATTTCCATCTTAAGTCATAAGTTACAGCGTGTTAACGCAGGCTTACATAAAATTGTTTATTTTGGCCTTTTCCGAGCCAAGACTACATTTTTCTCACTTTTTTTTTTAGCTCTGACACGATTTGTGCATTAGCCAGCGTCAAGTATAGGTGCTTGTCTTTAGAAATTCGACCGTGTCCTCCATGTACGGTTTAAGCACTCGCCCGGTACCGCACAACCCTCCCAAAGGCCGAGAACAAATTTAAATTAAATTAAAACTTGCCCTCAAACCGGGAATCGAACCCGGTACCCCTCACCTAGCTGCCACTTAATAAGACCGCTAGGCTATGAGGCCCCCCTTTTGGTCACTTAGGCTTTAGTTTTATAAGCGTGGCGACGTCCGACTCGAATTACTAAAATGTAAGGCTCAACGATCAACGGGATGTTTTTAAGAATATAGGACATTAATTAAAACGTATAACAAAAGAATATTGCTAGTAATTAGATGTTAATCAGTATTAAATTAATACTTAATGAAATGCTATGTAATGAAATTCGAAAGGAGTTTGTACATCGAACAAGTCAACAAAGCCTCAGTGAGTTTTGCTCATACATATAAGTCTAATAATGCATCTAAAATTCGCTATGATAAAATGTATTGCGTACCTTATTGCTTCATTATTTCCACGTTATTCTTTACAACACTGATTTGTAGACATATATACTCTTTTTTAACTTGAAACCTTCTCGAAATTTCTAAAAACAAACGGACTAATAGGTCACACACTTTGCTAAGACTATTTAAAATGAAATAATAAAAAAACCATTTTGAATAACTCTCTAAAAAATTTTTTATTTCGTAGACTTTAGGATTCTTTAAAAAAATTACTTAAGAAATTGGAAATCACCATTTTGTTTGCTGGATTATTAAGAAACGTTGATTAAAACCTGGACAGCGTACAGGTGTACCGTCAGTGCCTCGTCTTGAGACCCTCAAAAGCACAGGTCTGTTAATGCTGTATAATTTGCTTGAATGAATAAATTTATATAACATTCAAGTACGAAACAAAAAATTTATTTATATTAATTTATCGCTAACGCTTTTAGCTTGACATGAACTATATCAATCCGTTTCGGTCGCATTGACCACTGTGTCGAATCTTGTAGAAGGGTTAGGGATTACGCGACTATTTTCTATCACGGCCTATTAAGGCCCTTCATTGAAGAGTGGTTAGTTAGGGTTAAAGTACTGAATTAGGTTGAAGTAGACAAAATGTTTGCTTATCGTAAAACATTTTTTATTGTTATATTTGTATCGCTATAAAAGTTAAAAAAGAGTGGCGGAGAGTTTATTGCCAGTTCTTCTCTTCCGTTCTACGCCCTTGAAATGGGAATTGGCAGTATGAGAAATGTAAAATTAGAAGCATTTAATATGTATTTCTTTCTGACGTTGATAAGTGTACATTGTGTTACCTATATGAGTAAATGATTTCGTTTTGATTAGATTTGTTGCTTAGTAATATTTCGCACATGTAGTCGCAGTATCAAAATACCAGTGACGAATATCCTATATGAAACCTTTCGCTACCTACCTTCAAAATTGTACAATGAAAGAAAATTAATGGTTAGACAACTTATATTTAATAACAATATGCAGTTTGAAACAAACACGACCACACCAAATAATACACTACATAAAGCTAAATATAAGCTACCCTAAAAGGAGGGCCCTTTCATCTTTAAACACTTTCTTAAAAACAAAATTTCCCTAATGATTTTAAACATTATACATTCACTAACAATCTAAAGTAACCTATTCTCAACCTGTCCTAAGCTGAAACGGAAATTATTCTTCTTGTGCAACAGTAGTTTAGTTAAAAAAGTGTTCTGAAGAACATAACTTTAATCCGGTAAAAGCTTTTTTCTTTAAATGTGTAAAGGTTATGTTAATCAAAGACAATACTATGTTCTGAAGAATTTATTACGTCAAGTATCTAAATCATTAATATGTCAAATGGAAGAGACTGGCTGCCCACGGCACAGGGAATCCTAGTGCTAGTGCACTTTCTTTTTAACCTGTACATCCTTCTTTAGTTGTTTAAGTCTTTTTCTTTGAGTAAATACTTAGCTAATCATTCACAATCTTTGTGTTCATCAATTCTTCTCGTTCTTCGCGTTTAAAGAACTTCGACTAGACGAACCAGTAGAAATTTTTCAACTTGCCTAAAGTAAAATGTAAAAGCAGGAAAAATATTTATCTGCTTCATGGGGAAGCTATGAAACTTCTTTAAAATTTTATGTATTTAAGTTCCTGGCAAGTCAGAGTGGTTAAGTGCGCAGGAGTTTTTTTTTATGATTGTACAATTCACACCAATTGACATAGTCCCATGTTAAGCAGGTGAAGCTTGTGTTATGGGTACTAGGCAACGGATATACATACATATTATAGATAGATAGACACATAAATACATATTTAAACAAGACCTAAGCACAACACCAAATGCTCATCACATCGATGTTAGTCTCAGCCGGGGATTGAACCCAGGACCCCTCAGGGGTACTAACCACTAGACCAATGAGCCGTCAACTCTGTAAGGTATTTCATTATCCATCCACTCAAAATCTGCCCAAGATACGTGCTAAGATTATAAATGTTGCTATTACAGAATATATTGCCTATTTTCTATTTTCTAGATTTCGTAGAATTCTAGCTTCTAGAATTACTATTAGCGATATTCCAATTTCTCTTTAGTTGAAAGTAATTTTTAAAGGAAATGAGAGAGCGTGTCAACTTTGAACAGGATATCTAGGGGAGGTAGTGCGGACACTAATGGCTGAACCCAATCGGTCGGCGTCGACAACTTATTATAATTGCTGTATTACTCTGACATGCGGGCTGCTGCCGGTCAATGCAGAGGTTGGGAATCTTGTTGTGGAAATGGGTTTGAAAATAAAAAGTTACCCACGAATTTAATAACAATCTGTTCATAAAATATAACTCAGTGTCTCGTTCTTGCGATGGCATGGCTCTCAATAAGTAGACTCCAGTATTAACTAGTTTTCAATAATGGTAGAAATATAAATAAGTATAATATAAATAATGGTAGAAATTCTATAAAACATTTTTACCGACATTGTTTATGTATAATAAATATTGATTAGTACATACTGTAAAATGTAAGCTAGGTTTGAACGTTACTGGCCTTTATAAGACCTGGTAAGTACGTTTTAGTTGCCATGGTTACCATGCCACTTTATTGATAGGTATTTTATAAGCCTAACAAGCCTTCCATTTAGACACTCCTTTAATAACACTTTTTTTAATCAAAATAACAGAAAAACCAGATAAAATACATTTAAATAAAAGCAGTTTCTTCCAGACGCCTGCATTGCGGGCCATTAATTACACTGTATAATAAGTAACAACGTACAACGTACAACTATTATAACCTAATAAAACTACCTATTATTTTAAAATTTCTTTGTGAAATCCGTTTCCAAATGTTGTTTATCCCTGTGTCGCTAAGTCCTCTTTAGCCGGACGAGGGTGCGATGGTGCGAACTAATCGCTCCCAGTTTAAAATCATTCAATTATGAATATTGACCGACACGAGTATTTCTCTAACGCACAAACATTAGTGCTAACTAGCGGCTCAACCGACGAATTCAATTAATTTACGCATTTTCACTTGTTTTGAATTACGTAACTACCTTAGTAAACACTTTTTCGTATTAGTTTATTAGTAGACAAGAAAGAATATGTAACATTCATTCTTCAGGCCTACAAAAAAATTTTTGTCACGATTCTAATGCGTTAACTATTTTAAAGTATAAAACGTTTCATCAAGGTGCAGTATTCGTAACAGTTATAATTCTTAAACGTCAACGTAAGGAAACAACTTAGACAAATTATATAATATATAGTATGTGAAAATACTATGGCAGCTTTACCCGGCAGCGAACGACTAAACATTTTTTAAATTTGGAAATCAATATAGGGATAACTCAGGGATATTCCTCAAGGTGCAGTATTCGTAATACTTCTTTAACGTCAAGGTAAGAAATCAACTAAGAAAAATTATCAATGAAACCACGCAGTAACTTTTATCTGTGATTATACTATGGCAGCCTGTCCCTCGACCGACTGAACATTTTTTAATTGTGGAATTCTCAGAGGTTCTAACATTCTAATGAAACTGGATTTTAAGTTTACTACTGAAAAACTAATAAATTTTTCTCTTTATAACATTACTATATATTACAAATAATACGTTAACCTCGCAGCGTTTTACGTACGTAGTTCGATACTTAATAACAATATAACGAGCCCCTTAAATATAGTGAACACACTATTTCATGTTTTCGTCATAAAAGCTGATCAATTTTGATACTGTTGCGGATCACACATCCGATTACAGGATTCTGTTATCGCTATCTATTGCTATATTTTGTTATTACGCCTTTTTTCCTTCTGTGATATTTATCTTTATAAATTTATTATTGCATTAAGTTTGAGCACACCGTCTGCACCTACACCATACATTACAGTCAAAACCGTTTACGACGACATCGTTTGGAACAACATACCAGTTATATTGACCAAAATCAAAGGTCCCGGCTGAATTCTATTGTTTTAGGTACTTAATAACAACGTCATCGGCTGTTACGACTATCGGTTTTTACGACCAAATATATGCAGTACCTTCGATGTCGTTATAACAGATTTTTACTGTAGTTCTAATGTAACTTTTTTTATTTTTGTGTGGCCTTGGTGTGGTTATAAATAAATAAAGTGACCACAGCATTGTATGACATCCTTCATAACATTATGCCCAATTTAATCAAACTTCCAGGCGTAGGTGTAGCGTAGGCGCTGTGGTCTCATCAGCTCACTTATTAGATTAGATTGTGACCCCTGCGCCGAGGTTAACTCAAGTAATTGGACTCCAGCTACTCACAATAAGGGACACCAATTTGACCATCTCTGATATCATTCTGATTAATAAGTACTTGGTTATTTGCTTGGAAAATGTAAGAGTAGAAAACAAAGAAGTTAAGGATCTCTAGCCCCACATAATTTTCCAAATAAAATGAAAAAAAAAAATCAATCGAGTTTTCCAATAAATAATTTATTGCAAAACCAAGTGTATTTTTTATTATTAAGTCTCTACTGTGGTAGTCCCCGGTGCCTCATTGCCTCATGCCAGATATTATTGATAGTTTTGACATTGACAGCACTTGAATGCGATTTGAATACTCATGAAGTTTCTGTCAGATGTGCACCAATAGACTTTCTATGTGCGCGAGGAAACCGGCATGCGCTGACACAAACTTGCAGTGTGTCAAACACCCAGAAGAATACAAAAGTTCTCGAAACAGATACAAAGGCCTTAAAAATCTGAGGCCTAGACCTAAAAGCGACAACCTTGTTTTCTTTAAGATAGTATTCTTAATAAATGGAGACAATAATTATTTACCTACAATAAATAAATAATCGTGATTTTTCATGCGTACAAAGACGCTCGCGTAAACATTTGAGTAATTCGAAGATTACGTGAAAAATATCGTATTTCACGTATTGTGTTTTGCGCAAATATTTAAAAACATTAGTAACTCGATATGCGGGCTCTATCGTCCATCGATAGTATAATTACAGCAAACAATGTCATTTTATCGGATCAAATCGTTTTCGAAATCGTTCAGACGTAAATTTCTCTTTGTATTGGATTTCTAAACGACTTAATTTCACCGCTGGCTTTTAAACGCTTGTTTACACTTCATTTTTTTTTTATAGAACAGGGGGCAAACGGGCAGGAGGCTCATCTGATGTGCCCGTGGGCTCTCTCAATGCCATAAGACTCGCGAGTGCGTTGATGGGCTTTTAAGAATTGGTACGCTCTTTATTTGAAAGACCCTAAGTCGAAATACTTCAGTGGGCAGCTGGTTCCACATGGCGGTGGTGCGGTCCAAGCATGTTCGCACTTTTGTGTTAAAATAAAGAAATATGTATATTACAAACTGATACGACTTATGGGCCTTAACAGTCCCTGAACAACACACCCTCTTGCCCTTAGCGTTGCAGGAGTCCATGGTCGATGGTTATCATTTTATAAAGTAAAAGAGAATATAAGCTTCGTTGTTATCTGTTCAATTTAAAATACGGCATAATAATCTGTGACTGGACACAGACTAGTTCAACTATAACGTGTAGCGACACCTACAATCACTGCGATGGCAACATTCCTTAAAACGCGCTAACAAAGTTATTATGTCCGCTAAGGATATATGAAACTACTCGACCTTAACCGCTGGGGCAGCATCTTTCTCCCTCCATAAATGTATCAGGTTCATTAACAGATTAAGCGTAAAAAATCAGGAAAAGATTTACAATGTTCATACCAAAATATTTCCAGTTAATTTGTTCTCTCAATTCGCATTTATAATTAAGTTCTAATCGTTATTTACAATGACTTCACACCGTTCACTTTACCGTAAAGAGCTATCGAATTCCAATAGAATACTTAAGTATCTAAAATAATATCTCTATTAGATAACATTAAAGTCAACTAATCGATAGTGCACGGTAAAGAACCACAGTATATTGAGATCAATTGGTAAAGTACAAGAACAGCACAGTTCGTCGGAAGTTTTGAAGACTTCTTTAGTGTAAACACCTTATGCTTAAATATAATTTTTTGCAGATTGGAGTGTTAGTTTACGCTGAAACTTGACTTTGGATGGGAGACTGAAGGTCTAACTTGATTTGAACGTTTCCTATATTAATCAATAATGCCTATTCAACAAAGCGCTTTTTATGATTGTAATAAATGTCATAAATTTAACATTTATTGTTTCGCTAGGAATCTGTTACAAAGCCTATTAGCATGACAAATATGCTACTGTCATGCTAACAATGTGGGCCCGCTGAAAAAGCTGGTGCTGGTGACAGAAACATAAAGCTAAGTTGGACATTTTTGATTATTATGTGTCCTGAATTCTAAAAAATATTTTTTCTATCTTTTTAATTACCATGCACTCATAGCGGTATTACGAGGCTACACACACGTTGGAAAACTATAGGTCTAACTTAATTTATTTGCAGCCATATTTTTTAGAACCATTCATCAACCATCCATTTTAGTACCTTTGTAAAATTATTTATAATATTTCAAGCGTTTTACCCATACAATTATACCTACTGTTGTCAATACCCTGTGGTGACGGCCATCGTTTGATCTGTGCGTGAGCCTCTTTGAAGTCGCCGCGGCTGCTTCTCGTTACCTCGCCACGCCGTAAACAACTAAACACCTTCCGATGAAACACTGCTAACAAGTTACGTTCAGAGAAATCAAAAGATATTTTATGATTTCTCTATGCTCCCCGATGCTACACCAGCCCCGGTTTCGCATCTTGTAAATAAAACTTTATTTGGCCAGAAGATATAACAGTTATATACACCTGAAGAACGTCTAATACCCGTATTCAGTAATTATTTATGAAGGAAGGAAGCTGCTCTTCCTCTAACTTAAAGAGATGATAGACTAAGCACTGACTGGCCCGAAGACCCCAAGCTAAGGTCGTAAATTCGTTAGGGTATGACGTCATCGCAGTATTTTTTGTACAAATTTATAATCAAGTATTGAGCAACATTTTGACAAAATATATTGAATTAAGATATTATTAAAATTATTTATCGTACGCACAACGGACCAACCACGAGTCTAATTGCGGAGAAAGGAGTCCTACTACCCTAAGATATTATTAAATACAGCTTTTTTAAAGATAATATTTACAATGTTTAAATTAATATATTATAACCAAAATAACACAATATATACGAAGAACTACTACTAAAATATAATGTACGAAGTAATAATGTATTTGAGTTTAAATAATCTACTAATTATAATCAATACCCATTTATCTTAACAGAATAAAAAGTCAGCTCTAAAGAATTAAGGCATCTCCGTAACCAAATGTCTGATTAATTAATAATTAATAGTTTCTGGTCTCTAAATGTAACTTTAAATGTAAAAGTAAAAGGATTCTAAGATTTATTTGATTGTCATATAATCCGCCATTTTGTGATCCATTAACAAATACACATAACCTTTCTAATTTGTTTTGACCAGCGCTATTTCAAAGTCTGCAATTAATAAATAAATTTAAAACTGTTTGATTATAATTACGTTTATAGTAAACACCCCGTTCGTCTAAACAAAACTAATTTCTCGGTAATGTTATGAGATCAGAGTGAAGAGTTCATATGGAATTGTTGTATAAACACTCGGTTTGTTTGTTTCAATTCTAAATAATTCGTTTTATTTATAGTAACAAAGAGTAAATTGTTGTGTATTTAAAAATCAAAATCATTTATTCATATAGGTAACACAATGTACACTTATGAACGTCAAAAAAGAAATGCTTCTAATTTTACATTTACTGTTCTCAAATCAAGGGCGTAGAACGGAAGAGAAGACCTGGCAATAAACTCTCCGCCACTCTTTTTTAATCGCCAAGTGTATTTTTATTACTTTGAACGGAGAAGTATTTACCACTAAGAGTCTTTAGAGGAGTTGTTCGGATTGAAACCTCCAGCAGCGTTTCATCATCAGACGTACAGGTAGAAAACGAAATTCCACCTGTATTACCTCGACCTCCGTCGCTCCACAACTGAGCGTTTTTTAAAGCACTTTTTTTTTTTAAAGCAGGGTCCTTCAAGAAAAGAGCGTACCAATTCTTAATACGCACTTGCAATCCCTTTGGCAATGTGAATGTCTATGGGCAACTGTATCACTTAACATCAGGTGAGCCTCCTGCACGTTTACTTCTAGTTATATAAAAAAAATAACTATATTTTGTTCAACAAAAAACTAAGTCTCTTTCTGTGTAACTGAACGCATTGGGGTATTTCTACTACTTGTCGGAAGAGTATGAAAGATTAGAGTAGTAATTAAGGACTTTCTTAAAAATTTTCAACCATTCCTATGCTGATACAGAAAATATTCTTATTGTACAAAAATAATTTATTATAAATTTGTGTTATGTAGAAATCATTAATTAAAGTTAACATGTCAATAGGAAGAGACTGGCTGCCCACAACACAGGGAATCCAAGTGGGAGCTAGTGCACTTTATTTGACCTAATCCCGTTGTTCTGTATAATAAAGTTTTTTCTTTCTTTCTTATTGAAATTATTATTAATTCTGGATATCCAGTTAACAATTATACAGTTTAAATTTGTTATATACATTTTTTTTCTTGTTCTCGTTATTCTAACTTTCTTCACTATTTTGATCGGAACTCATTTACGGGCTTTCTATCTCCGTTCGATTCCTGCTAACGCTTCTATATCTTCGATCCACCTTTTTCTAGGGCGCTCTATTCTTCTTCTTCCCCTTCCATATAGTTGTCTTTAAGTCCTCTTTTATCTGTGCAATCAATCATCTCTACTAACATACGAATAAATAAATCTGGACAGTTGTTGTCTCACACTTAACACTTTGAAATCAAGTTTCCTTTAGTTTTCATAGTTCTTGAAATGATATTTTTTTCTCTTCGTGTTTGTTATTGCCTATAAGTACTTGTCACCTTGTATTTTATATTTCTTTATGTACCAATGTATGAGCGCCAAGCGTTGGCAAGCTTTTGTAGATAAATATCGTATAGGAACAAGTCTAGAAGTTGACGACTCTCAAACATTGTAATACGGCTAATAAATGTATGTAAACGCGTAGTAATAAAATTGGTATTCATATTTGGTCGTATTATACTGTATTTGTATTTCGTGTATACAAATAATACAAATACAGATTCAAAGGTCCTGTCGGTAATCCGTTTTTCGCAGTTTTGAACGAATGAATGCATGTCATAATAATATTAAGATATTTTCGGATGAATGTCATTTCTTTCATCCCATTGTCGTATGAATCTGGACATGAAAGTGTATTTGTTCGAAATGATACGAAAATATCTATTTCGAAAAAGTTATGTATCTATATAAAAATGAATTGATGTTCATTTCTTTCGCTAAAACGCGAGAATAGCTGGACGGATTTGGCTAATTTTGATTGCAATATTTGTGGAGTTCATGGAAGATGTGAGAAGCATGTATCATTTTTTTTTCCAATACAATTCGTTTCTATCTTCAAAACATTTCACGTCTTTTGTTTTTTTAGATCTTCTGTGTTTGTAATTAAACTCCTCAACGGCAGGACCGATTTTGATGAGTGATATTGGAGTCGAGAATGGTTCAGATTATTTTGTTTGTCTTTTGAAGGTTTTGAAATTTTTGTATTTACGACACGTCGAGTCCGCTAGTTATTTATAAAACGATATCATTTTACTCGGTATTCTATCTATGGCCGACGCAAGACCATGCGTGATCAGTGTACTTGTACTTGTACTGTATATATTTAAGATAAGCACAACACACCAGCTTCGTAGAAGAAGTAACGCGCGAGGTGTGGTATGCAATGCGTTCTGCGAGGAGTCTGCAGAAAGAGAGTGAGAGCGGAAGATAAGAATCCTTTTGATGGAAGGTGAGGGGAGAGAAGGTTCTCCTGCCAACTATGTAGTCCACACTTTGTCGACGCCATATAGCTGGTCCCGGTAGAATGCCTAGATAGAGCAAGAGCCTTTTTGATGCGGTCGTTTTGGTACTCCCCGAAGTAGTTTTATGGGTAAAGCTCACTTGATAGTAATAGAAGAGTACCTGCAGTTTGACCAGCCCCACAAACTCCTGTTTCATTTACAAAATATAAAGTAATGCACATGGCGTAGAACTGCCTTCGTTTTCCGCGAAGATAATAATAGTTCAGGTTGGTCTCGACTATCTAATCAATATTCATATGTTCACCCCATGCCCCCATGCGTCCCCATTTGGTGGGGACTAGCCATCAATCACAATCCTAACGTACCACACTAATCCCTTTACCTCTAAAGGTGTATTTAAAGCAAAGAATATGTTTAATCATAACATTTATTCACGTTCAGTGAATAATCACGGTCAAGTTTGCGTCTTTTCAAATAAATTCCATTATTTCCCTTCAAATTTGATATTATGAAAATGACAAACTTCCTGACTATGGAATTTATTTCTATTGTATTATTATAAAAACATCCGTGAAAGGGTAAATGTGGACAAATAAACACGAATAAAATGTGTACAAACTTACTAACTTGTG
The DNA here is from genome assembly GCA_963693345.1 of Pieris melete. Taxonomy (NCBI): domain Eukaryota; kingdom Metazoa; phylum Arthropoda; class Insecta; order Lepidoptera; family Pieridae; genus Pieris; species Pieris melete. The sequence goes on from CAVNZK010000030.1 coordinate 3,371,389, forward strand.
GCCATTAAAGTAGCGATAATTTAAGATAATATAGAAGCCGAAATTGGAATGGTTTCTAAAAAAAAGCTTACTAATTTGTATACAAACTTAGGCAATTCGATAAACAGTGACTGATAATATTATGTACTTCTGAAAGCATTTCACATTTCAGTTGTACGTAACGTGATCTATAAGAGAGAACTATAGGTAGGTACAATAGAACTATTTTATACTTGAAGTAAAAAATTAAAACGTATTTTTTTTTTAATATATTTTCTAAGTACTTCTCCGACTATGTTATCGTCAGAGGTATTAAATAACTTACGTATTAAAAAAGAAAACCTTGCTGAACCAAATCATGCGAGCTATTGATATTGTATAAGTTTAACATATAAAGCCTATTTTGCTATTATAAGTTTAAATTTAAAAATGTTTTCCATTTTGTGGCCCGTCTTCTGTCCTATATTTCGTATTGTCGGTAATCCGTTTTTCGCAGATTAGTTTTGAACGTATTATGAATGCAATTGTCATAATAATATTAAAATATTTTCGGATGACTGTCATTTCTTTCATCCCATTGTTGTTTGAAAATCTGGACAGTGGGCTTAAGAAAGTATTCGAAAATAGAACTGTAATTCGAACTATTTATTATTTATAAAAGACTATGTTTTTAATTATGTACAATTTTGTTATAACATTTGAAAAAAGTGTATTAAATAAAAATAGATTTGAAGTTAAAATGTAATAAAAGGATTAATTATGATAAATTTATAAAACTATATTAAAAAGGCTAACAAAAAGACTCAGTATAATCCAAAATTAACACATTTATTTTTATATACAATTAATTCAGTGTTCTCCGTAAACAAAAGGTGCACTACAAATAAACACACTTTAAGCCATATTTAAGAGTCAACATCCAAATGTTGCCATATATTTATGAGGATTAAACCAATGTGTCGGTAAGTCGTCACTACGGGAACCAAATGCGCAACATAAAACAGCGAGAAACGGGTTAATCCATCCAGTAATCTAAACACATGTATTTGTCGTTTGGTTTTGACATAGATTTACAATTATTTAGAAGAAATGCCAACGAACGCCGCTTGTGTCTCCTCACGATAATCTGTGGATTAACAGTGGGCATGTTTATAATGATTGTCTGTGGTCGGGAAAGCGCGCGAGAAACAAAATGGCGCGTGATTAATGGCACAGCTTTTCACAATATTTCTAGATGCAAGATGTTTTCTGTCGAATGAGGGATGGCCGGGGTTATAGGGATTAGTGCGTTCAGTATCACGACATGTTTTTGTTGGCAACGATTGAGCCCATAATTTTACATGACACCATTCGAAAGTTCACTAAACGTTTCCATATGTTGTCATCACGCGTAAAATAACAGTAAGTAATGATATTAGCGATCTTTCTTCGTAAGTTCCTTCTATTTTAAGTATAGAACTTTGTTGTACTAATTTAGTTATGACCAACTGCGTGAACCAATACGAAACAATTATTGTTTCCATGGGAATGGAACCCAGAATTTCTAGGATTTATACCGGTATTAATGCTAGCTATTAAGGTCTTAAATATATAACCGTTAAAACACCTACGTAAGCAATTAAATCATTAATATTGTTCTAAACAAAACGAAATATTCCATGATAATAACGTATAATAACACGAACAGTAAACCATTAAACCATCATCAAAACGTATGAATTCACATTAAAACCTCCTTTCACTTCCATATTAATAACTGTTAAGGTATTCGATATAATCACAAAATATTAATATTATTTTCACATTTATCAAATATTATCTAGGGTTGCTGCTTAGTAGGTGTTCGTAAGACTATGGTATTTTTTAGTATTTCAATTATCAATAAATTGATAAGTATCTTCTTTCTCTTTTTAAACAATAATAAAACTTACTTTTGAATAAAAAATATATACTACAAGATACATGAAAGTGACTGCCCCATGCTCCGTTTGGGAAAGAGATACTATTATAATATATCAGGCTTAAGGCACTGTGCGTTATAAACCTAACCATTTTCGTCAACAATATTTAATATTTTAAAAAAAACATAGTGTTAGTTACAATATGTTTTTACATATCTGGTATATTTCTTTAAATAAATGCGTGATTGAATTATAAACGAATCATCAGGTATTTTATTTAAAAAGTACACTTTCTATTGTACACTTTTTACTGATTTTCTAATTGATTTATAGATTATAACGGAATCAAAGTGAATTATATTGTTCACTCCAGTTGTATTAATAAAGAAAACGCGCTGTGTTACAAGGAACACCTCATATATAAGATGTATACTTATTAAGATCTGACAACCCTGACCATTCTTTAACCGATCGACAACTCATTTAATCTATCTTTGTCGAAGAACGGCGCGACTATAAGCTCGGATTAATAAATAATATGTAAAATAAATCGAAATCATAATGAATTAAGCTATTAAGAGATTCGCCACACACAATATTAAAGTAATTAATTGTAACGTACTGATTATGATAACAGCTGCTTAAATACTGCCTAAGTGGGCGTAAGACACGACGTATTGCTATGGAATTAAATTTGAATTTTATACAAGCTCTAGAGCTTCAATTGCTGGAATTTTAATAAGTTATCTCTTAACTTAATTTGAAGTTTCGGTTTGTGTCCCGGCAAAAACTAACGCGTTAGGACGCGAGAATGTGTACCTAGTAGTAGTAGTTTTTAAGCTATTGCATAGATTTTATCGCGGGCTTTGAGCGCGGCGACCGAATCAAGAAATTTCGTAACGAAGTAAACCTAACACACGATGACGTAATATAGGTGCGGCCAATACCTTAGAGCGGGACAGAACGCATACTGCGTCTCACATCGGTTTAGCGTGATCGGATAAGCGTGTTAGTTTGAGTCTGGTAGAGTGGTAGATTGAATTAATATCAACAAAAAAAAAATACTGCACAAAAAAAATATATTGCATAAGTTTATAAAAAATGCTGAGCAATAGAGTTACCGCGGCACTCCCCGAGTGCCACACGTATTTTTTATAAGAAAAGGACTCAGACTGAGAATAGGACCTCTTTTCGAATATGACAAGGAGTAGACACAGTTTTGAGCCCTCTTAATGATTAAATTTTAGGGTAAAAAGCTGATCACGTATGGCTATAATAACCCGATGTACCTACCTATAGCACGACAAAATTGTTTTGCTTGAATCAAACCCATTTAATACTCTAACGACAGCTTAGCAAAGGACCTATGGTATCTTTATGGCTTGATAAATGTTTGTAACATTCTTCTTTCTGTGCATAAAGCCTTTAATTCTTTTGAAAGTCTTTGACAACACGAAATTATTAATTCTTAAAAACTTTGAACGAATTCATTACAATTATTTCATAGTAAAGAGTATTAGTTGCAATATATAGAGGATCTGCAGCCTATTTGGAAAACCGGAATACTTTTTTATATACATATTTAATGGAATACTTAATATATGTATAATTTGGAATACTTCGATATCTAAATATTAACGTCATCTGTTTTGCCTTATGTTTTTGAAGTTTTTTTAGTTTAAGGTTTTTGTTATATTTGTTTCTTTTTGTATTATGAAATTTTAATAATTTAATGTATTTTTATTGATATATCCCGCTCTTCTTTAACTGTTTTCTCAAAAAACTAACTGGTATTGCAGATATGCTATTCCATAATAATAATCGACTGACTCTGTTGTTCCGTGGTCATGTTTTCGTTTGGGTTAACGACAAACTATAAATGAGACGGGATTGATGTAACAGGACTCATTAAGTCTTGAATGATACTTGAAACAGACGAAAAAATGTGTTTGCCCCATGCTAAACGTTTATTGGGTTCATTTCTAAAAATGTTTACTTCTGTCTCCGTCTATAATTTAATGAAATTAAAAGCCTTAGTTAAACTAATTATTCTAGAGTATTTTTGCGTAGATTTAGAGAAAACAAATTAACGTAAGTATAGGATACGAAATACATATATTGGTTAGGTTAGCCCTTGTGTTAAACCCATTTAAATCAATTATGGCGCCATCTGTTATACTCTAGATCAAAGTTATGTTTAAATTTTAAAGTAACTAAATAATTAACTGTTTAAATCTTATACCTACTTCAGTCGATGCTATAAATCGATCAAAAGTAAGTGAAATAAAAATAAATCAGTGGCGCTACCTTTTAGGTCTGGGCCTCAGAATCTATATCTGTTTCATGATCATTTGTCAATCTAATAGGCAAGTAGGTGCTCAGCCTCCTTGCCAGACACACGCCCTCTACTTTTTGGGTCTAATGCGGTTTCAACAAGGTTTTTTTCTTTACCGTTCGAGGGAATGTCTAACCACTAGGCCAACACTGCTCATAAGAAATCATATAAAGTATATATGTATATTTAATAATGTTTGAATATCACATTAGTTTTACAGAGATAGTTGTAACTCCACTGTGTTTCATTTCTATCATAATTGTCTTTACGTTTATTTTAGTTAAAATTGTTGTATTTTAAAGAAGTGCTTTAATTTACAAAACAAGCTAAGTCATCTACTATATAAAAATAAGTCGAGTTTTCCTTCCTGACGCTATAACTTCAGAACGCACGAACCGATTTCCACGGTTTTGCATTCGTTGGAAAGGTCTCGGGCTCCGTGAGGTTTATAGCAAAGAACATTCTGGAAAAATTTCAACAGAAAAGCGGGATCACCAAACGAAATGTTACATAAAACGAAGCCATCTGGTGGCGAAACGGAGTTCGCTGAGTTTGCTAGTTTGATAGTAAATGTCATTGTGTGCCAACACTGCTCCATCAACAGTAAGTAGTTATTAAAGAAATATGTTTTATATGAAATAACGATTTTCCTATTAGGTCTTACAGATAAATTGAAACCACCTCATTTTCGTATTCACATTTTATTTCATCAAATAAAGTTCTTAGAATCTCATACCACTTGCAACTTATTACAATAAATACAGTTTAAAATTCCTTCAATAACTTAGCCTCTTATAATCTTAAGTTAATAAATAAATACGGCCACTGTACAGATACTTGCAAATATCTACACGTCCTATCACAGTCACTTCGAGTCTTCAGCGGGATATCTCGATAAATATCACGCGAATTAACTAAATCAACTATGTTTCATGTCGGATTCGTCTGGAGGACTCACTGACGGCGTCAAACCGTGGATCCTTCGATAAAGATGGTGGTAGGGGTTCGGCGGTGGGGGCGGCAGCCGCAACAGCGGACTTGGAAGAGCATACCGCCCGTAGACCGATAACAAAGGCGGGTATAGTCCCACCAGCGACGCATACGGATTACCAAACATAGGATGTAAAATTGCACCTCGTTTAAACGCAGCTAACCTCGATCTGGATGCAGCAGTTGAACGCCGTCTCAACTTCCCTGTCGTTCCACCAATAAACACGTCATCAGATGATGGATCTAACATCCAGTAATTTCCTTTACCAGGGTCATCATAATGCCGCGGTACTTTCACGAAACACTTGTTTAAACTGAGGTTATGTCGTATAGAATTCTGCCAGCCCTGCTTATTCTCTTTGTAATACGGAAAATTCTTCATAATATACTCATAGATTCCATTAAGCGTGAGCCGTTTCTCTGGACTGCTTCTAATCGCCATCATGATGAGTGCATTGTAGCTATACGCCGGTTTTTCATTTTTTTTTTCATCTGGGCTTTTGGAGGAGCATGGCGGAGGTGTCTCCGTCCCGGTGACGTCTAGTTCCGTATCTGAAGGGGAGGGAGACCTGGAGGTCGCTTCCGGCAGCAGGTCTCGTATGGCGAAACTTGGCGGACTCATTTTTGTGCGGCATTGCGAGCCGCGCGCGTCCGACTAAGCTCACCGTGCAACTGGTACGCGAGACCCCGCCTCAAAGCCCGCCCAGTCGTAGACCCCTCCTATCTGCAGTACTGCGAGAATGTGGGGTGACCAATTTACGGATACACCTGAGATGTACCTTACCCCTCGCGGCTAGGTATCATTTTCCGTTGGGCGAATCTCGTGTTTGTATTTTAGAGGGTCAATGTTTTGCGGCGTCGTGTTAGGGTTACGTTACAATATAACCAGATCTGTCATGGTCTGCAAATATTGTTTTTTATAGTGTTTAGGTTTTAACGACCGGTTTGTATGATCGCGGCAATCATTAATCGAATTCGCCTCTTTAATGGGTTATGACTTATGACAAATCACTTTGTGTTTCGTCTATTTCGGCAGATGTTCGTAATTATTATTTTATTTATTGCGACGTCATTAAATGCGTCATTTGATCAAAGGTTTTTTTAGAACTGGCAATATTTTAATAAATAGTCTTAAGGGGATAAAAAATATGTTAATTTCGTACTGCGTCGATGCCTACTCTGTAACTATTTTTGGGACTTTTTGGACGTTACAGAGTACCAATACAGATTTTAATTTATAAGGTATAATAAAGGCAATTAATAAACATGTAATACTAAATAAATAAACAAAATCTTATTCCTTATTTTAATACGAGCATTTTCCTCCAAGATTGGTGATATAAAACAATTAACAAGGTGTATAATGTAAATCACGCAAACTTGAATCACAACATACAAGAACTAATTATATCAAGTTACGGTTCAATCTTTAACCTCAAGTTATTTATAGGAACACGTCTAGGCACGAATATAGCCGACCCCGCCCACTCAAAGCCACGCCCGCTTACGTGACTACAAAATATAGCTTTTATTCTTCTGTTTGCATACAAACATAGAAATGTAATGGTGTATTCCGAGGAAATGTTTCATTTATATTGTAAAGTTTAAAATAGGTGTAATCGTATTCATTATAACGTGCTTCTGGCATTGATACTTATTTAAAACTATTAGTTATAATAATAATAAAAGCCTTTATTGCTGTAATTACTTATACCTACTAGTACATACAAATGTTAAATACAAAAAATTAACACTAAAAACAAAAATATAAATACTAATAATAACTAAACGGCAAGCCGGTTGGTTGGTTTCTGTTATACAGCTCAAGTCCTTGAACTTAGGCCTCCTCTAAGGGCTTCCACTCTTCTATTAGTTATTAATTAATAAATCCCTCTAGCTCTGATGACTTGGCAAAAGCTTGTAGGTGTATGATTTCATTCGTTATTTAAACTCAATCACACCCAAGTTCCACGTTCAACAGTAACCATAAAATGGACGTCAAATTCACTAACTACGCAACAACTATGATGTTTAATAATATTGGTTATATACACACTAAATTAATATATTATAAAGTATTTACAAGACGAACAATAGCGCTTAAAACTCCCATGTTTAAGTGTGAGTTTTCAATATGTATGAAGTATATTACTTTTCATTAAAACAGCTGGTGATTTAAACGAGTGGTGGAGTTTCTTGTCTGTTCTCGTCCATTCTACGCCCTTGATTTCTGGCACTACCTACATGTAAATTTAAAGACACTGATAACAATTGACGATCTTAAATTAATTAAAATTACCAAAATAAACTTAATTTTTCAATCTAGGTAGATTCTAAGATCGAATGAAGCCCCGGTAAAACGTGATGAGAGCCAGAAGGCCTGTGAGATGCCGAGTTCGAAGTACTTCTTAGTCTGGAGGTGTACTTAGGTGATACTGAGGAGCAGAAAGCTGGGATTTGGCCGAGTCCTACATACCTCTCTGTCCTTAACTGGTACAGAGGATGCGTAAATCTATTTTTTATATTGCACATTATAAAAAAAGGATTTCTAAATTTGCGAGCACCCTGTTAGCTAGTAGAGCGATATTCCACATATAGTCTACTAGAGTACATTATATATAGTTGTAGATATGTTCTCAGCACGTCGGTAAATGTACCTAGTACAATATCAGAGCGTGTGACCGCGCGCGTGTTTACACAACGATTGAGCCAATCAGTGCTACTGAGCTACTGACTCAATGAAACTTGGATTTTCTGGGATTATTAATAATTCTTTATTTATCTTCTATTATAACAATAATAATAAGCCTTTATCCATACACATTTATACAAATATAATTTTAATCTAAGATGCGGCCCCTGTCCGGGAGAAGGCCTCCACCAATTTTTCCACCCTTTTTTATTTTTGCCATTGTCATCTAATTTTCTCCAGCTACCCTTTCAATGTTGGCCCATCGCTCTATTGGTCTACCCTTGTTCCTTTTTCCTTTCAGACCAGTCCATTCGGTTACGGTTTTAGACCACCTCATCTCGGTTATCTGTATAATGGGCTATGTGCCCTGCCCTTCTCCATTAGAGTTGTAGCACATGTTGCTCAGCATCAATTATTTTTGTTTTTCTGCGAATACATTCACTTCTGTTGGTCGCGTAATTTAACTCCAAGAATACTTCTTTCTACCGCACGCTGGAACAAACATATTATGCCTTTCTAAATAATTATTTTATGGAAGGCAGACAGGAGGACAAAGTTAGTAAACCCTTACAGGTCTTCTCCTCCTACTTCCTCTAGGTACCTCTTTCTAATAGTAACAAATTACAAAAGTTTAATACAGTACATTTAACCCATATAATTAAGAAAAATAAACATTGCTCCTTTCATCACTATGGTCTGCTAGAAATGACACTTCTAATCATAATATTGCAGTTATATTTAACAACAGCGATAATTTGCAGATTACGAACGTTAAACTAAATTCAATTAAAAAGGATCCGTTTGTTGTAAGATAAAGATTATTGAATAATTATACACTTACATATAAACACTATATGTCAATAAATAATATCTGATTTGTCTTAATTACGATTTATCCTTTTTAACCGAAAATTATGGTGTCAATAGCGAGACGTGTATACACGACTGCCGTCAATGTTGCCTCCACACAAATATTTAACTACCGCTCGTGTCGCTACTGACGCTTTTTGCTACATTTGTGTTTTAATTTGTAATTACTATTCTATAAATGCATGTTATAGCATTCCAAAAAGAAATCATACACAAGGATAAGATAGACCTTTGGTTAAATTTTGTGCTAGACCAGTGTTGCTCTGCTCATACAATTTCTTATTAGGGACCTACATTTAAATTTATCTCGTATTGAAACCTTACGACGGAAGTTTTTCTATATTTCTTAACACAATTTGAGCTGATTTCTCTTCCAGCCTTCAACTTCATCAATTTTTCTTCGAATTTCAAACGATGAATTATTATAAGTTCACCGTTTAAAGTTCGAAGCAACTCATTGAATGTCAAATTCATTTAGACATTAAAGCTTGGAGTTACCACTAACGAAAATAAACTGCAAATACGAAATTCTAGTTACAAAAACAAAAATCCAAATGTCGCAGTTTCCGCCCCAACTTCACTCAGTAAATAAATAAATAAATACGCGCGTGTTTTACCGCCGATTGGAGCAATTACCGGAAGCGGAACTACACTGACGCTGTTTTCGAAATGATTCTTTGTAGGTACGTGCTTTAATTGTTGAGAAATATTTTTTACACTTTTTAACTCATACTCGTAGGGTTTATGACACTTATACAAATACTTATAGAAGACATGATTACAAATATATGCTGCGTTCCATTATAAATGATTTGATTTTTAAAGGCCTTTAGGTGCCTTTATTATGCGGGAGAGTTATTAGGTCATAAGTTATATATACCTAGGTATCTTAACTGACTAAATTAATATGACTTTTTCACGCCTATTTTAATATAGCTATGCGGTTTTTTATACAATTATACAATCTTCAAATCTAAATACCTAAATACCGTTCAACGTTATAAGGTCAAACAAGATATCTTTATTAAAGCTTTAAATCCTACGTCATAAATACAAAATAAGCCAGAAGATTAGAAGTAGGTGAGACAATGGCGTGGTCTCAAGAGTGCTCTTACAAAAGACGAGTAAGCAAGGTGGCTGCCTCCGCGAGAGCTCTTCACTCGCGAGCTAATGTTGTTGAAATATTGATTAATATTGTAGCCATCTTGGATGGCCTCTCACCACCGGATGACGTATAGTATAGAGCTTTGTTGTTGAGGGTTTTTGATTTTAGGAAGCTTTTGTAAACTTTTATGAACGGATTAACTTTAAAGGGATTTACTTTTACTTCTTGTTTTTTATCATATTTTAAATCTTTGATCACTTTGATTAGTACCTACGCGTAATTCACGCAAAGTATTGCACAAATGGTAACATTTAATATGTTTTATTTTCTCTTACGTTTTGCAAAATGAGAAAATCTAGCCACTTAAGACAATGCTTTATTTGTTTTGTAATGGGTAACCACTACTTCTATATATATATTCTTAAGAAATTCGCTCGCTCAAAAGTCGTCTACTTTCTAGTTCAAATTATTTTTGAAAAAACCGCCATAAGGGTAGGTGAAGAGACTGCTCCCAATAGATAAATACAATTATAATATTGTTGTTAAAAAAAAGTGTTTTACAAAATGACCATGTTTTTATACCAGGACAGCAGAAAGTAGAAAGACATGTCGAATTGCGAGTTTGAGATTCCTGTCCGATACTGAAACTGAAAAAAATACAAAATTTGTTCCTTTCGATTAAAATATAATGTTAGTCAATAAATAAATAACACAGCTATTTTATTTCTGTACCGGCATAACGGAACATACCGAAAAAACGTATTTAACAGTGCATATGCCCCCAATAGATAAATTGGATTACAAATAATCATCAAAATATTTTTTTTACTAACTAACCTTGTTTGATGTGTTTGAACCAGGATAGTAGGATGTGGAAAGAGATGTCGAATCATAACATATCATTGTTTAAACAGATGGATTAAGGAACATTTGCATGCCTCGGCCATTATTAGACTCCACCCACACACGACCCCTAAAGGATACAAGAAACCTGCATACCAGTGTTGACAGATTTATTAGACTAAGTACTATCTCTATGTTTATTTGTGTGTCTGATTGCTCCCACGCATGCCTCCACTTTTGTTTATGCATGGCTTCCGTATTGTTCCATTGTTTTCTTTCTAAATGACATTAATTTGATTTTGAAGTAAGGTTTCTATTGATTAGCGTGGTCAAAGGGGTCTACTTATTTATAAACGATAGAAAGTATACACAGCTGAGAACAATTTTTTTAATTAAATGAAGCCCCTATATATTTTTACGTATGCTTTTCTTTTATTATTGGCTTGTTTCGTTTAGGATCTTTAGAATGAACGGGAAGTATAGATTTCGACACAATTTAATGTGGCGATTTAGGTGTGTATACTATCTATGAGTGGTTCTATTCTACCTTCTATCCATGGTAGAAGTAACAAAGAAATAACAAGAAATTATACACAAGTTAATTTGTTTTGTTTTTCGAATGTTCTTATACATAAATTGTTGTTTACAGTTTATTTTGTAAGATGTTTATTTTTCGTTTCTCCGTCTTACAAGTACTGTTTATTCTTTTTTTAATATAGAAATGGCACGGTGGAACACAAATTGATCACAATTTCTCCATATACTTAAAAACGAAACTCCTTGAATTGATAATTGATTTCTCTAAATTACAATAAAAATTGATCATTTAGATTAGGTACAAAGAACGACAGTAGTGTTATTGACTTAATTGAAACTGTCTTACTAATGCTTAAAATCCTAAACCCTGTTAGGAATGACGCGGACGTTTTTAAAAGGCTGTTTCATCGATACGAACTGGTCACGGTCTCCTTGGCAAATAACTGAGGCCTACAGTATACCTAAATATCTACATAAAGAAAACATGTAGAAGTTTACTTGAAATAATACGAAGGCCAGGTGCTGTACCAAAGACCTCTCGAGCTTACAAAAAGTTATACACTATACAACATTGAGTGTATAATTTAAATAGAATTGTACTCACGAACAAGCGTTATATCGAAGTATTTATTGTGAATTCTATGTGCCAGGGCCACAAATTGTTTATTAAATAAAGGGAGGGAGATGAAGAGGTTTTAATTTAGCGTTGCTCAGTTGAGTGGAAGTGAGTGTGTTGCTTTCAAATATTTTTCTATTGTTTTAATTAGTGGCACACCGTGTGGCTTGATTGCTTTCGCTGCTTTTTCGAGTTTATTTGGAGAACAACACTAAAAATATTTTCATAATATTTATTTCAGAATTGCGTTATTTTAAACATTAAACTTAGACAATTTGTTAAAAGGTGTGATAAACAGGCAAATACATGTCTTGCCTTGCCAAAAGCGGATATTCAATCAAGTTGAAATAATTAGTATTTACCGGAATTGTGTTCGTTACTGAGTAATTTTAAACATTGAACTTAGGCAATTTGTTAAAAGGTGTGATAATTACACAGGCAATTACATGTCTTGCCTTGCCACAAGTAGATATTCAATCAAGGTTAAAATTCGAAATAACTCATCTGCTAAAATTTATGGTGAAATAAACGACTTTTATACCCATTAATAATGTAACGTGACAAAATCCAAATTGTTGCATGCAACTTTAAAGTAATATAAACACTATTTCTCTTATATTGGAGTTTAAGCGAGAATAAGCGATACAAAAGACCTTATTGCGACATTTTTAATTGCATTCGTTTGGCGAAAACACGAAAATGCTTTTTGATAAACTTCACGCTCCGTTGGTAAATAAATAATAAATGTAAAAGGAACAAAGCTGCGGCTTTTATAATAACATGTAATATATATTTTAAAAGCACCTTTTAATACAGCTTCAGAGGATTAATGATATGAATCTATTTCAAAACAATTGCCGTGTCTGGAAAAATGTATTTAATTATTTAGAATACTATGTTTTACCTATACTGAAAAGTATTTCATTATTCGTATTATATTATAAATCATAGTATAATATCTAATATATAAAATTCTCGTGTCACAGTTTTCGTTGCCATACTCCTCCGAAACGGCTTGACCGATTTTGATGAAATTTTTTGTGCTTATCCGTAATCTATGAGAATAGGCCAACATCTATTTTTCATCCCCCTAAATGTTAGGGGTAGTCCACCCCTAAATTTATTTTTTTATTTTTTAGACAAAACTTTTAATTTCTATTATTTATGATACAACATACAAAAATACATACAATCCTCAATTTTCACCCTTCTACGATCACCCGCTATTTTTTTATTATAAATGATATACATGGCAAAACGACGTTTGCCCGGTCAGCTAGTTATATTATAAAATGCATAATATATGTATGCAAATTATGCATACAACTACTAATGAAGTCAATTTGACAACTCTTTTTAAGCCGAAATTGCCGCAATAAAGACCGTCAAGACCTCACGATTTGCTCCAATTAAAAAAATCACCACATAATGAGATTCTAAGCACTCTGTCAGCATCTGCTGTATCCTCGTGTCCATTCTCTTTTTTTTCTTCTTTTTTTAGCGTACAAGCGATCCGATTTGTCACCGGGGGTCCGGAATTGTGCGATAACGATTATTCTTATGTTTTTTTGTTACACGCCCTTCGATTGTCCGAGTTTTGCCGATTCAAACGTCATTGTGGCAAGTGAAGTATGGACCATTTGGCAAAGAGGATTAAAGAAAACTAGTTGATCAGATAACGCTGCATTTGCAGTTGGCAAATTTACACTATTCGCAAATAGGAACTCATTAATTTAACTTGTAATAAGATAATTATTTAATCTATAATTGAACAAAAGATTATCTATATTTTGTGATTTATAAGATCGTTTTCCCTCTGTATTCAAAAAAATCCTTAACGTGTTCTTTTAAGTTTTAATTAATACATTAAACACAAAATTTGCCCAACACGAATAACAGATTGATGAATGACAAGTGAATCTCGAATTTTTCTATTAGATCTGAAATACAATAGGCCTAAATTAGTCCTTACAGTTCTTCCCACGCGGTTTCTTTATCAAACATTTCCCAACAAATCTCCAGAGCTTTAGGCATAAATAAATCATCTGCCCACGAATGAAGACATGACCAATTTAATTAAGTCCTCAAGTTAGCGACACGTGAGCTCAATACCTTTTATTGTACCACAGTGTCGCATTGTCGGCAAGCAGTGGGAGGTTAGAACGATTTCCGAACGCATCTGTCATTTAATCACAGACAATAATAGACTTTGTGTTCGAAATTTAAGGTAGAATTTTTATCTGTAGCGGCGAAAGAAAAGCGCGGTTCTTAAATAACATCTCAATATGTTCTGATGATGTGTTAGGTTATTGTCGGTTTCTGACAATGGTGATAATTGATCGTACTCATGCAGATGGTGGCACCCTTTCTGTAAGATACAATTTATTTCGTTTGTTTAGATGTCTTTATGTAGGTTAGGAAATCTTTTGACGTATGAACGTGACTTTTTGCCCCGTCTCGCCGCAAGAGGCTGACGTTTTAATTTTATGTTCCGAGAAGTGTGAACTCCTGCAATGTTTATAATTGAATTTTAATTATGTTAAAAGGAAATAACAAATGTTTTAATCGAATTTTGTAAAAACATTTTTCTGCTATGAGATTTAAATGCATCAATATAAATTGTACGATACTCAATATAAAGTCAGTTACTTATGGTGAAACAATAGATATTGTTAATTCTGAGCGCAAATCACAATTTACGACAAATTACCAACATTGTTTTAATAAACGGTATCAACTCTACATTTTTACAAAAGAAATTGCAACTATAGGCAAATTTTCATAATAGTATTAATAAAAAAAACCTATTGCATTCTGATCTTATACATCCTGGTTAAATCATCGACCGATATTTATTTTGTTATAGTAATAAATATAAGGTAGCACTTTTTTCATCAGCACATCTATTCCAATATTCTTTACAATGATCATGTAAAGAGCCTGTGTTGTGAACGCAAACCAAAACAATCCATCAACCGACATGTCAGTTTGTCTGTCTACCGTTACCTATTATAATACGATTTTTGTTATGCAAGAATGTGGTGCATAGCGTATATTACAAGACTTTTTTATTAAAATAAGATAGTAACAGCTTGCTGTTGATGTATCTTATTTGATATTTGCAACTTTTAACGTCCCTAACGAGAATATCCAATCATAATGAAATATTATGTTAACACTCAGTATAATATATAGCTTTCTAGTAGGAAATGAGTTCTCATTCAGTAGATTGCCACAACCTATCTCTTAAACCTCACCTTTACAAGTAATTGATACGAAATATAATTATCATTATATACAATAGGTAAAAAAACTGTTTACTATTTATAAATGAGAGAAAAGCGTAATTTTGTTCCCTAACTAGTGAATAGTAACATAAAATAGTTCGCCAATAGCAGGACACTCAATTAAGTGAAATCTCAATGTTTATTCGTCGTCCACCAGCCCCAGGAACAAAAACAAATCTCAAAACAAAACATTAATCCACGTTTTATTCGGACAAAAGCACTCATCATTATCAAAACATTAACGCGCGTCTGTCCGCGGGGCGCCAATTATTTTTACTTTGCAACCCCATCAGGCGATAGTTATTCGCATTGGCAACACCGTTAAACTCGTTTATCATTATCTGTGGCGAGTCGCGTGTGCTAGCACTGACACGCGACGCACTTCTGGGAGATTTTTAAACAAAATAATCATTGTTATTTATAATTTTCATCTCATGTGTGAACTGTAACAATTATTTAGTAAAGCTTTTATTATTACTATTTTTAAGTAAACGTTTCAGCCTTTTGACAAAAATAAAACAGCCATATACCAATTCAACTAAAGGTCCATCAAGAAAAGAGCGTAGGTACCATTTCTTTAAATGGGCGGCAACGCACTCACGACCCCACGGGCATTGAGAGTGTCCATGGGTGGCGGTATCATTAACCATCTGATGAGCCTCCTGCCCGTTTGCCTCTATTCTTGTTAGTCTATGGAATGTAAATTTGGTGCCTTCAGCAATTATTATAGAATACATTACTTATTGTCTATGATATATCTGCTATTTATGATTTGCTCTGTGTAATGTATAAGCTTACTTCCTTTTTCGCCATTGTCTGGTTAACATTAAAATATAATTAACAGTGATTAATAAAAATACTCGTTTCATTTAACAGGTTATGGGCCCAGACCACCTGATTTTATTTAAAAACAAAATAGTTAAAGTGAAAAGTGCGAAATTGAGTTCAGTATAACCTCAAAACTCGCCACGCGTTTTTCAATTTTCTTCATCAGCAAAAAAATGTCTTCAAATAATACGATGGCACTGATTGAAAAGCTGACGGGAAGAGAAAACTATCCTACGTGGAGATTTGCAGTGCAAACCTACCTCGAACATGAGGAATTATGGAGTTGTGTCACCGCGAAAGACAATGAAACAATTGATCCCAAACTTAACACAAAAGCGAAGTCGAAAATTATCTTATTAGTACATCCCATCAACTATGTACATATACAAGAAGCCAAAACAGCTAAAGAAGTTTGGAATAATTTAGCCAAAGCTTTCGATGACAAAGGTTTGACACGCCGAGTTGGTCTGTTGAGAGATCTGATCAATACAACACTTGAAAATTGTCTGAACATTGAAGATTATGTTAACAAGATCATGACCACTGCTCACAAGTTAAGAAACATTGGTTTTGAAGTCGATGATGAATGGCTTGGGACTTTATTACTTGCCGGTTTACCAGAAATGTATCAACCAATGATCATGGCACTTGAAAGCTCTGGTGTGACAATTACAGCTGATTCTGTGAAGACTAAGCTTCTGCAAGAAGTAAGAAGCTCTGAGTCTAGTGCATTGTATGTCAAAAGTAAGGGAAATCAGTTTGTCAAACAAGCTCAAGATAAAAACAAAACAAGTAAAGGTCCAAGGTGCTATGTGTGCAATCAATATGGGCATATAAGCAAATATTGCCGAAGTAAGAAAAAGGAACAGAAGTCTAAGGAGAACACAGATTCTGGGTATGTTGCTGTGTTATCTGCAACAATAAACAACGACAATAATTGGTATATTGATTCTGGAGCATCAATGCATATGACAATGAATCGTAACTTGATTTACGAT
Source organism: Pieris melete (assembly GCA_963693345.1). NCBI lineage: Eukaryota > Metazoa > Arthropoda > Insecta > Lepidoptera > Pieridae > Pieris > Pieris melete. The sequence goes on from CAVNZK010000030.1 coordinate 3,388,370, forward strand.
GAAATTACACCTCCAATTTCCACAATAAGAGTAGCTAATGACAAGAAGCTAGTTGTGAAGGCCTGTGGAAAGGTAAATATTAATGTTGTCAATACACAAGGTAAGTTGGAAACTATCAAGGTACAGAATGTTCTCTATATTCCTGAGTTGGCTACGAATCTTCTCTCTGTCAGTCAGATAATAAATAGTGGCTGTCAAGTACAATTTGACAAACAAGGTTGTAAAATTTTGAATAAAACAAACAAGCAAGTTGCAGCTGCTAAAATGATAAATAATATGTACAGGCTAAATACACATAGTATTCCAGCATATATATCTGCTTCAACAGAAAATGATGATTTCTACTTATGGCATCAGCGTATGGGTCATTTGAACTACACTGACCTGAAGAAGCTGGAGACCTGTGCTGAAGGTGTGCAAATGTCCCTGAGCAGTAATGTGACCTGTATCTCCTGTATAGAAGGTAAACAAACAAGCTTGCCATTCAAAAGTGAAGGTTTCCGAGCAACAAAATTGCTAGAACTTGTTCACTCCGACGTATGCGGGCCCATGGAAGTGAAGTCACTCGGAAATGCAAGGTATTTTCTTACCTTTACTGATGATTATTCTAGAAAAGTGACTGTTTTCATTTTAAAATCAAAGTCTGAATGTCTTAATAAATTTAAAGAATACAAATGTCTTGTAGAGAACCAACTTGACACTAAAATTAAAGTATTAAGAACCGATAATGGAACTGAGTATATAAATAATGATTTTACTGAATTTTTGAAGTCATCCGGCATACAACATCAAACATCAATTCCATACACGCCTCAACAAAATGGCTTATCTGAACGTATGAACAGGACACTGCTTGAAAAAGCCAGATGTATGTTAATCAATGCTAACTTACAGAAAAACTTGTGGGCTGAAGCAATAATGACAGCAGCATACATAGTGAACCGTTCACCTACACGAGCACTAAATTATATAACACCTGAGGAGATGTGGAGTGGAAGGAAACCTGATGTAAGTCACATGAAAATATTTGGTTGTTATGCAATGGCTCAAATACCTAAAGAGAAAATTAAGAAATGGGACTCTAAATCACAGAAACTTATTTTTGTTGGTTATTGTGAAAATAGTAAAGGATATAGATTATTAGATTCCAAAACAAAAAATGTCATAAAAAGTAGAAATGTAATTTTCCTAGAGAATAGTATAACAAGAAATGTGGTTCCTCTCTCATTGTCAGAATCAGAAAATAAAGAATCAGATCATGTAATTGAAAGTTTTTCAAACCGTGAAGATAACACCACAGTTTTGTCGTCTCATACACCCGTGGATCACAGCGATGGTTCTGATGACCCTGAGTATGTACCGGAGATGCCAGTGAAGTATCCTCAGAGTTCTAATATTACACTTCGTCCTCGAAATAAGATTAATAAGAACACAGAACCTAAGACTTACCTATGCTCAAGTAATGTACCACTCTCTGTCACACCACAAACATATGCAGAAGCATTGTCATCAAAAGACTCTAATTTGTGGATGAAGTCGATTGAAGAAGAGCTGAAAGCACATAGTGATAATGGTACATGGCAGTTAGTGCAACAGCCACCTGAAGCTAGAGTTATAGGATGTAAATGGGTGTTTCGTATAAAGGATGAAACTGAAGGACTAAGGTACAAAGCAAGGCTATGCGCTAAAGGATTCACACAGAAAAGCGGTATTGACTATACTGAGACATTTGCACCAACTGTCAGGTATGACTCAATTCGCTTACTTTTATCTGTTGCTGCAGAACAGAAAATGTCAATGATACAATTTGATATTAAAACTGCATTTTTATATGGTGAGTTGAAAGAACAGATTTACATGACGCCGCCAGAGGGCCTTACTGTTCAAAAAGATATTGTATGCAAGCTCAAGAAATCTTTGTATGGCTTAAAACAATCACCTAGGTGTTGGAATGCTAAATTTGATAATGTTTTAAAGAAATATGGTTTTAAGAACAGTCATGCTGACAGATGTGTTTATGTGGGCTGCATCAATGGTATTAAAATATATTTATTACTGTATGTGGACGATGGCTTATTACTGTCTACAGATGCCTCTGCTCTTACTCAAGTAATAAATGACTTAAAGAAAGAATTTGATGTAAAGATTTGTAAATCATTACATTTTATAGGAATGCATATAGAAAGATGTGATGATTATATATTTGTGCATCAAAGTACATACATTGAAGAGATGCTGAAAAGATTTAACATGTGTGATACCAATACTAATAGCATTCCTGCTGATCCGCATGTTACTTTGGTAAAAAGCACTGAGTCTGATAGCAACAACAAACACATTCCTTACAGAGAAGCTGTGGGTTCTCTCATATTCGCTGCAATAGTGAGCAGACCTGACATCATGTATGCAGTGTCGACAGTTGCTCGCTTCCTCAACAATTATAATCCGATGCATTGGAATGCGGTAAAGCGTATTTTTAAGTATTTAAAAGAAACAAAACATTTTGGACTCTGTTTCAGATCAACTCAAAGTAACATACTTGAATGTTACTCTGATGCCGACTATGCCAATGATCCTGACACCAGAAGGTCTATCACTGGTTACATCTTCATGAAAAATGGAGCAGCAGTGACGTGGAGCAGTCAACGACAATCAACCGTCGCTCTGTCTACCACTGAGGCAGAGTTTATGGCATCCTGCTGTGCTACAAAAGAAGCTCTCTGGGTTCGGCAGTTAATGCTTGATATTAACGAATATAAACAGAGTTGTATTAATCTTCATATAGATAATCAAAGTGCTATTTGTTTGATCAAGAATAATGATTTTCATAAACGATGTAAACATATTGATATTAAGTATAACTTTGTAAAAGAAAAATACGCACAAAAATTGATAGATTTGAAATATGTTAGTACTAATAGTCAGTTAGCTGATATATTTACAAAAGCTCTATGTAAAGTAAAATTTCAATATTTCAGAGAGAAACTTGGTGTGATTGAGAAACCAAAAATGTAAAGCTATCATATTACTGTGTTGCTCAAGTATGTTTATATAAAGTTTTATAACTAAGCTATTTAATGTTTGGTTTTCATTTGTAAGCTTTAATAGAAGGCTCAAATTTAGTAGGAGTGTTAGTCTATGGAATGTAAATTTGGTGCCTTCAGCAATTATTATAGAATACATTACTTATTGTCTATGATATATCTGCTATTTATGATTTGCTCTGTGTAATGTATAAGCTTACTTCCTTTTTCGCCATTGTCTGGTTAACATTAAAATATAATTAACAGTGATTAATAAAAATACTCGTTTCATTTAACAATTCTCTTAAACTCAAAAATATCTTTATTAATATAGGTAAATAAGTACACTTATGAATCGTCAGAAAGAAGTTAAATTAATTGTAAATTTACATTTACTACCTACTACTAAAAATAATTAATCTTTGTTTAAATTTTACGATGGCCACAGTACACCATAGACAATCCCGTATCAAAACCTCCTATGCGAAACAAGCAAACATATTTCTGCGTCAGTTTCCATGTGCTTGCTCCTGTGTAAACCAAATCATAAATTTTATAGATCTTGTCGATTTTATGCGAACTATCCTTCAATGTATTAGCATGTATTAATTGGGTTTAGAGAAAAAACTATAGATATTAGCACAACCGCGTTCCAAACACGCGACCGCTTTGAGTCTCTTAACTGAACGGTTTAGAACGGTGTAACAATTCCTAAAAATTCTCAGCAGTTTTGGAAGTTAATCAATACCTACTTATTAAACCATCAATAACTTATGGTATAAAGATGCATTGAACTGCAATCTGTTAACTTTCTCAGGGCTGTTAGCCTCTCGATCTCAGCATAATCCGCGAGCATCGAGCAATTATCGCCGGACCAGCGGCGCGGATTCACTCGCACAAAGGACTCATGTTTTACAAATAGCTCACATCGCAATTCGCGCCACGACCCCTGTTTGTGACGTTCACTTGCGATTAGGCACAAATTCCCGCCTTTTGTCATTCGTTCGGAAATCGCCACTCCACCGCTCACTCTTAATTCCTTTTCTTATACTTAATTGTGGGAAAAGTGCACTTAAATTTTGCAAGTTATCGAACGCAATTGTGAGAATACACTTCCATTCATTGGTTTACGTGAAGTCATTAAATGTTTGTGAAATTCTATTCCATCAATTGGAATGAATTCGCTTTTATTTTGAATAGTTCTTGAACTTTTGTTCTCATACGAATTGATTTAACTACATATATCTAAATTATGGGTAACGGAATTGGTATCGAAATTAATTCATGTAAACTTTTTGCTATGTTACTCAATCACACCTTGCAATTAAACGCTACATTTACAACTTTAACTTATAAAGAGTACTAAACTGCGTAACTAACTTAAATTAAAACCCCAAAAAGTTATTAATAGGCGTACTAAGAGTTTTTTTATCCTTTACCATTTATAATCTTTAACACAAACAAATAAAACCAACAAATGAGTTGTAAAACATGTAACAATACGTTATCCGTAGCGGATTCGCGGCGCACCCGCAGGCGAGTCAGCCAGCCTCCTGTTAACAAACAATTAACGGCGAAAAATAAAGAAATGGGGCGATTAAGGTCGCATGGGGCGGGAAGGGAAGGCCCGGGGCGCGGTTGTGGGAACTCTGTATTGTTTTTGGATGGTCACATTATGATTGCTCAGTCGGCTGACGCTGCGCACAGACACACCGTGTCGCTAAACAACGAAGCTTTAGCACACACATGGCGAATTAATTTTATTGTACGTTTGACGAAATGATTGCTTTTGAATTGAGATCGAAAACCGACATTTGTTCGGTATTCAAAGTGAAAAATATTAGCTTTTCGCCTCGGTAGGCTTTACGAATTTTTTTATAGAATAGGGGCAAATGGGCAGGAGGCTCACCTGATGTCATGTGATACAGCTATGGACACTCTTAACTCTGAGTGCGTTCCCGGCCTTTAATTGATACGCTCTGTTCTTGACCCTAAGTCGATTTTTTTGACCAGACTTCTGTGACCTTAAGAGAAGTGTTGGTCTAGTGGCTTCAGCGTGTGAATCTCATCCCTGAGGTCGTAGGATCGATCCCCGGCTGTGAACCAATGGACTTTCATTCTATATGCGCATTTAACATTCGCTTGAACGGTGAAGGAAAACATCTGGAGGAAACCGACATGTCTTAGACCCAAAAAGTCAATGTGTGTGTCAGGCACTGGAGGCTGGTCACCTATTATATTGAAAAATGATCATGAAACAGTATTAGAAATCTGAGGCCCAGACCTAAAGAGGTTGCAGCGCCACTAAGTTTTTTTTTGGAAACCTTAAATTAAAGTTAATTTACTAGCTAACTTACCTAAAAATTTATGTAGTGCTTCAATCGCGCACTTCTGTTACAGCATTAGATAATATATCTAAACATCGTTAGTTATAATAATAAAATGAGTATTGAGTTTATTCGTCGAATATGTATTTATAATATAATATAGTAAATAATAGAATAGGTCAAAGGAAGAACGTTATCTAATACATATATAAAAATCTCGTGTCGCGGTGTTTGTAGTTAAACTCCTCCGAAACGGCTCGACAGCTTCTCATGAAATTTTGTGTGCATATTGCGTATGTCTGAGAATCGGACAACATCTATTTTTCATCCCCCTAAATTTTAAGGGTAGTTTAAATAATATATTTTTAATTTTTAGATAAATGTTTATTTTTTTATAATACAGTATTAAAAAATACATAACACCTAATTTTCACCCCTAATAATATAGACATTGACTAAACGATAGTTCAAAATTAATGTCATTCAGGTGTAATACCCCATAGTCATAATTATTTATGCGAAGATTGCGCATTTTTCTGCATTCGCCCGTTACACAGAAACATTTATAACCATAGATAAAGTGATTTACTTATTGAAGTTATACTTTAGGCGCGTTATGAAAAATTGATGAGAGTGAAATTTTACGATGCGCTCGCACCGTGACACAAAATTAACAGAATGAAGTTGCCCACTCAGTTGTAAACTGAACTTTATTGACTATAATGTCTCCTTTTCCAATCTTTGATTATTTAATTATAATTAATTATTTGCACGCAATCAAAAACTATTTTTAATAATGCGAAAGAAGTATAACTTCCTACGCGCGTACATAAGTACACGCACCATTTTTTTTCTTTGTCTTTATTTATTGCAACTTGCATAATTAATAATGTATTTAATTTAAATTTAAATTAACGGTATTTGTATGTATGTATTTCTACCGAATTATAGCTTATAATAAATATCCTTATTACATTTTAAATTAAAGCTTTTACTATAAAATACCCAAAGAATTAGCAATAAACTCATGTTTAGAAACGCTTTCTTTGTATCGCTCAAGTTAGTATCTAGTCATGAGCACTGTCAAAAGATCCGTAGGTATCTTGTTCCTATTTTAGAATACTGGCCATAGAGTCCAATCAATACCAGCAGTGCAGTTATCGTGCATTTGAAGAGCCCTCACATAATCTGTGCCCTCAACGACACGTAACCGACAATTTTCATTTTTACCGACACGTAGCGCGTGCCGAATCGCCGACACGCGCTCATTGTTTTTATTGCTTGATATTTTAATTGTGACATTAAGTGCGAACACCTGTATCTATTGAGTTGAGAGGGGGTGCATAGTTTAGTTGGAGTAGCACTCAAGTATCTAATCCGTTAAACAATCGACTGGAAATCGGAAGTGAGTTAAAAATTAAAATACATGAAAAATATTACACCCTCGAGAGTTCAAAATTCGAACCAGTTAAAGACAAATAAAATTTGTATTAACTATTTACTCAAGTACTTTTTAAAGAACTCCAACCAATTATCGTTCAGAAGCACGGATGCAACAGTCTTATAATTCTAAATTCAAATGATTTAATTATACATAATTTTTAAATTATTAATAAATCCCATTTCAATAATAAAGTTTTATTCTGTTCAGCATGGTAGTTCTCTCTGAATTTGAATACTAGCAGATGGAGGGTCATCACCATCTCGTATATAACTTTTACTATAAAATCATGATGAATTCAGTATTATGTATGAACTCAAGATGCTCTTTAGAAACGGAATCGTAAATTTCTTTAAATCGAGCTCTTAGCGCTATCTAGTGTAGAGTAGTCGAAACTTGAACAAAAGCGACATCCAGTATGCGGTAGACACACTATGTGAGTACAAAATATTATTAATAAAATATTCCAATACAAACAATTAAATTAAATACAAAATTTAATTAGGTATTTAAGTTAAAATGCAAACCTAAATCGCCTAAGCTAAATCTACATAATATTGTAATGACTATTATCTTGTAAAAGTCTATTTTTGTTCAATATTTACATGATAAATTTACGTCACCCATGGGCCTACAAATAAGCTACACGACACGATAGAAATCTTGCGAAAATAAGTAAATTGCGGCTTTGGTTATTTGACCTCACGTCCAGTACAAATTGACCTATCCAATCGTACACAGTTCACCATAACAGAAATCTTGTTAATGTGGTAGTTTTTCTACTCAAGTTACAAGTTACGATCAACAGAGGGCTTGCAAATATTTGACGTCCGGTAATTGTCATACGAGACGTAAATATCCGCTTACATTGCCTGCCGATGTCCCTGTTGGATATCTTAACGATATTTTTGGCATATTATACTTTCCATGTTTAAGGAAAATCGTGTTAAACTAGTATACTTAGATTTTCCGAATACCATACATACGTATTGATTAAATAAATTAAATTTTTGTTTTTAATAGCATTAAAGGTTTAATAATTATTAATACATTGAAATTTTGAGGCTTTATATACTAGTCAAATCGTCTTGAAATCTAATATATAAAATTGTCGTGTCGCGGTGTTTGTAGTTAAACTCCTCCGAAACGGCTTGACCGATTCTCTTGAAATTTTGTGTGCATATTGGGTATGTCTGAGAATCGGACAACATCTATTTTTCATCCCCCTAAATGTAAAATATATATATATTTTTTTTTAATAAATTTTTATTTTTTTATGTTACAGCATTAAAGCCCTAATAGTGACCCCTCAACGATCAACCCCTATTTTTATTATAAATCATATACATGGCAAAACGACGTTTTCCGGATCAGCTAGTGTAATATAAAAAACTAAAAAATAAATGTGCTATTTCGGAAAGTATACCTACTAATATAACTAATAGAAAGTAGTACAATTTGATTCGACTCAACACGCATCGCATTGCGTTGGGTCATGTGACGTTTTGATAATATGTTTCCACCATTAGAACTTATTGGAAAATAAAAATTATAGGGCAAATATAATATGATTTAATTGAAATTCACTATGAAACTCCTCACAAAAAAGCAATATGTTTGACATATATTTGACATACGTGATTAAATATGGTTTAATCTTAAAATGGAAATTCACAAATTATGGGAATATAAAGAGTATGTTAATGTCAATGGATTTATGTTATCGAACGAGTTAATATCATTGTTACAAAATTCTCTGACACTGTTACAAGTAGAGAACCACTTTTCTCACGTTCAATACTGGGGACAGATCTATGCTGTTGATGGAGATTATCATATAGCAGTTGGTATCACCAGAGATGCCTTAGCGGATAGAAAGTATTTCTACTCAACTGACTTCAAATTCTGGGGCCTCTTGGCCAGACCAAAGAAGAAATATAAGCAACTATCTCTACTTACAACATTTCCCTTTCGTGGGGACCCGTCATTGAAAATAAAAGTCCTCGATGAGGCGATGGATGAACAGCATCCGGATAGATGCCAGGAGATGCGAGAAGAGAAACGCCTTGCGGCAACAATCAGCAACATTTGTGACGAAGCTGAGATTTGCGCTCGTGGACAACTAATCAAACAGCCAGATGGTTCTGTAGTAATTAACCCTAATTTCTATGGTCTCACAGGACAGGAAGCAAAACTGCTTAAATCTTATATGCATATTCGCCCAGCACAGCAACGTTGGAATACCAACCTGTTGACTAGACAGGATTATAACTTTAGTATGGATTTTCTAGACTCAATTGACCAGGACATACCTTCTGGGTGCTGGAACCTGTCATTGGAGCAGAATGGAACTATCGCATATTTAAAAAGTTTGTACTGGCCAGGAATGTCATATTTCCACAAAATAAAGACCCCTGATGCAGGGTTTTTGTATATTGGAAATGGAAGGAAAAATTTAGATGTTCCTTTTCTAATTTAAATATGCAGTTAGCAAACAGATGTTTATTTCGTTTTTTTAAGAATAATAAAAGAATGAGTCGAAGAAAGCAGGCAAATATTTTTTTTAAACTTAGTATGATAAGAAGCATTTTAAAATGTATTAAGCAAATATTATTAGGTATCATTATGTATACTCGACTATACTCGTAAATATGACTGTATGGAATTACCATGGATTCAAAACTTCAGTGGTCCCATCATATTAACGGATAGGCGAAGAGACTTAGTTCTGCAGCCTACCCGGTTAAAAAAAATTCGCTCACTAACTGATGTCGATACAGCTAGACTTATTTTAGTTACTTTCATAGCTTAATGACTTATGGCTTATTATTATGGGGTCATGCTGCGGATTTTGAAACTATTGTCATCCTGCAGAAGAGGGCTATTCGTGCAATCTATACCTAATTTAAAATGTAGGGAATCTCTTAGAGATAAATTCAAGGAAATTAATATACTTACCTCTCCCTCGCAATATATTTATGAAATATTATGTATGTATACAAAAATAGTGAAGTTTACTAGAACAGAACATGCGCACAATGTAAATACTCTGAACAAACGCAGGCTGAAATTTCCCCGTACTAGACTATCTAAAGTTACTAATTCTTTTTTGGGAAAAGGGTCTTCTTTAATAAAATCCCAGAGGCTCTTTTATCTCTGCCTTTTAATAAACTTAAGAAATGTATTAAAGAAAAGCTGTGTAAAAAGGCTATAAAGTTAACGATTATCTAGTTGATAAAAGGGTCTGGGACTAGTGCTAGATAGGCTACTTTTAATTAATTTGCGATATTTGTTTTAATATAAGTGTTGTTTGATGATTTGCTATTTTAAAAGAATACCGAGAGTTTTTTACGCCGGCTTTTTCTCTCGGCCTACACCGTCTCTCTTCTTTGCCGATGAGTAGGGATGCCTACAGGCTACAGATTCAAATTTAATCACGTGGAATAAATGATACCTGATTCTTATGTTCCATAATAAACATATTTTATTTTATTTTTTATGAGTGAGAGAACTTACTGGACCACATTTGTTGACATTTTTCAAAAGTTTGCACATCCAACTTTATACTACATAATACAGTCAGTTGAAATTAGGGAACTCGAATCCAAAGTCAAGATAACACAACCTGTGTATATAAAAGAAAATAATAAAAGTACTTAAAGGCTCCCACACAAAACTGCGAATTCGCATCGCATCGCAAATATCTGCGAATTCGCACGAACGTAACGCAAGAATTACCAATCTGCTTCGCATCGCACATTCCTGCGATATTACGTCATCCTTGGTGACACCATTTAAGTCCGCTCTGAGACAGCTTTAGAGAAACATGGCGGAATATGATATAGATTAATTGAGGAGCGTCCCATCCTTTGGGACACAGGTGATGTACATTATAAAATATATTTATTAAGCAAGATGCGTGGAAGAACTTCTGCCCAAGACAAAGAAAACAGTGAAAAAACAAAACTTGGTAAGTACTTTAATTTCTACAACAATACAATCAATGCATATAAGTATGAATTAAATAGCGTGCGCGCGTGTAAGATGGCTTCCAGAATCTGGCGCGCTATTCGTACTTCTATGAATAAATGTAATTCAGTGCAATAAAGTGTGCAGTACGACAAGGTAAATAATGAGCATCGACTAATGTCGTGTTTCTGACCTATTAAATAGTTCCCATCAGAGTTCATAATCGTAATGAATGGATGAACCCAGAATCTTCTTTTTCTTTTATATCTATTTAACAATACATAACAGCAGTGCAATAATCTTTTTGCGATCCATCTTACGCTTCTTAAAAACACGTTCAGTACGGCTGACTTCGAAGGAATGGTCGCCCTACCAAACGGTTTGACGCACTAAATCGTATCGTAGAAATTCGCATCGCATCGCATCGCAGTTTTGTGTGGGAGCCCTTACTGTGTTAAAATATAAAATAAAACGATATCAAACCCTGTATATTGTATAATGTTACATTCTTAGTAAAATAAACATTATTTTATCGGTTATGAGTAGGGCAGCATTAGTAAAATAGTCACTCATCATTGCCATGCATCTAACTTTAGAGTTCTCTATCTTTTTTTAGAGGCTTTTTTTTTTAATATTTTGGCAACAGCTTCAACTTTATGCCAGTTTCAAGTAAAATCCGATCGGGCTTTACCTAAAGTTTAATAAGCTCTATGTAAATATAATATTTGCTACATTTATTAAATCCCCCCTTAAGTTGGATTTCAGTAAATAAATTGTAAAATGTACTTGATCGGCATTGAATTCCTATGATCTTAGTATTATTGGCAATATTTTATCCCGTTAATGTTATTATAAATGGTTGAATCTAGTGCAAGTAGAAACAAAAGTCCTATTAGCAAAATATAGCATCTGACAATTGGCAGAAAATCCTTTGACAACTGATAGTTTGAGGAAACCGCCAGGCGTCATTCATAACATTTTAACCGGCACTTTCATTTTTCATTGTTCTTTCTTACTACCATTCTCATTATTACGAACACAAAATGGATAATAACGATGCAGTTGGACTTGATGACAATGAAACCGCAGAAATGGAGAACGAAAAAGTAGTTACAATGATGGACGTGTTAAAAGAACAAGAAGATTTTGAAGAAGATGCAAATGCTGTACTCGGAGCTTCTGACGATAAAAATTGCACTTTCTCTATGGTGAGTGCTTTTACTTCTACTAGCGTATATATTTGTCTTTACTTACTTTTAAGTCAATTTATCGTTTATTAAAACCTAAACATAACAATCAAATATTACAGTATTTACAATTTTCTTAAACTTCGTAGTAATAAAAAATATATTTAACGCTGGCAGCATTTCCTCGCTGTATAGCGATACTGATTCGTTGAGCGAGGAAAGTACCAGCTCTGGGATCCCTGGTACTATCTACCAGGCGCCAACTTAAATCTTTAATTAGCTGTGCTTGTGCACTTGAACCCCACGGCACAAGAGGCCAAAGGGAACAAAATTGAAGTTGGAGGAAAAACTTATATTTGAGCCGTTTATTATTTTAGCATGCCAGCTTGTTTGCTTGTCTGAGGGAGGTAAAACGTGGCTAACATGTCCACACAATTACCATCCCAAGGGATCAACAACATCCCATCCTGCTGCTTGCCATCGTCTCTAGCGATGCCTGTAAGCTCCAAAATAGCTGGACAATTGACTTTTAAATTACATATTTCATGTGCCCTACACTACACTTATTTTACATAACAACATATTTAGAAACTAGTTTATTGTATAGGAAATCTCATAAGAATTTGGTAACTATTTTAACAATACCCTTTTTACTGAGAGTGTTCAAATAATTTCAAAAATTATAATTTTTGTAACATTGATGGGTGGTATATTAATAATTATGATATTTTGGTTTCAGGGCTACATCAAAAGACAAGCTATATATGCTTGTATGACTTGTAATTCTGATGCCAAAGATGATCCTTCCAAGAGAGCAGGTGTTTGCTTGGCTTGTAGCCTTAAATGTCATGAGGATCATGAACTTGTTGAGCTTTATACAAAACGCAACTTCCGATGTGATTGTGGTAACCCTAAGTTTAAGTCACATCCTTGTCAATTCACTCCAAATAAGCAAGATTTAAATGAGGAAAACAGTTACAACCAAAATTTCTCTGGTCTGTACTGTATTTGTCAAAGACCTTATCCAGACCCAGACGTAACAGAAGAAGATGAAATGATACAGTGCATTATTTGTGAGGACTGGCTCCATTCTGCACATCTTGATGCTACTGTCCCTGATAATGATCAATATTCAGAGATGGTCTGTAAACAATGCATGGAAAAAAATAATTTCCTTCATAACTATGGAGACCTTATTGTAAACTCTGAAGCAGATGTTATTGATATAAGCATGAATGGATTATCTAATAGCACCACTATTGAAAGTATTATTATGGATACTACAAATGATTTGTCTATAAACAATATTGAAAACCTACAAGAAAGCAAAACTTCACATAGCAAAGATACTTTTGTTTCAGAGGTAGTTAATGACACTAATAAAAATGATGAAATAGAAATAAATACACTAACTATGGAAAAAGATTATGTAAATAAAACTGAACATATTGACACAAATAAATCCAATGATTCAATGAAGGCATCCCAAACTAGTCTTGATAGTAATGTAATGACTTCTGAAAAAAATTTATCATCAGAGCATACTCCAATTGTAGAGAAACAGCAGGATACCTTTGTCAATAATTTACAAAATAAAAATATTACAGACACTAGAGAAAGTAACATTGAGCCTTCCAAACCACTAGATATTACAGAACAAGAAAAAATTGTACAAAATAGTACAGCAAGTAATGAAAATGAAGCAATTGAAAATTCAAAATTAAATTTTAATGAGTCAACAATTTTAAGAACTGACACAGTAAAAGAAATGGAAAGTGATTCTGAAATTGGAAACCTTCATAAAAATGCATCTGTTGAACAGATTAATGCAAAAGGGGAATTACTGGTAACTGAAACTAGTATTTGTAAAATAGACAATGAAGGTAACAAACAAATGAAATCAACAGAAACTATAGAGTTATCAAATAAAATATTGATAAATTGTAATGAAGAGGGAAATGAAAAAGTAACATCTACTGAATCACCTGATGACTTGGAAGAAGATAGACTTCTTGCAGATCCTGTTCCAGAAAACAATGCTACTCAGGTTAATAGTGTAACTGATGAAATAAAAACAGAAGATATAACCACAGTTCCAGTGACAGAAAATAATGTAGAAACTTTACTAGAAAAAGATGCTGCATGTGGTACAGAGCCACAATTAAAAGAATCTAATAGTAATGCAAACTCTGGTGATAAGACAGCTGCAATGGACACGGAAGAACTTCCATTAGATACTTTACATAAAAATCAACGCATAATATGTGAAAAAATGGATGTGACTAATGATACTGAACTTTCAAATACTCAAGAACCTTTGGAGAAAAGTCAGAAAAATGAATGTAAACGTAAGCTTAGTAAGTCAGTTGAAGATCAGGTAGATGATTTAGAATACAAAAAACCAAAACTAGATTCAAAACCTTGTGTTAAACCTCAAAATGTGAAACAAAGGTACCAAGGTGCTACATTTTGGCCAGTACACTTTAGGCAGAAACTTTGTACTTGCAATGAATGTCTGTCTATGTATAAAGATTTATCAGTATTATTCCTAATAGATCCTGAAGACACTGTAAGTGCATATGAGCATTTAGGAAAGGAGAAATCAAATGGAAAACCAGCATCTGAATATGAAAAAGGGTTAGCAGCTCTATCTTCGTTAGACAGAGTCCAACAAATTAATGCACTGACGGAGTACAATAAGATGAGAGATAAATTATTAGATTTTCTAAAGAGTTTCAAAGACCGCAAAGAGGTAGTTAAAGAGGAAGATATTAAGGCTTTCTTTGCTGGGATGAAACCAAAACGGGAACCAGATGGAGTTTACTTCTGCAGATAAGATGCTGCTTATAATTTCCACTATACTTTTTAATTTTTATTCTAGCCGTAAGTCTTAACTTTGGTTCAAATGATATTTGTCTAAAATTTCAATTATAAACAGTTTAGTTTCTAATTATTTTTACCTTTTACAAACCATGGACCAGTCTGTCCAAAACAGATTTGTTAAGATTTAAGGAGATTTTAAAGTTGAAGTTTTTGGGGTCATCTTAAATTATTGGAGGTAGGCAGTAACATCCAAAATATCTCTGATATTATACTTAACTTTTTTCTATTAATATAATAATAT
Organism: Pieris melete; assembly: GCA_963693345.1. Lineage (NCBI taxonomy): Eukaryota > Metazoa > Arthropoda > Insecta > Lepidoptera > Pieridae > Pieris > Pieris melete. The sequence continues at coordinate 3,403,441 of CAVNZK010000030.1, forward strand.
TCCCTTAATATTACTATACCACATAGTCACTGTATCTGCTTCCAATTTCTTTATTTAAGATTACACACATTGCTTTTCAGTTTAGTCCTCAATATTTCTTATAAACTATGCTCACAGCTGTAAAACAATCATCCTTAGTATCATTATTTCACCATCATTTGTGTGTAATATAGAATAGAGTAAAAAACAAACAAGGTAGAATAGTTTATTATTAAAAAAGTATTGCAATCACGCGTATAGAATATCGTAATGGCCAGGTCTATATAGCAAGTGGACAAGGGGCTTTGAACCTTCTGGGAAATCGTGGGCGATTACCTGAAAATATTTCGTAAAATGAATCATAACTCATCTCTATAATACATCAAATAAAGTTGTGAAAACCAGCTTGTAATAAAGGGAATAAATAAGAATTATCAAGATTTATTTCAGAATTTAATATTTCAACAATATCTGCACTACATAATATGTAGAATCTACCTATGTTTTTTTTTCTAAATAGAACTAAAATTTACAATCAAATCAGCTTGGAGACATTTCTACATCTGTAGATGGTACAAATATACAAATCTAACACTACTACAAATACACAAACTTTACAAAGCTGATTTCACTATGTTTCATTATTTTATAATACCTGACTTCCCTCACCACGATCCATGTACTTAACTCTGACTCCAACATTTAGAGCATTACTAAGGGCTATGATGTGAATATGGTCAGACTCTTTGTACATTGGTTCTACCTCCTGAAAAACATATTTAATTTCAAACAAATGTAAAATGTATACAATAACATAAAATAAAAACTAAATAATTCTGTTTGTAATGTTCCGTGTCATGCATATTTTATAGCCTAATTGTAAATTGAACTTATGGTAATGTGCCCAATAATGATAAACTAAAACTTGCAACATCATATGGCCAGCCCACTTGAAAGGATATTCAGTAGTATACTCAAAAATATTTAGAACTAAATTCATGACATAGACAAACAAACATTGTAGCAGGTAGTGGCTCTAACTTTACACAGGCATTACACAGCCCCACCCAACAAAATGTAAAATACATATTATATATAACTATAAAAGTTTATATTAAATTATTATTGAAAAAAAAATCAAAGGGGAAACAACACTTTCTTGGTTTTAAAGTTTACAAAATAAGAGTTAGATTTAAGAATATGCCCTTATATTGAGATACGCTACACAAAAACTCAAAAAATTTACTTACATTTGAAATAGATGATCACAATGATCTTTTATCCCAATTTAACTTATATTATAATACTTTTAAAATGCTAAGTAAAACATACCTGTCTACAAAATTCAGTAACAGTTCGGGGACCCTCAATGAAGTTTTGATAAAAATCATGCTGTGTCTGAAGCTGTCCAGATGTAATAAGTCGCAAGTATACAACAATGTAGTCAGAGTATCCCTGTTTATTAAACTTGTCATGCAGCTCCTTGCGAATATCTTCTATTCCATCTGAACTTCCTCCAGCTTGTTCACCTACTCTCTGAACTACTTCCATAAACTGAAACATATTTAAAGCCACTCCAAAAGATGATATGATGGTAACCATAATTTAACTTTTTAATAAATTATTTTTTATTAGTAGTATAAATAAACTTCTTTAACGTTATATGTGAGAGAAGATATTATGAAACCATACAAATAAAACGTTATAATTGGATAAAAGACTCTTAAAATTTACGTACAAAAGAAAAAAAAAATTTATAATAGCACAAATATCAAAATGTCTCTAAATAGCAAACTATCGACATAATATAAATTCATCATCAATAAACAAAACATAACCCTAAATATGTTTTCTTACCGTTTCATAGAAATCATCAACAGTAAATTGAGGAAATCCTAGAGCTACTAGAATATCTTTAGAGTTTTTAGCTATCTCATGGAACTTTTCATACTCTCCTTTATCTTTGAGCAGGTGTTCTAAATATGCGTACGAAAAGGCTCGGAAAAAACAGTTACCGTCCGGCCTTGTTCTTCGAATGCATTTATATTTAGAAGCTAAATCTTTAATTTTTAATAGGTATACCGGGTCCTCATTGTATTCTTTTTCTAACGATGCCAGATCTTCTTGCTCACCAACCAATGGAATAGACTCTGAAATCTGCAAAACAAACAAGTCAATGGGAATGACATTGTTTTATAGAACTAGCGATTCTTTCTACAAAAAAAACTATCAAACTATTTACTTACCTCTTTCTCGATTTCACGTTGCTGTTTTAAAATCAATTCATCTTGATTAACAGAGTTATCACCTAAATTACCGGTACAAGCGCTGCTGCTCGCTGCATCGTCCGCCATTTTCGATTATTTTGAAAATAAAGCTGACAGCTGATTTATTTGCTGAAGCCGGTTGGCCATATTTTTTTGACATTCGATTATTGACAAATGACAATCAAAAATATGAAATGAGGATACTACTATTACTAGCAAACAACAAAAAATATGCAAAATGTTGAAAATATGTAATATGAAAATACATAATTAGCAATAACTAACAGCTTGCATAATCAGCTCATTTCATATTTTTTAAGAGACAATAAATCAAACTTTATGATTAAAATCTTATTTATTTATAATTAAGTGTCATGGGTTAGTCTGCAAACATATCTTCTATTTTTTTTTGAACTTCTTTTTCAGTATCAGAGTTGAATTTGTCTGGAAGGTTTTTGACTGCTTCAAGATCCATGTCTGGAGTTTCGCCACCATCACTAGAAACTTGCCCTTTTGCCTAAAAGAATATTAAAGTATAATTTAATAAGGTTCACACCACACATTAATTTATATCTAAACATACATTTATTGTAAGTTAATAATTACAGTAATACATACCTTCTCGAGCTGTATTTCCAGCTGCATTATAGCTCTTTCCAACCGATAATTATCAGATACAAGTTGTGCCCAGCGACGACGAAGAGCTCTTAGTCTGGCACCACTTGCTGTCTGAGAACGCTTACGCTCCCAGTTTACTGCAGCAATTTGCTTTCTGGAATTTTTGATGTTTGCTTAATAATTAGAGTTTTTTTTTCAACATTTAAACAGTAAATAAAAAAGTTCAATATGCCATCAAGTTAAAAAGTTTTCTCACCTTAATTGTGCATGAACATTCTGTGAACGTTCAACCAAAGCTTGCAAAACATTTAGGTATGATCTCCAAGCTTCTGAACTGTACTGTAATTGCAGCTCTAAGTTTAAGACTCTTATAGCTTGGTGAGAAAGCTGGGCATGTGAATTGTCAACTGCTTCTGTCCAAGCTGTAGGTTCCCCTAGTCTTCCTGTTGGTGGGGGTGGTAATTCATACCTAAAAACACCAAAATCTTAGAAAAATCAACACACATATGAAAATTTTGTCATAACTCAGATTACTTAACTGGTAGTTTGTACCTTTTCATAGATAATGGTTCCATTGGCAATCGTTGCTGAACTCTTTCCATTTCTCTGTGCAAAGCAGGTGTTTCGAAGGCTGTACTCGGTTCAGGGCCAGCATTTTCTAAATAATTTTTAGTAGGCCTATATCTCCGACATTCCTCTTCGACCATAGCCAATGCCTTAACAAATTAGATAAAGAAAATAGTAGGAAAAATCTATTAAAATAAAACGCTTCATTTGAGATATTTACCGCTTCTCTAACCCCAGGATCATCATAACCCTGGTCGATGTATGGCAATGCATCAACCACTGCTTCTCCCGACATAGTTATCACAACGGAAAAGAACCACTTATTCTTAACTACGGTGACCAATTATTAACTACATTTATTGGTCAAAACCAAAAATTTATACCGGAGAATGTAAGAAATACTAATTGTTTATTTAAAAACGTTTCTTGTTCTTGACTGCTGTTATTACCACAGAACACAAATTAATTAGTGTAGTTTTTTTTTTTTTTGGAGTTTATGGCCTGGTATCTAGACCTAATTAGTGTAGTCCTTGAATGAAAGAACAGTTTCTATTACTATTTTTTTTTACCTTTTTACTCTGTACAAAGAAGTTATTTTACGGTATGGTATTTTACGGAAAGATGAAATGCATTAATTAAAACGATGCAATAACCTTCACTCACTATATCGTAAGAAACAATAATTCTAATATTTTATAGCGATAAATAAAGACTGAATTTGCCTTTGACATAGATAAAACCTTGAATTTAATTTGACAGTGATAAATGCAATGCAGTGATAAAATGAATGGAATGAAGAGTGGAGATCGATCATCGAAGTACTAAAATGATTGAATGACTGAGCGTTGAATTATTAAATTCTGAAAATCGAAGCAAAAAAATAATAATTGACCTCACAAATGTTTTCCACTACCACGTCGCTCATTAAATGTGTTCCTACACTTACTAAACAAGTGTCTCTCAGAGCAGTTCACTCGACGAAATTAGCAATGGCTCCTATTAAAGTAAGTTTAAAGACAGTATTAAACACTTATACTGAAGCATTATATAAGAACCGGCTAAGGTTTAATGTTTTAATATTTTCAGGTTGGCGACAAACTACCTTCAGTTGATCTATTTGAGGACTCTCCAGCGAATAAAGTAAATGTTTGTGAATTAACGTCTGGAAAAAAGGTTGTACTTTTCGCCGTACCTGGAGCATTTACACCTGGTTGCTCCAAAACACATTTGCCGGGATATATACAAAATGCCGATAAGATGAAGTCTGAAGGTGTAGCGGAAATAGTGTGTGTTTCTGTTAATGATCCCTATGTGATGGGTGCTTGGGGAAATCAGCATAACACGAAAGGAAAGGTAAATTTAAAAAATGTTACATTTTATTTTACTAAAGTTAGCTCCATAAACAAGTCACCTAAATTGATGAATCAAGAATATATAGATTGGTAACTAAGAAAATTCTTTATATTTGACATAGCATTTTGATATTCTAGAGTATGAAATTAATGTTATGAAAATCAATGCTTTTGTAATTGTTAATTATTCTGTATTGCATGACTGATAAGCCTTTCGATAGTGATTGACCCTGACCTTGTGAATAATGAATATACGTAAGCAATATTAAAAACTGCTTGATAAAAGTTTTAAAGTGTTGTTATTTACCAAGAGTATAATTTTTTATTTCCTATGATATAAATATGATACTGTGTGGGAATATATATTTTTTTTAATTATAGGTTCGTATGTTAGCTGATCCATCGGGTAGCTTCATTAAAGCTCTTGATCTTGGTACAAACCTCCCACCTCTTGGTGGTTTCCGTTCCAAAAGGTTCTCCATGGTCATCAATGACAGCACAGTAGAAGAGCTAAATGTGGAGCCTGATGGTACAGGTTTGTCATGCTCCCTAGCTGACAAGCTGAAACTGAAGGAGTAATTGCTTAAATTAATCACTGTTAATCTCAAAAACACATCCCAGCTTTTAGCTGTTCTAGACTTGAAGCAACCCTTGTGATATGTATATTAGAATGTAATAAATATATATAAATAATATGTCAATGTGCTTTAATTTCAAAATGTTAATACCTGGGGTTTTAATTTCTTATTCAAAATTCAAATTATGTTGTAATTATAAAATTACAAAATAAATAATACATTTTTACTTGGTGTTTAGGTGAGTTGGGTTACTGAAAAACAATACTAATAACGCAGCTATTGCTGTTGCTGTTTGTCAATTTTTAATCAAAAATTCTTGATACTTCAATTTATCAGGCTAAAGTTATTTTACTCATACTGGTTCAAAACAAATGGTTGATTTATAATCTGACATTCAGCATTGTTTTTGGTAGTGCTCTTAAATGCCTAACATAAATAATATATTTATATGTTGAGATGAGACTACTCCTCCATAGATTTTCTTCCTCTGGGTTATCATGAGTCATTTAGAAAAATAAGTTTTTGAAAAATCATAATTAAATTGTGAGTGCTACTTTGTCCTTATTTTACAATAATAATACTGGATATCTTATCACTTAGAGGGTTTGAAATATAGATAGTAGCCGATTCTCAGACTTACTAAATATGCATAAAAAAAATTCACAATAATCGGTCGAGCCGTTTCGGGGATGTATGGGAACGAACATATACATAAAGATGTTATGTTGACATTTTTAGGTAATGAATCTATGGTTAAACGATTTTTGTAGGCTTTTCTAGACTAATTTCTTTATTCTTGCTGGAGATCTATGGCTTCGAAACTAATAGATTATTTTTTAATTTCGTTTATAGTAGGGGAGCCCACGATGCTAAATGGGGATTTACTCGAGCGTCGTAGAGACCTATTGGAATGCAAAGCTTAGATGGTAAGAAGAAAAAAATGTTATATGATATATACCTTTTCATCGGTGGGGGAAGCGGCTATAGATTTTTAAATAATTATATTTTAAAAAAACTGTTGCATGGACATCCCCGAGCACGTCAGATATTGATAGCATCAATGCCCTACGTATTTTTAATAATGAACGTATGTTAATCTGATCCTTTGCATGATGCGGGTGGTTGTATTTAAGGGTTGAAAATGAAAAAAAAATAAAAATTATCGAGCGCGTCAGATTTTCTAAGGGAGTGTTAAGTGCACCAAAAAAAAGCTCTCATTCACTAATCTGACGATTTCGATGGGACGCAAACCCGCGGCCATTTTCATAATTTGCAAAAAAAATCGCCATTTTGAAATACTCAAGCGCGTCAGATTAAGATATATATGGTTCATCTTTATGTTCTAAACGTACTGTCTCATAATCTGACGATTATCTAGAGGGATTCGCCTGATCTGACAAAAAAAATTTAGAAAAACGGTTCACCTTAAAGGCCATCCCTGCAACTTCCCGCTAATTCCATTACTAGGCGCTTAAAATTGATATTTTGAGCTCGCCGAGTTCAAAGAAACAATATTTCTATGCATTTGAGCTCTCCCAGCTCGAAAGTCTAATAGAAGTTTCATAGAAAACTATTTTTGGAATTTTCAAACCGCAATAACTTTTGAATGGATCAAGCAATTTTCACGCGGTTGGCGGCATTCGACGCAGTTTTATCATCGTCATAAGTAATTTTGCAATTTTAATTGACCGAACCACAAATTTTGGAGTAATCGTGAAAGTGAACGAATCAACCGCTTTTGACCAGCTTGGTGGCGATCGACGTGGTTTTTCAAGCTCAAAGGTGGATTAGTTTTTGAAGTTGATCGATAAAGAAACCACTTTAAAAAAAAATCTTAATTTTTTTGAGATTTTTCAAAATTTCTCAAAATCCGAATCGGTTCAAATTCACAGGAAATGTAATTTTGAGGGAAATATTTAGAACGCCGTTTAGTAGATTCCGATCGGTTTAAGGAAATGTAGGCATCACGCAGTTGCACGCATTTAACTTTATCGACGAATGTTTGTTATTTCGGCTTGAGGAAATCGTCAGATTATAAATTTTTCATTATTCTTGAATTATTTCCTTCAAAATAAAAAAAACTTTAGCTACGCTCGAGAATGTCGAGATGACGTTTTTTTTTTACAACTTTGTTGCCCTCCCCTTTTTTTACGTCACTCTCAAATTGTCAGATTAGTGGAATATACACTTTTTAGGATGTAATTAACTCACCCTACCTTAATCTGACACGCTCGAGAATTTCTGATGGTCAATTTTTTTTTACTAATCTGATCCTGTCTCCTTCACGAGCGGCCTTATATATGGGCCTCATGTTTTGTGGAGGTACTTAACCGGGTACAAGGTATACCCCTGTATATTAATCTGCCGCGCTTTAGTAAATCCCGAAATCCCCTCTTGGGCTCCCCTACCATTATGCTAAAGTAATAGTAACGCATAATGACGTTTGTTTGCATTTGTTATGGGTCAAGCGTTACCAGCGCTACTAGTGGCAAAGTTTGGCAGCTTTCTCCTCCATTGCTAAAAGAAAAAAACGCTGAACCATCAACCAGACCTTAAAATCTTCAAAAAAAAAAAAAGAAGACGCTATATTTCCATAGACAAATTCAACATCAGAACATGGTTGCAAAATTTTCCCGCCAAAGTCCAAACAGAAAACAGGCGGGGCGCGGGCATCGGTTATCCTTTCTAAATCCATTATCCAGTACATACTTCTTAGTTCTAACTGTTCTCTTACAACTCCCAGTGTCAGTGACTGAGAATTAATGTTAATAATATCTTTTACATAGAGATTTAATTTTTTATTTCTTTTCTTTGCGTAATTTAAAGTTTTTGTGATATAATTTAATTTTTGAGTTATAGCCTTTCTAATTAATATTTATAATTCAACGGTATTTTTTTGACTAGTATTTTCATAAAGACTTAAACAATATATATTTAAAAAGACATGTTTTACCCCGTCGAATCTTTGAAAAGAGGTGGTAGATTTTATTTATGTTGGGTTGCGGATTCTTGGCCACAACGTTTTCAAGCTATTAATAATCGTCAAATTTGGTCTCAAGATATTCGACGAATATGGTAAGTATCTATTTACATTGGAGTACTTAACTATTTGCAACATATACTTTTTTTTCACTTAAGTACGTAGTGTTCTTAGGTTTTGTTAAACATATATTTGTTTTTTCAGTCAAGACCTTGAAGAAGTAATATGTCAGGAATCACGTCGTCCATCAAAGAGATTCTCTCTTCGGTTAACATCACAACTTATTCACGGATTAGTACTCTTGTATCATAGAAAAGTAAATGTATTATTTGGTAAGTATTTTAATATCCTAAGATTATTAAAAAAATACATTGGAGAAGTTATTCTAAAATAACTCTATTACCGTAATGACAATTGTATGCTTCTATGCTATCCTTAAAACAATATAATACTTAACTTTCCCCAATGTGTGTTTATGATTTTGCTGGCATACATTTAATTTTGCAATTTTTAATTATTGAATGTTGACTGTTTTATCTACAGTAACAAGTTTTTGTTATAGGTGATCTTTGTATGATAGAAGCCCATACCATGCACAATACTAACAAGAGGTAATAAACTTAGTTTATATTTCTGCAGGTGTATGTGCATCATTTAATAAAATTTAAGTATTTTCTTAGGTGTAAATGGGTGGATCAAGTGAGAGTTCATGACCCAAGGTCAGCTCAGATACCCAGACTAGTTATTGAGGAAGTAGGAGATGAAGAACAAGTAGAGGAACTTTTACAAGTACCAAATTTATTTATAGTTTACAAATACATATAGTACCTGTCGACTTAAAACATGGGGAATAGTGTTTTGATTGAATTATATGTTTTATAGAATATGAAAATAGGTTGTTTACTGGGATTTAAAATAATCAAATCCCTTCCATATCTTAGTAGTTCACCGTCCACCAACTCAGTAACATCAATAGTATTTATAAAAAAAATTAAAAAGGCTTTGCTAAGCTAAGCTAAGGGCTAATTATAATATTTAAATTAAACATAAAACAAATTGGGATGAACCCTCATAAATGGAACCAAATTGTGATAATTTTTAACTTTTTTTTTTCAATGTTAATATTTTACAGAGAACTGGAAATATAGTAGCCTGTGTAGAAGATATAACATTGCAAGAACCTACTCTGCCTGAAAATCAACCTATTTATGTAAGTTCTTTAATAGATATAAAATTTTGGCACCTATTGAAACTTGATTATCTTAAGTTTTGTTGGACAGGGTTTTTTAAAATAGATTAAAAGACAGATAAAGATTGTAGTTTGCAAATGTTTAAACGTGGAACTAGTCGTGCGTCAAACCTCGGATTAAACCATGGAATTTACTTGTATGCAATGGGAAAGAAAAAACATTGCTAGGTTATTTTGACCCAATACATGTCTGAAAAAATTTATGAAACTTATGTGTTTGCCCCCATGGCCCACTAGGTTCTTTAATATTTGAAGACTTACAGGGGTGAGAATATTATATTAAACGATTGACGAAAGAAACCCCGTGAAATTGTGATTAGCCAAACGGATGCCATAGCCAAGTCTATAGTCTGATAAATCATGTCACGTGACGACGCGTGTAGCGCCAGAGATTCTGTTGACCAATCACAATTAAACGGGCGTTCCGCCGTCGTTTCATCTGCGTTTTACTTTTTCAAAACACAACAGACGAAACGACTTTGTAATAAAGGAGAGAGTATTGACCATAGACTTGCTAACTAAAACGTGAAATGGTAAAGAAATTTACAAGCGAAATTGTCTTGCAATTTCTTGAGAATATTTGTATTATGTTTGTGCAGGATGGCTTCGGTGAAATTCACTTAGAGCTGCCGGTGATAAATGATAGGACCATCGAATTGATGCTCGGCCCTGATGGAAGTGCGCAACAACAGAGCGTTATAGACCCTTGGGGTCTGTCGCCCGACCGGTTGATCGATCAGTTGAGGGTTGATAAATCTGCACATATGGATAGGGTCTCGGATTATGACATTTCTCTATTCAATAAAAGTACATATAATTTGGTATTATGGTAACATTTTGTTTAGTTTTGTAAGTCTGTGACCGCGATTACCATATTCTTATTCGTATCTCAAGTCACAATCTCATCATGCTGTCAAATATGTCAAACTTCATATAGAAAAAGTTGTTTCACAGTTTTTTAAACTAGATTGAAGTTTGATTGATGTTATATATTTCTAGAGGCCTAAGGCCTATATTTCACCAGGACGCAACCAGTTGCGTCACCGGGTGTCCGTAAACTGAGTTTGGTACTCGGACACTAGTGTCGCCACACCAAAGGACAGTATCAAAATAGACCTTGAAGAGACAGCACTACTTCTGTATGTACGTAGGAAAAGAGAGTTCAAGAGAAAAAAGAAACAGTGGTGGGTTCATCCTTATTAAGCCGATCGCTGTGAGAAATATAATATATCCCAAATTGATGGTCTACTTTGAATTTCGATAATAAACCTTTCTTTATCGAAAGTATCCATCGTATGCAATTAACAAACAACTAAAATATTACAATAAACAGTTAAAAAATAAAACATAACCGTGCGACACGTTCTGCATGCAATGAGGTAGGGCGTCACTGGCTCATTGTGACCATTTAAAAAATGGTGATCTACTAAAACTACAAGGTGCCAGTACTAAATAATACCAAAACACATGCTGAATTATACCAAAAATATACTAAAAAAAAAAGAAAAGAGGAAAATTTTTATTTATAGACTTATTATCAGTCACTTTTAAATTTTACCAATTACACACCTTCATTATACCGAGATATTAAAATAATAATAAATATTTACCATAACTTTTATTGCAAATAGTCAGTATTCGACTGAGCTAGCTGAGCAGATTTAGTGCGTTTGCGATTTCCGAATCATAAAACATTTTGCTGCATGAATCGCTGAGATGATCCATGGCCCGAAATTGTTATGTTCTGCCAACGCTGCATAAAATATAAGTTCTACTTTTCTTACTTCTTCAGATATGGGCTCTTTTCCTTGAAATAATTTATCATCGATCTGAAAATAAACAGGATTTTATTAATTTTCCTATCTTAAAAATGAGTAAGCGAATGGTTGCGCCGCCGTGGTGTCCCGGTGAAATATAGGCTTAAGTGTACCTACAATTTTAAAAAGGCGCGAGTCGATTTGGGGATACAATTTTTTACCGAGATTTGACAGTTAAGTGTTGACTTAGTTCGCACTTGGACGTTTTTCACTGGAGTCGACTAAAAAACCACAGAATATTTACATAAAACATTTTCTTTTAATTTTGCTTTAGTTTTCGTGTAATTTTGTTTCTGTCATATTAAACCTATTTAATAAATTTATATTTGTAGCCACCGGAGCCGAACTACAAGCCCCTGGTGACTTTGGTAAAGGTAACCACATTTTTTTGTATTTAAAAACTACCTAAGTATTTCTTTCTGGAAAGCCTCGACAACCAGTATTTAAAATAAAATCAACTATCCTGACGTTTTATGGACATTTGTGTTTTCCCCAGAAATTCCCGATATCCAGTTACCCGAAATACCCGATCCCCAAGAAATGTTAGTTCAACATTTTTTTCAAGTATAGCTAGTGTTTATGTAGATGTTTACTTTTTCTAGATTACTCTATGTAATCATGTATGTTGTAAGGAGACAAATAAGTAGACTTTTGTTCGTAGTAGAGCCTCCTAGGCAGGAGCCTATAGGAAAATATATTAATAGGAATTTCAGATTGATAGGTAGAGGAGAGTGACCAAATATGGAATACCATTTAGATTTTTAGGTATAATTTCCCCAAGTGTTATAAATAAAAAACTTTTTGTGGTAATTATTAACAATCATATATTTGCACTTTAGTTTGTAATAAGCTTAGGTTTTAATGATTAGTTTAAGGTAAGAAAAAATTTAAGAAACTAAATAACGATTTAGGTACCTAAATATGGAATAGGTACCCCAAATATGGAATACTATAAACACTATCAAAAATTAACCTTAAAATACACAAGACTCTTTGGAAACTTGGTAAAATATAGAATGGTACACAATTTTTTTTACTAAAATCACATATCCAGGAATCAAACTGGCACAGCGCAATCATTACATGCACAGAGTCCACACATAAGATACTTGATCCATGTTTCCCCATGAGTATCATTCGAAAACAGCACACCGCAGAAAATACACTCCGAATCTTCAGATTCTGGAGCTGTATATCCTATCAAGGCATCGGGTTCACTGTTAGTATCAAATAGCATCACCTCCTCATCATCTGAATTAGGCTTAGTCTTCTCTTTTGTTTTTTTTCCTTTTGATATTATCTCATTCTGTTTTTAATTCTTGTTTTTTGCCAACACGACAGTTTTCTTTCCAAATGTAGTAGCTGCGGCTTCTCCTGGAGAAAATTTGTTTTTCTGACATAATCAAAACAAAGTAGATCTTGACACATCAAAGTATTTTCCAGCTTTCAAATAATTTTTCTCTCTTACTAATTTTATTACTTCCGCCATATGCTCTGAATCCATTCTTTTCGCTTTGTTTTCGAGTTGACGCTCGCCATTTTGGTAAAACATTAAAAAAATATATGATTAACAAAATCATCATGTCAGCTGATACTTCAGAGAACCAATTATGGAATAGTCCATAATTGGATACTGTGATCTGTCCATATTTGGATTTTCCAACGATTTCAAACTGACATTCAGATTATTATATTTAAGAAAGTAATATCATCTAATACCGCTAAAACATACAAAAGAACGTCTAAACGGTCTCTAAAAGCTATAAAATCAATACTGTGTGCACTTTCTTAACGAAAAATACGTATTTTTAACATACCTTAGTAAGTTATGCGGTAGCGACAAAACAAAAAACTGTCATAATGACGAAAGCACTTGCTCAACTGACATGCTACAACTTGTACGCGTAAAAGAGAGTAAGAAGAGACAGAAAATCATTGTTTCTTGCGTATGTGAGTATGCATTTGGGAGAAATAGGGGTATTCCATATTAGGGATACTATCCCATATTTGGTCACTTTCCTCTACAAAGTGCTGATGATCCATATGCTTTAAATTGTCATTAAAACAGACGTAGAGGTACAACTACCTTATATTTACCCTCTACCTTGCATTTATTTATTAAAGTATTTTGAAAATGATGTGTTACTTACGTATAATGTAGAATTGGAATGGGCAAATGTTTCAAATCGGTCCAGTGGTGGGTTTATTAGAAGGAATTTCGATTAAGGTGAGTGGTGGCTTTATGTTAATACTGCATATTTGTGTATTGGAAATAAATTTTGGTCTAGGTTGCTGCATAGTAAAATAAGTACCCATATTTACTATAAGTACTACGAATACTATACAAGGATTGCAATTGTTTACATAATATTCTTTAAATTGTTTATCTTTCCTAAAGTAATGTTTTGTTTGTAAAATCAAGAATTAGCTATTAAAAATAAGAATAAGTTGCCCCAATCTTGTTAAATATGATGTATGGCGTAATTCCATTTTTGTTACGTAATAGCGAACTATATTTCATCCTATCCCAAATCCTGTATTTTGGTCATGACATATTAAGTCCAATACGTTTTTTAAATGCAGCACAGAAGGCTTCTTATTATTATAAAAATAATAAATATATATTCTTATAAAAACTAATTATTGAAATCGCATGTCATTGTTCTTGTTCGGGTAAAAAAGATTTCTTTAATCAGCTTAATAATTTCACTACAGACAATTGGAAATAGTCCCACATGAGACTGAAAACCGAAATATGCCAATGGAGATTGAACATATTTCATTAGAAGAAATTCCAATCGAGGTGAGTGTTTAATGATGGCTTTTTTTTGTAGTATTTTTAAATAATGTATCCAATCAAACATTCTGAATAATGGAATTGTGTGACGTGAATTTAAATTTTTAACATATATATAATACGCTGGCGTTAACTATACTAATTAACTACTACTATATAATACGATGTCTTGCAATACCATATAGATTTGTATTATTGGTTAAGTATTGTGGCTATATGTAATTTATTGTTGTGTCTATTCTTCGTCTTATTTTTTGTGTAGTGTGGTGTAACTGTAAACCGTCCGTGCTAAACAAATTAAAAAAAGCAAAAGCAACCATTACACATTTTCACATTAATATGATAAAACTAGTCTATGAAAAAAATAAAATAAAATATGTTTATTATGGAACATAAGATACATGTATCACTTATTCCACGTCATTAAATTTGAAGGCATCCCTACTCATCGCCAAAGAAGACAGAGGGTGTGGGCCGAGAGAAAAAGCCGGCGTAAAAAACTCTCGGTACTCTTTTAAAACATCAAATCATCAAACAACACTTATTTAAAACAAATATCGCAAATTAATTAGAAGTAGCCTGTCTAGCACTAGTCCCAGGCCCTTTTATCAACTAGATAATCGTTGACTTTATAGTAAGCCTTTTTACACAGCTTTTCTTTAATACATTTCTTAAATTTATTAAAGAAGAGTATCCCTTTCCCCAAAAAAGAATTACTAACTTTAGATAGTCTATGATTCTGAATATGACTAAACGCGGGATATGTCATATATGTATGTCAAAATCCAATACGTTTTTGAAGTGTAGCGCAGAAGGCTTTCTTAACAAAAAATATAAATGTAATGGACGTAGAAATGGGTCTGCCCCATGTCCAGTGAGAGTTTTTGTCTTTTTTTTTAAAATAAATTAAAAGAAACATTAAAATACAGGTATGTCTCTATAATATTAGTGTTATAATTTGTAACTACCGTCACGTTTATATACGATTTCAATGTTTTAAAAAAATATTTTATTTTATCGCTACTCGTTTTTAAAATTAAGTTAAACAAGAATACTAATAACTTTTGTTCATTAATTACTAGTCGTAATTGCTACGTGTACCAAATTTAAAACTATAATGAATCATTTATTTTTACTGTCGATTTAGAAATCGGGTGTAAAAAGTTTTTTTTTTATGTAATAGGGGGGCAAACGAGCTTGCGGGACGACCAAAAAGGGCAGCATTCGCGGCCCATAGACACCCATTTTTAGGGTGCGTTTCCGGCTTATGTCGGAGGAGTACACTCGATTTTTAAACATTTGGAGGTCGTATCTCTGAGGGAAGACCCTCACCGGGAGACGATTCCACAGTTCGCTAGTTCGCAAAAGAAAATAAACATTAAGTAAAGATTTTTCACGCGAATAAATTTAGCATAATAAATATTTTCTAGGAATACCAAGCTCGGCAACACACAAGGAAACGCAAACGCAATATAATGAAGATAGATGAATGTTTGAAGCTAGAAAAAGAGTACATGCGGTCTCGGGTTAACGATGTTAATGTGGAACAGCGCTGCAAGGTATATAATAGTCTGGGGTTTGGGACATTTTGTGAGCTTAGATATGTTTCTCAGTTGTAATTTTCTCATATCAATATTAACCAGACAACAAATTTCGAAATTGAACATTTTGGTTTAATGAATATTTAACGGGAAATTCGATTGGGCAAGGCATTTTTTAACAGAAAGATCAAGTGTATGTACGTTTAGTTGGCTCCCTCAAGGCCTGAGTTTTTGAAACATGCGCTATTCCAGTTAACCTCATATAGAACGAATTTTTGTTGAAACATTTTTTCATCGAAACATTACCATATATGCGTGGTTAATTTTTACGTCCCGAAATAATAAATCGCTGGGAATCGAACTCAGGATAGCCTGGTTCCAAACATAACGCGTCAATGACAGCCACGAAGGCGTTTCAAGCATTCATGAATTTTAACTCCAGGCTAACTATTTAGGACTCGGCCTCCGATATATTACGAAGAGAAGACGTATCCGTCCGACAAATGTTACACCGTCCGACATGCGCGGGCGCACGCATTACGTATAATATAGGATTGAAAATCAGGAAAATGTACTTGAACAGTCTTAGCAAGTTAGAGAGATGTGATGTGCCTGAGGTTAGTTTTTTAATATAATTAAATAGTCTAAGGGTAGCCAAACGTGCCAAAAATTGGAGCTACGTCCTCTACCTGTTCTGATTTCTATATCTATTTCGCAAACATATAATTTCTTTATACATTATTAAGTGATCAGCCTTCTGTATTCCTTCTATATATAATAGCCGTCGTATTTTTATTAATAGACAATAATCCGTGATTCGATCTCACTAGGCCCTCAAGGTACTAGGTCAACACTGCTAAAAACAAACATGGCGCAGGCTGTAAATTTGTTTATCACGAAATAAACGAATAAATAACTCTAGATCTAAAGAATAAAGTGTAGTTAGTATGTTAATTTTATTTGTCTTTTAAATAAATGTAATATATTACTAAACTTAGTTCCTAAGTTAATTTTACCAATAGTAAAGGCGCAGACGTTAAGAATAATGTCATTTTTATTTTCATACATTAATAAATTTTAACATTTACTATAGGATATTAATTATGGTGGATTAACACATTTATATTCTATAAAAATATAAATGTGTAACATTGTTTCATAAATTACTTTTAGTAGTCACAAAAATCAACTTCTGCACAAAAATACCTGTAGTGTTTTTTTTACTAGAGAAGAAAGATCGCGCGGTCCCTCGCTTTCGAGCAGATCTTTTCCTCAATCGCTCAGCAGCCTCCTTCCGTGAGCATGTAATGCTGCATTGCATTCCATGCCTCCTCACTTCCTAGCATAGCCAATACAATACCCTGTAGAGAGAGGTCTGCCCCCAATGAACGAGTACATTATCCCTGAGTAACATAGGCAATATTTATTTCAATAATATTTAAAAAAATGTCTCAGTAGGTATAAAGGTTTACCTCGCGCCATGGATCGTTGCAAGACTAGGTGTCTTAATTCTTTTTACCTACTCTCAGGTACCAATGATACAAAGGCAACATCAGGATACAAGGATGATAGTAGAAGAAACTGAAGACCCTATACTAGCGCCTGTGATCGAAGAACCACATATACTTGGTCGAGAACAGGCAATTCTTGATGCCGATGTATCTGTTAATATTTCTGCAGTTGCACCAAATGTTTATGATCTTGGACCAAATGTTTCCGGCCTTGAACCAAATATTTCCGCTCTTGACCTGAATGCTTCAACTGCTGGCAGAAATGTGGAGGAAGTTCAAGATGTGTCACTTTTACCCACTCAAAAGATATCAGAAATACAAGTCCCCGAACTACCTGCGGTAAGTTTTTACTCAAAATGTGTTTGTTTTTATCTACTAATGGGGCATGGGAGTGATATGTCCGTTAGCAGTAGACTTATACTGGCGACGTTTTGATTTTAGGGCACGTATTTGAATTTTTGGTAAATAATATGAAATTTAAATCATGCTTCCCAATGAAGCTTTGGTAATTGACTTAATTTGAGAATCGTAAAAATGAATTTTTTCGCGTCGCGACAACAATATAGGTTATTTTTTGTTACAGCCTAAAAGACGTCGAACGGTGGGTACAAATGAAGCAAGGCTGATGAAAGATAAAGGTATATTCATAATCTTAAGTAATTAATACCTAATTGTTTAATAAATAAATAGGGTTATCTTAATATACATATATAAAAACCGCGTCACGTTGTTTGCTATGGACTCCTAAACTACTTAACCGATTTCAATTTAATTTGCACACCGTGTGCAGTTTGATCTAACTTAAAAGATAGGATAGCTTACATTATAACCGTTTTATAGTTACGTGAAAAACTCCTTGGAATCTCAGACCTGTTTACTAGAACTTCAATCAATCTTAAATCTAGTTTCAAGAGCTGTCAAACCATTCACGGTATGAGGTTTGACATATTAGACAGCGCTCAAGATAAGATTTTAACTTGAGATTTCAATTAGAATATGCACCTTAAATAGATAATTTAATTCAAATATCACATACATTTCAAACTGAAATCCTCCTTTTTTGAAGTCGGTTAAGAATATATGATCACGATTTTTACTATTGAATATAAAAGTTACAAACGATTTATTTAAACGTCTAATATTTTTCAGAAAACAAAGAGAACCAACCTCCCAACAAACAATTGGACCATCTCTCTGAAATGCTCCACGAAGCTGGCATTTCCGATATACCTGAAAAACTACCGGAAACGGAAGTTGAGGATTGTCAAAGGAAAAAATCCAGCGAGAACAGTGAAACTCCTTTAGGAAGCCTCGATAGGACAAAGGTGTCTTTGGGAGATACTGACAGATGCACGGTTTCACAGAAGGAGATAAAGTAAGGCTTGAGCCAAAAAGAGCCATAAAAAAAGGGCGCGGTACTTATGTACGCGCGTAAGAAGTTATACTTCTTTGGCATTATTAAAAATAGTTTTTGATTACATGCAAATAATTAATTACAATTAAATAATCAAAGACTGGAAAAGGAGTCATCATTATAGTCAATAAAGTTCAGTTTCATTTTTAAAAATAAAATAAATATTTTTTTATTATTATTCTCTTACATTAAGTGTAACATAAATTCTATTATTATTCGAATTTTGTTTTAATTAGGTCCAATGCCGTAGCATCTTCCGTGGGCAACTTCATTCTGTTAATTTTGTGTCACGGTGCGCCCGCATCGTAAAATTTCACTCTCATCAATTTTTCATAACGTGCCTAAAGAAGTATAACTTCAAAAAGCCTTAAAAATATGTCAGCCCTACATTGAGCTTGTACAGCACAACTTGATAGGTCACGATTTTTAAAGCACCTGGTGTTAAGTTATACACTTACACGGCTCGTATGCGTTGCCGGTCTATTAAGAATATAATAAACATTTCTTGAAGGGCTTTTATGGTTAGCTGGTTCTACTTAGTACACTAGGGTCCTTAAAATTGGCTAAGTTGTGTAATGACATTGAAGTGCACGCGTAATTTTCGTATTTTGCCTTGACCAATAATGCTCATGTCTTTGGGCAGACTTAGGTTAGCACACAGATTATAGTTATTCTCCTTGGTGGCTAGTCTTAAGCCACCGGGACCCTCTTTAAGAACCACAGGCTAAAGTTAGACCAGCGCCATTGCTCTGTAACGATATCGATCCCAATAATAAGCTTTAGCCATCGCTTTTTGTATCTTTTGGTATCACTTCCGCTATTTCAAGATTTAAAAAATATAGCTCTCTTAATACATAAGAATTGAATTTTTTTAAACCTAAATAGTCCATTGAAATGTTAAATTTTTTAGGCCTTACCTTGCGTTTTTTAGAGGACGCAGTTTTATATTTTTGATGTGTAAGAATTTAATTTGCAACAAAAAATGTTAACAATTTTTTTTTATCAAATAAATAGTTTAAGAGATATATCGTCAATACCATTTCAACCCCTATATCCAAGATGGCGGCCGTGGGACAAGGGTGGCGACCGCACAAACTTGTTTTTAGCTTTACACTGACCCCGCCCCTACAGATCAAAAAAATAAAATTGCGTCCTCTAAAAAACGCAACCCCAAATGTAACTTTTCAATGGACTAATATAACGAACAGGATTATCAATAAGGGTGTTGCGTAAAAAAAAACTTGATATAAATAATACATAATTCTTTGTTTCCTCGGGGATCGATCGAAGATTCAAAAATAATATTATGGCTAATGCACAAACCGTGCGAGAGCCATAAAAAAAAACAAGTAATATTAACAAAATTTTCAGAGACAATTGGGGAACATTCAACACTATGGTCAGAGTATCCCACTGTAAAAATGCGGGATGTAATCCTCTTAATATGATGGTACTTCTTGCGCGGGGTCCTGCTTTACCCGGACATGGCCGACTAACCGCCGCTAAATGCTTTAGCTCGTTATTGAGTTAGTATAAACAAAGAAAATTAATTATTTGTATTTGCTATAATCCCATTTATTGCTTGGCTTTATTTGAAACATCATTTAAATAAATAGTTTGACTGCACTAACAATTTATCAAACCTCCATGCACCTTAAGAAACTAATAATAATCTAAATAAAAATATGGCTTGTTGAACATGCAGTAAGCAATGCTTATCTTTGGTTTGAATCCAAAAGTAAAGTAATATAAAAGAGTAATTTGATATATACCCCAATAGAGACAAATTTAATTTAATTTTCAACACAGAATTAATATGCGGATTTCACTTTAGAATGTGTCGAAAATCTTTTTATAAATTTATTTCGTGTTATTGTCACCTTAAAAATAAGCTAAATTTTTTTCTTATTGTCATATTTTAGAATCTTAACATTTCTTAAAATAGTATCACCAACATTAGCCAAATGTACCCATAAAATTTATTCTGAGTAATGAATCTATCTATCTCTCATCTTTTCAGAATTGAAACAACATGGATTCGTACGCATTAAGAAAAATCCTGTTACGCTAGAAATAGTCGATATCGACCTAGGACCCAGATTCGACAGACCTTGATTATTATATCAAATGTTTAATTATTTTTGTATTTTTTTTTATTGTGGTAGACACCACTGAAATGTAACCTAGGTGAATATAAATTACATTTGTTACTTTTCCTTGTTAATAGGTCAACGGTGCATATTTTATTAATTGTCGTATTTTATATCTTGATTCTGGGGGCCTTCATTCGAGAGAGGTAAAAGTTATACTTATGTACATATTTTTCATATGGTTGGGAAAACCATTTTTTGTTAAAGTGTTTTTATACGTGTCTGTTACATGTTCTATATAAATATAAGGTTACTGAATATGTTAGTTTTTTATTTAAAACCGAAATTAATTTTAAGTAATTACTGTACCTACGTGAAAAGAAGTATCAAAATACAAGCTATATAAATTATAATTATTTGGCGTTAAGATCCATCAATCGTTGCATCTTATTAATTAAATTCCGACATTGTAACCAAGACATTAATTGTCTACTAAATGCTGAAACGAATTAGGGATTTTGTTCCAAAACAGATCCTGGGATCCAACTGCGCATGCGCCAAACCAGGCGTTGGCCGTTGCCTGCCATGGATATTAAATAATATATAAATTTGTATCGCGATACAGAGATGGCGCCACTCATAATGAGCGCTAGCAAAAATATATTGATGATATTTTGATGACACTAATTACTTGGACTTTGTAGTAATTAGTCTTAAGCATTGAAAAAAAATAATACATTGTGCTCTGGCACTGAATTTACATTTTAGAAGTTGTCATTTCAGTGTTATATGTTAATTATTATCTGTGTTTGTCAAATAAGAGATGATGGGTCAGCGAGCGAGCGTGCGTACTGCGTGTTTATTAACACGAATATTTGTTTAATTGTGATTTAGCTGGTTAATTTAATTATTATGAATGAACATCATAAAAATGCTAAAGCAATATTTAAGAACATTACTATTTATGTTTACTGTTATATACGCGATAGTAATCGGCAAGACAGATATATTAAACGAATTTATTGAAGAAAGTGCCCAAGTTGACGAGTGGCTTGAACAGAGTGATTTGGGAGAATATAAAAAGTTGTTTAGAGATTATGGTATGTATTAATATTATTCCTTTATTTATATCAGAAAATTCAGGAGTATAATTTAGGATTTTTCAAGAAACTAAAATACAATTTCATGGTTAATAAAATTATCTATATATAAGGACTAGTCTAATCATCAAATTCGGGCGATGTCCAACTCAAATCCTTACTATTTTTTTATATATATATACATATATTATATATGTATTATTGAAGTTCTATCTATTTATAAGTTGTAAATAGTGCTTGTGTTTACCATTTATAACTTAAGGTTAAAAGGATTGGTTGTAGGGTTATGTTTTTTTTTAATAATTGTGATTTCATGCTAGATATTAGCATTTTCAACAAAACAACCAAACCCAGCTATATTATATGAAGTAATATAAATATGTCAATTTAATATGAGCAGATCTTTTCACAGTAAATAGTTAGGTAGTATCCTTACCCACTATCATTACACTAAGTCCTATTATTCATATGTTTGCTATGTCCCTGCTTCTGTTTGAGTTAATCTGCTGTTAAGTGTAGCTTACTGTTACTAACATTGCTAGGCATTAGCATATAACTTGGGGTCCCTGGTTCAGTGGACTCAATTACTCAATATCTTGGGATGGGAAATATAGGACTCTGGTTTAGGTTATCCTACTCTGTATTATTCCCCGCCTATGTTGGTTTAACTCAGGATTGAAAAATATTAATGTTATTTTTTGTATGTCCTTCAATAATACTATTTACTGATTTATTAAGGTTCTGACTTATCTCAATACTTAAATATTATCTAAATATCAACTTTCATCTAAAAAAGTATTTAAAATGAAAAATTTGTATACTACAACATAATTTGGTTAATTTAAGTTTAATTAAATTTTATGTAGTATATAATAAGTTTTTGAGATAAGAATTGGGATTGTTTAAAAAACGAATATACAATAAGGAAAAAATCCTAAATAACATAACTATATATACATATATATTATTATAACTTAAATAGGTATATAGTTAACTATTTCACTGTACAATACATGATTTGGATGGATATATGTATGTGAAATAGTTCAGAGCGCAATATAACACGATGATGTTATATCGTGTGACGTCACCCACCACCCACAACCACAAACCCCCAAACAAAGATAAGAGGAGGTAAGAGGGTATTCGGTACCGACCGCCGCGGCCACCCGCCGCCCAGGGCAAACCCCAGTCGCGCTCCAACCGTTGCGGCGCGCGCATACCAGGTTCTTCTGTTCGCCGTGTACATCATCAAATATGACCGATTTTAATTATTTTTTAATGAAAAATATTTACTTGACAACAACAAACTAATAAAGACATAAACCAATTAAACAAAGTTTTCAGTAAAACTATTAAAGCTACTTAAATTCGTTCTTTCTATCTAAAGTGGACATAATTTATATACATAATGTGGCAATTCGAAGATTCGGAAATTTGTTCTATTGGAATGATTCATCCATCTCACAGTCGACATTCAGGGTTGTCGATATTATCCAGTGTCTCACAGTTTTCAGGTAACCCTTTGTTAATATCATGTACTTATAAACTTTGATCTCAAAACGACAAAGACTTTGCAAACTTTACTCCAGCTGGTCAATAACAGCTGTTGTGTAAAAATTTAGGGTTGCTTCAAAGTTCTGGAACCGTCTTGGGCCTTAATGAATATCCTTATAGGTTTCGTATTCCAAAAAATGATACAGGTATTATGGGAATCAAAAGTAATTTAATAACTTTAATTCTGAATATATTATAAAGTTTAAATGAAACCTCAGAAGTTGTTGTGGTTTGTGAAAAACTAAAAGAAGTCGTTTTCAAGTGCGATTAAGTGGGGTCAAGTAGGTCTCTATTTTCTGAAAGCTCTGCTGTTACGCGGTTGCGACACCGGATCTTAGTTTCGTCATTATTACTCTGTGCCATTATAAGTGCTTTGTGATACAAGTCCTATTTACGTAAAAATCCATCTTTCTTTTATTGGTGATGGGTGAACGATGTAAAATTTGACTAAAGTACTTTTTTACTAGGTGCCAAATATCATTTTGTCGTCACAATAGCAAAATTAATTTGAATTAAAAAAAAAATATGACTTAGATGAGAATAGAAGTTTCTAGATATAAAAAAATCTTTTTGCATCACCTATTGCATACACTTTAAAAAAATGCTGGCATTTGTGTAATTTGAAATATGGTTTTTGAATATTTAAGTATAAAGTGACCGTTTGCATAAGAGTGGTGAGCTATTGTTGCGATAAAGTAATAATAAAAGCAAGTCCGTATTGTAGATATATCGTATTAAACTATTTTATTCAACCTTCATCGTGAAACTAAATATCTAGCAAAACCGACTCAAATTGCACATTCATGAACATAATTGCAGTAATTTGGACCTCAAACATGAAACATTTAGTTGCATAGAAGCGCTTTAATAACTACTACTACGTAATTACTATTACTTGTTTTATAATCAAGAACATCGCAAGTGCGGGTGTAATTATAACCAGCCGTAGACTTCTTTGGTTCTGTAAAGCAGCCGGATTTATTTAAAAGCAGTATAAGTATCAGTATAACCTTGGAAATGGTCAAAACTAAACGATTTTATAAATGTCTGCAAATGAAATCACACAAAAGTTGTTTATATGAACAGTTATTAAAACTTTGGCATAAACAAAGGTTTGCGATTGATATCTAGTATAGAAAATGGTAGACTTACCTAAAGGCGGCGAAGCCGACACAAAGGAGAGCATTCGACAACAAGAAAAACCCTTAAAAGGAGCGATACCTGAGTACCTTCGCTCAGACAGACATACGCAAATGTTCGCGTCAATATAGCCTCTGTTGTGCCGGAGCTAAAAAACGAAACGCCTAACCCTCGTTGACGTTTCGCATTTGGGAAAAGTACAAGTGATCAATTGCAGTGGAGTGTGTGGGGCATAATGGGGAGCCCTGGCGGCGAGCCAACACGCTATGCAGTTGGACAATCAGACTTTCTTCGGGGATTTATTGTCGACTTTTTGTGGGGCTTAAGTTTTTAACGCTGCCTCGATGTATTTTACGTTTCTCATTGTTTAGTCTTTGTTTGGCTTCGGCATTGAAATTAATTAATTTTAATGAATGTTGTGGTCGTTAAATGGAGTGCACACCTATTATAGAAATACAAAAAATATATTTTCATGATTATACTATTCTACCCAGAGACTAAGAGCCTTTGTGTACGGGTCGAGCAAAAACCATTTTACTGAACAAAGGATCCTGTAGGAGTTTAGTAAGTCTAAAAATAACACCAAATACAGTACATGTAGCCCTTTTATGTTCTTAATTTAAAATATACAATCAAGAATGACCGCAAAAGTAGTCTGTTACGCCGTCATGGAAATTGGACTGCATTTTGTATGTAGATAGGTTCCCAGGAGGCTTGGGCGGGGGAATGCAGGTCGCAGGCCCCGGTGTCCCAATTCAAGCAACAGGTCGAATCGATTGGGGCTGTCAATGTAACTTAGTACAATAAAGTATATGAGAAACTGGGAGCATCCATTGTTAGCTGGTTATTGTTGACTGGGCTATTATCCTATCTCTGTGGATTGATCATTACAAAAGACTCCACGTAGCAACCTTAATGTTTTTAAAATGAGGTCGATTCAAAATACAGTTGGTTTAACCTTATGCTTATTATAGAAATTACGTTTGCATTTTTGTATACTTATTATTCTTTGTAGAGCAGTGTTGGCCTAGTGGCTTCAGCGTGCGACTCTCATACCTGAGGTCGTAGGTTCGATCCCCGGCTATACCAATAGACTTTCTTTCTATGTGCGCATTTAAAATTTGCTCGAACGGTGAAGGAAAACATCGTGACGAAACCGACAAGTCTTAGACCCAAAAAGTCGACAGCGTGTGTCAGGCACTGATGGTTGATCACCTACTTGCCTATTAGATTTAAAAATGATCATGATCAACAGATTCAGAAATCTGAGGCCAAGACAAAGAGATTGTAGCGCCACTGATTTATTTATTTTATTTATTATTGTTTACAATAAAAATATAATTCAGTATAACGTTTGGCGAAAAAGTTAAAAATAAAGATTTTCAATTACATTTAATTTGTATGATTGAGATGGCATGCAGGGTTCAATTTTCTCAATATTTTTCATATTGACTCTCAATCATTAATTATATTTTTATTAATGCAGCACATTACGAAATCATCTTCAATTAATATTTTTTTAATGAAAATATTGCATCGACAGAGTAGATAAGCTTCGCAAAAACAAAATCTGGGCCGAGTCCGCATTTTAATTGGGTCAAATGTAAATACCCTATGCTATCGATTATAGCCCCTGTTTCATATACCAGAGTTTTATGCACTATACACATATTACGGACACGTATTTTTTTGCTTCATATATGTAGAAAGCTTTAGAACATTCCTTTAAATAAGGAGGTATACCAAGCGTGATAAGTAATGATCATAGGTGGTGGAATTATCTAAGTAGGTTATAGCATGTTGATGTAATCTTAATGTGATGAATTCATGCCAAACCGGTTGCATTATGTTTTGTATAACATCTGCATACAAACCCTTTTGACAAGTAAATAAATATACTATAAGCTCAAAACAAGACGCAAGGTCGCTTTATTAAGTGGCTTCTTAAGCTTGCGTGTCGAAATTTGTTTTTAGTTGACGCTGACACTTGAATGACTGACGCCATTAAAAAAATATATACATATTACACTATACTAGCTGAACCGGCAAACCTTGTTTTGCCACGTTTATTATTTCTAGGAAACATTACTTAGCTCAATAAAAATAACTATGAACTATAATTAAAAAATGGGGTTGATCGTGGAGGGGTGACAATTTTGGGTTGTATTTATTTTTATTTATTAACACTTCGTTGCTGCATATACATTAATATAGTACAATCATAATTAAATAAAAAGGAGAGCAACTGGCGGCCTTATCGCTTTCGAGCGATCTCTTCCAGGCAACCACTGTGAGAAAACAAAAATTATTAATTACATAAGATAGGCAAGAAGTGCAAAAATACATGTATTACATTTAGTTGGAAACAAGGAACAAAAAACAAACTAAATTAATAAAGAACACATGAAAAAAAAAAAAAATATAGTAAGAAAAAAGTGCACATGAATCATTTTTAATTTCCTAAATTAAGATCAGTCTCAGTAGGTACCTATTATTAAAGTTAGGGATACGATGTGGACAGGTAATGTTTGTAAAGAAGAAATTTAAAGGAAGATAGAGAACGAGCTAAGCGAATAGGGACTGGAAGTGAATTCCATAGCTATATTTATTTATATATATTTATTATCATATATATCATATATTTATTTTATTTTATATAAAATAATATTTTTGGGGTGGACCTTATCACTTAGGGGTTTGAAAGATAGATAGTAGCTGATTCTCAGACTTACTGAATATGAATATAAAATGTCATAAGAATCGGTCGAATCGTTTGGGAGATATCGTATGGGAACGAACATTGTGACACGAGAATTGTATATATTAGATAAAAATATTTTTAACTTTACTTTATATAAACTAGAACACAAGAACAGAGTATCTTCTCTTACTGTAGGTAGTGTCATTGGACACTTTCTTATGTTAAATATTATTATTTATTAGTAAATTAGGTTAGACTTAAATTACTTATTATTCTTAAATTAGACTAGATCGTAATATTCCATGTGTCTTAGTAAAGACACATGTAAAAAAAATCTTGATATAAACGTTAAGATATAAGGTGTACAGTTAACATATTTTAGACTCTACGTCATACATATCGACCTAAGTGCGAGGTAACACGATATGTGTATAATAACGCATTATTAAGACATAATAAAACTATATAATATACAACAAAGCGAGTTTATAAAAATGAATTCATGTGTTACCCTTTCGTGTTTTTTAAAAGTTTCTTATGGAATTAAAAATGCTTAGGATTTTTTGTAAACGGAAGAGATTATTTGCATTTACAGTTCCAGCATTTATTTTTTGACGTGGCCAAGGAAAATACATTTTTTTTTGGAACGAAGTTCCTTATCGCGCGTTGTGAAAGTGGGCTAGACGGAAAAAATTCTTACGAAAAGTTGTCACGACACTTTTTTGCTATTTGCTATTGTAATACACCGGTTCTCGTCCGATCACCGAAGTTAAGCAACGTCGGGCGAGGTCAGTACTTGGATGGGTGACCGCCTGGGAACACCTCGTGATGTTGGCTTTTTTTTTCGTCGTAAGATTGGTGTCGAGAAAATCTATCATACTGTTATGATACCAATTAACATATAAATTAATCGAAAGGAATTTCGTTCCATCCGGGTGTCCCTTGACACCTCTAAAGTTTTTTTTGCCTTCAAGTTGAATTAAATGTTCATAGCTAAGACACCATCTGTTGCTAGTACATTAAAGTATAATAATAATTTTGAAAGAGACAAACAAACGAACGATATATCTTCCTTTCAAAAATTAGACTTTGAATTTCTTGCTTTGGTCACACAATCCGTAGGGGTAACGAGAACCTAGGAGCTCACCGTGATTGGCAACACCGATCGTGTAGACCTTCGCCAACGAGATGGACTGATCAAGTCAAAGACTCCGTCTTCAAAATTATACACCGTTGCAAAAGAAGCGCAGAATCGATATTGCTGGAGAAAATTATTCGCTCCAGATCTTACTATAAAGCTGACCACGATACTCAGATGAGTTACCGACCTGGAGATAAAGATACTTTATCGTAGAGCTACGAAGACGGCTACGAATGAATACTGCCGATGTCTACGTGCTTCTGACTGCGTCATTATCTGTTATTATTTTCTTTGTTATATACGTCATACCTTTGATTATACAAGTACCTGGCACTTAGAACCTGGCACTTGGCACTGGAAATTATATGATATCATAAGTTTTTGATAAACATTTAATTTAATCATAATACCCACAACTCAAGTGTGAAGATTGTAAGATTAATAAAAACCTATTTAAAAACTACTTTTACTCTTCGTAACAAATGTATCTCTTTGTTCCCTTTCTTTTCAGTAAATTAACTGTTGAAAGCTAATAGACCACAGCCTTGGAATTCGTTGCTAGGCTACGACCCAACAACAAACCCTTTTGTAATAAAGCTAACTATTTCTTTGCCTTTGTTCTGTACTGTTCTTGCTAAATCTTTCATATATAATTTCATGTAATTTAAAAATTTCATTATACATTTCTATGTAATTTATTTCATATTCCTAGTGCTATTTTGATCTATGTGTTCGTATTTGTTTAAACTCATTAGAGTATGTATTAGATTGAAAGTTATGAACCAATATTTTATTTAAAAACGAAACATTTTTCATTTTCTAATCTGTTGGCACACATACCGCTTTTGAAAAATGACTGCCTCAGACACTGACAGCTTGACGTTAGTTCGGAAATGTTATTAGTTTTTCTTTTATAATTTGGAGTACTCGCCAATATGTATCGTCCTTGACTTCCTATAATTGAATATTAAGAGTAGGTATAATAATAAATACATATAACAAATGTATTTATTATTCAGCAACTTCATTCGATTCCGCATGTATTTTAATAGGATAATAATTTAAAACGATTTAAACACATATTCTCAAAAAAATAGTTTTAATATCTCTGAAGTCACGAAATCCGCTAAACTAGCTACTACAATGACTGAGATTTAGATTAGAGATAAGAGTTGAAGCTGAGCTGTAATTGAGACTATAAGAAGTATTGGATTTTGACAGTATTCCTTAAGGTTACCAACGACAACGGCTAACAACAAATTTTGTAATGTTTAAGGAATCTCAACGTTGTCGGGATGTGCGTCTCCCGATCACTTGGACCGGCTGCCTGAGCTACCAGCTGCAGAGGAGAAACGCCTGCGCCGCGCTGCTCAGGTGCTGCAGCAGAAACTGGTGCTACGACAGTGGCTGGCCACAAGATCACTGCAGCATGTGTATAGCAAGTGAGCGTTTTCTCTTTAGTTATTATTTTTAAATGATAAACGTGATTAGTACTCAAATGTAATCTTCGTCGAGAAACTTCATTGTACGTGTCCTCAATTCAATGTTGTAGCTTACGGCAGTCTATTTTCTTTGAAAAAACAAAACACGGTTAAATTTCCTGGTACAGAATACTTTGAAATACAGATAAATATATTTAGGCATACAATATGTTCTTTGAACCATTCGGATTTCCAAGATTATGCAAAACTGTCGCAGTGCGGGCTGCCTGCTTGTTATCGGCTTGATCGAACTGATGTCCCGGAACTTACAAAGTTTGCGATGATAGAACTTTAGGGAAAGTTCAGAATTGTTAAGTTGAAATTGGGACAATATTGAACACGTTGAATACCTAAGGGTGCGTCCACATCTGGCGAATGCGCAGCGAATGTGCAGCTCGCGATCCGTTTGCGAGCTGCGCGCGTGCAGTCACGGCAATGGTTTGGTGCGTCTCTTTAGCGCAACTCATGCAAGGCTCGCGCGCACTCAGTTCTCGCGCTTACAGTTCCGTTTACTGACACAGTAGTCAGTACTAGCGCACCGCCCGCGCGCCTATCGCGTACGGCGCTTAGGTTGCGCGCGAACTGCGCGCGGGCGGCGCAGGAGCGGCGCACGAACAAAAATGCACGCGTGCAGCTCGCAATCTGCTCGCGAGCTGCACATTCGCGTCATATTCGAAAGATGTGGACGCACCCTGACATTTAAACGTGCCTGCGCCTCTGTTCTCTAAAAATATAAATGACGGTGGCGGGAAACAAGTACGTTTTATAAAAATATATTGAACCTTTAATAGTTTATTACTACGAGTGTTAATCTTATTTTACTTTTTTTTATATATAGAACAGGGGGCAAACGGGCAGGAGGCTCACCTGATGTTAAGTGATACCGCCGGACACTCTCAATGCCAGAGGGCTCGTGAGTGCATTGTCGGCCTTTTAAAATTGCCCTTACGTCCCTGTAGAAGCCCTTAGAAGTAGCTCTAGGTAGTCTTAATAAGTGGTCCAGTTATTCAACAAAACAGGAAATTGGTGCGGCTATAGTCATTTGTTTTGACGCTGACTTAATTAATAATTTCTATCTACAGCAGTAAAATTAGATGAGCCATTTAAAAGAATTTCCTAGAACAAATTTTTCACAGCTTAAGGTATTTGCAAAAAGTTAAAGTATCAGAAAATTTGTATTGAATCTTTTATAGAAACATTCGCTTACGTATTCATTATTTGCTTTGAGTCGGCACTTGAATGATTTTAATACCTCTGTCGGATCCGATTGCAAATATTTTATTCGTACATTTCTCATCGTACATTCTGAAGTGGCTGTTATACTGCCTGCATAATAACATCGTCAATCAAGTAAAAATTCAAGTGACACTAAAAATTCTGCTTGTCGTTAGGTTTTTATGTAATACTGGTCTACACTTAAAGGCATGATAATGATAAGCTGTTTTACCGTCTGGTGAAACATCTAGCGAAACAAATTTTTATGCTTTTTGTTATTTATAAAGACTGTTCTTAGGAGTAGGTCGAGACCACAGATCTCATCATCATCGGATGTCGAAGTAGAATACGAAACTCCACCCGTATTGACGTCCGTCGTTCCACAACTGAGCGATTTTTATGGCACTTTTGCCACGCACCACAACTATGTAGGACCAGATGCCCTATGAATTTCCGAAATCGACTTAAAGCTCTAAAATCAGTGGCGATATAGGGACAATGGTGGTGGGAATGAAATCCGCTCGATTTCTGAGTTAGGGTTAATAACAAAATTAGGGTACGATTTACACCCGAGGCAAACTCTAACTCAAAAATATCTTTATTCATATAGGTAAACAAGTACACTTATGAATCGTTAGAAAGAAGTTAAATTAATTGTAAATTTACATTTACTACCAGTTCGCAAGTCAAGGGCGTAGAGCGGGTAAGAAGAACTGGCAAGAAACTTTCCGCTACTCTTTTTAATCGCCAAGGATTAGGATCATTTAAGTATTCGTCAAATTTATAAAAAGCTTTATTGATTAATTTTAGTTTAACGAGGTTTTTGAATTTATTTAGTGATAATTCTCTAATAACGCTTGGGAGTTTGTTGTAAAAACGAATACAATTTCCATATAAGGAGTGATTTATCTTTTGCTTTTCTAAAAAAAACTCCGTTGCTACGGTCGTTACCCCTCTCGCTTTCGCCACCTTGTAATATTCACCACCCCACACACACGTCATTATTTATATTATAGTGTAGTCGTTTATTTTGTGGAAATTTAATTATGCTACGTTCGATGGTAGTAAAATGCTTCATTATATTACTTTACGGTCTAATCAGAGTCATCCTTAAATAATAATCGATACAATCATCACGTTTATGTTGTATAATAGTTTGTCTTATATGAAATCAAAGGTCAGTGAAATAACAACTATGGATTGGATATAAACTTTCAAATGGCCCTAATTAACACAGCACAAATCAGAAGAATATATTTGTATCTCATATAATAATTTGTTAAGACGACATTTGTTTTAATTAATTGATATTTGCTAAAGCACACATGCGTATTAACAATAATATTTAATGTCTTTTAAAAACCGAATTTTTAAGAAAAAGCATGCGAAACAGCGGTTTATTAATTCAACTTAATTAAGATTGTATTTAAGTTTAATTTCCTTAAAATAGAAATCACAAGTTACAGTCTTCTAGTATGAAACTAATAACAAATCGTGTAATCTGTAGATAAATTAAATAAATTGAGCGAAGCATGACTCGGCAATTACCAGTGCCAGTCGATTTCATAACAATTTATCTTCATGCCTTGGGAATATGAAATGAACGTTCGTATTAAAGCTGGTTGCATTTTATAAGAACGATGTCAGTTTCGATTTTTGGTTCTACCCTCTTTGAGGTGTCCGAGTAACCTCTTGCATAATAAGCATTTAAACTGGCACTTGAAGAAGAAGATAAATAAGTCGCGAGTCGTAAGCTAACACAGCTGTCAAAATAGATTATAGAACAGACAACATAAAAACATATTTTCCTCATAAAATTATAGTTATCCTAGTCTTCATAAAATTTTGAAATAATTAAAACGTATAAAAAATTCCATTTAAAAGTCTGGTGTAAAATTAACACCAGCAGACCGCTTCATCAATGAAACTGCATTAAATATTTTCTAAAAGCTTCGCAATTAAAATGGAAAAGTATTATTCGAAGGCGAGGTCGTAATTTATATTTTTCGTTCTCATCAAGTTTTTTTCATTAAATGAATAAATAAAAGTTTCGCGCTCTCTTGTCTGCATTAAGTAGTTTATTGCGTGGAATAATGATATTGTAGATATACACTCGATGATATGAAATACAGAGAGAAAATAAATAAAAGTAAAACATTTTGGAGTAAGACATTAGGTATATATAAACACCTAGATCTACTTTTGAATAAATAAAAACTTTATTCATGCCAGAAACATAGTTGTGGCATAAAATTCATTGTTCACACTTTCAAACTAAAGGTTGGCTCTTAGCAACTTGAATTGCCGGGTATCTTGCGCTAGACTGAAAAGCTCCTCGGCGGATGTGATGGTGGTCCCTGTACGTTTCGCAACCACGACTTACCGTTTTCCAGCCTTCTCTTGCCCTAAATTTACCCATCATTATAAGCTGCAACAAGTCGTGTCGTCGGAAATATAATATTTGCGAAATTATTACTAGCTTGTAAGAAAATATCTTGACATGACCGATATATTACGGTCAATTACTTATCTAAAACGTAAAGTTATGAACAAATCCAGCGTCG
This sequence comes from Pieris melete, assembly GCA_963693345.1. Classification (NCBI taxonomy): domain Eukaryota; kingdom Metazoa; phylum Arthropoda; class Insecta; order Lepidoptera; family Pieridae; genus Pieris; species Pieris melete. The sequence goes on from CAVNZK010000030.1 coordinate 3,437,100, forward strand.
TGTCTGCTCAACACTGGGTTACGCAACGTTTAAGTTGGTTGTTTAAGCTAGTACATTAATTTTGGCGTTATTTATGTAAAACATCTTAAAGGCTCATTGTTGACTTCTTAAATCACGCTTCATTTCTGAAGGTTGTCTTCGGCAATCCTCTTCGCCTGGAAGATAGTAAGAGACCTGTGAGGGCTTTATTTGATCGGTCCAAGGAGTAAGGGATCGGCCTCGAGGTCTGGTTCCCTACATTCTGCCAGTCACGATCAGTTTTTTTTACTATTGACACTCGAATGTAAATATTTATTAAATACAACGAATATTTTTCTCTTAAATTTATTTTAAAATCGCTACCTTTCCAAAAACACTGTTAATTTAGCCTACCATATGAAGTAGAACGCAGGTCAAATAGGGCATGGATAATTAGAGATTTGAGTACTCATTGACCCCGATCCAATTTCATGACACGACATGTCACTCGCTTTGCCGATAATTGCTGTTCAACAAGGGTCGCAAGTAGTGGCAATGATATACTTTTGTATGAACAAAACCAAAAGTATAGTAAAATAATAAAAGCTTAGTTCACGTAACATTAAGTTTCATTTGTACAAAATGACGGTATTAATTAAAAGTCGTAAAAGAGATTAAAAGAGAAGATTCTTAAGAGGTTTTGGGCCATCTGCGGTATCACTTAACATCTGGTGAGCCTCTTGCCCGTCGCCTGTTCTATGCTCTCGGAAGACAGGTGACGAAGCACAAAGTAACTATATCGCTTTTCACAAATTATTGTCCATTTTTCAGATTACTCAGCCTGGATGTATCCTCCTTAGAGGACGTTTACTGGCTGGAAGATTCAATAGCGCGTCATGTGATTGATTCGAAGGATTTCAATGCGTGGTCTCTTGCCCGCCAAAGCCTGCCCACGGGCAAGGAAGAGCTGCAGTCGTTGAAGAACGAGCTATGGAACACCGTGGTGAAGAGCAGCAAGCATCAGGACGCTTGGACATGGGGTAAGAGATTTTAAGACACAAAATATATTCCGGTAATTATAAAAGCTTAACTTGTCTCTTACTATATCAACTGCAACACTCGTTTTCTCCTTCTGACAAATTCTATCTACGTTGTGTTGAAAAGGGACAGAATTATGCCGTAATTAATTAATAATACTTATGTAGTATTGTGAATAAGAGTATTCGATTACTTATACAATCTTCTTAAAAATGTAAAATATTACTTTGTAAGAAATTACTATACGCTCACATTACAATTTATTTTCTACTAAAAAAGTTTTACCAAAAATGTATCTAAATTAAACAAATTTTAAATAAAGTTCCTAGTTCACAGACCGAAAACATTAAAAGCCAAACATATCTTCATAGCCTTGTCGAGTTAGTCAAAAAATATATTAAGGTTTACTCTTTCTTGGTAAGTTTTGTTAAAGGCACGTCAAAATCTAAATGATGAACGCTTCCCATCCCCTAGGATGTGACCATAAAAGTTCTGCCTGAAATTAATGCAAGACTGGGCTATATTACAGGTGGTATGTTGATAGTATCAGTGTCGGTCTGTGGTCTGGTGACCCTGGCTGCCATGACGCAACCTTCGTTGGCCCCCGAAGCCAAGCACTCTTTGCTGCAGTATGTTACTGGAAAATATCTCCACCCGCCCAGTTGCAAGGTACTTCTTAAATTAATGTATTTAAATTAACACTGAAAGCTATTTCTAATTTGTTATAGCAAATTCTTTGATTTATGGTTTTAATTGAAGGACATATTGACTTATTCGTGTAATACCCTCGAAATTTGTTTAGAAACTATGAAATGTAATTCTCAAAGTGTACCTTATGTTTGTAGGAGTAAAATAATGATTGTTATTTTTTTTATATATAAGTTAGTTTGCAAGCTGCGCACGAACAAAAATGCACGCGCGCAGCTCGCAAACTGCTCGCGAGCTCCACATTCGCGGCATATTCGCCAGATGTGGACGCACCCTAAGGGCAAACGGGTAGGAGGCTCACCTGATGTTAAGTGATACCGCCCATGGACACTCACATTACCAGAAGGATCGCAAGTCGATCGATCGATGCCTACTTTAAAAAAATGGTACGCTCTTTTCTTTAAGGGCCCTAAGTCGAATTTGTTCGGAAATACTTAAGTGGGCGGATTCCACATAGTGAACATGAGGTTTTCACCCTGATTTAGTTGGATTGTCACAATTCATTACCATATAACATATATGTTGATATGTCAGTCGTATATGCTAATTTCGTTGTCAGTCACAGCCACACCTTTCTTTTTCATAATTTTTGAAAGATTCCTTTTTGGTTTATCTCTCCTCGTTAAAAATAAAGTGTGAAGTGTTGGTAAGGTGGAGTGGGGCTGGGAGGAACCTCAACCAGTTGGCGACACAATGTGCTTCACGGTCCACTGCTACCAAAGAAATGGACATCCCTATCCGATTTGCGATACTGATGACCTCAGTGTACACATCTCTCATGGGACGAGGAAGGTAATTCAAAATAATTTAAACATAATGTTTCAATACTTTTACTTGTTACAAACTGTGGTAATTACTTCACAAATTTTACTTACTGATGATATATTAATGAAATATCTTAGCACTTTAATCATGACAGCCAAATATGATGTGACTTAGAAGCTTTGTCGGAAAAATATTTTTGAAAACGCATCAAGCGTTCTCCATGCGTATATTCTTTTGAAGTAATTTACCTTATTCCAAAGGTCATCCAGAAATATCTATGAATTACATAATGCTATCCTTATTTTAACATAGCAGTTAATATATGAACTAATTACAAATTGCTATTAATAACAGATAACTGCAGTAATGGAGTTAGGTTCCGGTCAACCGTCGCTTGCGCACACCGCTCGCGTCAAATTCACAGTACGAACGGCTGGAGTCTATGTTATAGCTGTTATGATAGGTTAGTATTCGTACATTTGTACCTACTTTCGCGGCTATTGCTATATGTACCTTGTAAGTTGTCCAGTGCGCAGAAACAGTTTTCGTCAGTTCTTTTCCTACTAAAGGTATATGCGTTAACTTTGTCCTCGCTAACATTTAAAAAAATATGGTATATCATATACAGTATTTGTTTCTGTTTTTGATTTTGTGTGTTTTCAGCTTTATAGCCATAGAAGGCGGTGAGACTTGCTTATAAGAAATCGATAAAAACGAGTAAAGAAAGAAATGTGTTATTTAAGGTGGTGTGGTAGCAGCATGTGGTCCCTTTCGCAAGTGGTTCATAGCTGGGGGCGTGGCAGCACGTCGCTCCAGAGTTGGGCGTGACCCGGCCGCACTCGTTTGCGCTGCTGGACGTCCACGGGCCTTACACGTACATCCAAGGGACCATTATGACAACATTGCGACTATTGCCACTGATGATGCTAAGGTAAAAAATATATTTAGAATATTAAGTTACCATACCCAAAGCCGGTTACGGTTACCGAAAGTAATATATTTTAATCTGTATTCGATTGACAGATAGGTTACCTGTGGCCTTAAACGTTTCGACAGATTCATATACGTCGAAACGTTAATGTCAGTTTTTGACAGCGAAAGCTTTTTGATAGTTTGATTTGGTTTTCAATATTTAGTGAATCAAAATACTAAATAATCTCGTATATATTTCAGAGCTTTTCAATAGAAATATCTCCGATTGGTGGTGAGGTGGACAAGTCCCTATCGTCAGCTGCCCAATTCGAATATGACAGTGTGAATCAGCGTGTGAGCGTGTCTTTATGTTTTCCTGAGGCGGGAGTGTTCAAAGCTGCTATTTCTTATGATGGGGTGTTATTACATAATGGACAGTTTGACTGTATTGTTTTGACGCGTAAGTATTTTTTTATTTCTTAGCTAATCTCGTATCGTTATATTATAAAATATAAATACTTTTAAGGTTTACCACAGAATATCGAAAATAATAAACAGTAATATAATATGCCAGTTCATTACGATATACGAGTAGGTTAATTGTCACATGTCATATTATTGCAAACCTTAGTAACCTTTTAAAGTCCTCTTTATGCAATTAGACAAAGAAGTGTATAAAACTGTATATAACTCGGTAGGTATTATATAATGATACTAGCTTAATATTCTTCAATAAGTTCTGGTTATTTTAATTTAAATAAAAAACCGAATCGTCTCACTATGTATTCAATTTGACGAACCAACCAAATTTCTTCGAAGTATGGCGCCCGTGCATCGCTTTCTTTAAGAAATCTATCTTTACACACACACTTACACACTGTCCGATTAACCACCACTGTAACACACTTGTAATAATAACAGTCATCTGCTAGATTCGCTATTTAGAATAGGAGAGTTCAAGAAAGAAAGCTGGTTATCATACTGGCTATATATGCAATTCCTTGTAATACTTTCTTTATCCACTATTTTGGTCCTTCGAGATTCTGCTTCCCTATTATAGGCTCGAAACCGCAATAAAAAGTAAATTATCCTTTTTAGCAAGCGATGCAGCCACAGTACAACGCGCGCTGTCATCAAAGCGAGCTACAGTTTCGTACGAAGCTCGCTTATTATCCCCTGGCAAGCAACGCCGGGTGCTTTGCTGTTTAAGCCCTAAGCAATTGATCATAAAGGACTACATACTTAAGATTATCCCTAAGAGAATCACATCTTTTAGGGTCTGCCCTTCCACTAAGGTACCCTATAGCTTATTTACGATTATACATTTTGGTTTTGATGCCTTTAAAGCATGAGCAAATATAATGGTGATGTCATTCAAACTGATATATACTCTGATTTTAATTAGACAGCTATAATTTTTTTACATGTCAGAGATTGCAAACCTTTTTGGCTGGGCACGATGCCAGCATTATATATAAATATATTAATAGAATAAAGTAATTAAAGTTAATTCGATATATTGTTCGTGATATTGAAATATTTGTTATTTATGTATTAGATCACTTGAGTAAGAAAATATTTAGATTGACCTTTTTGTAGGTAAAACATAAAAAATACGTAGCATTTTTTTTTATTGCCCTGTAATGGGTCAAATTTGTCCCTTTTTTGGTGGAGAACTCTGTGAATAGCAACACTTATGAAATATCAGAACTACGGAATGAAAAATGAGACTATAGTAAACATTGACATGTTTTTTTTTAAATGAAATACATTTTTTAAACGAATACTAAGACTAATTAGCGACGAACAAGAACTTTTATCGTTACTATCTGTATGCAATTGATATATTAGAAATATCAACCACCCGAACCGAATTAAACATCTATTATTTTAGATTTAAATAAAACTTTCAACTCTGAAACAACTAATAATTCGAGGAAACTTCTTGACGATTTGTTAAGGCAACCAACAAATGTCTTAAACATTAAAAATATTACTTTTTGTAATCTGTAAAAAGACCATTAAAAACATTTTTCGGATCACTGAAATAGAAATAATACAATGGTAACATGTTTTGATAAAATTTTAGCTAATAGTGCGTCCCCGTGAAGAGCATCCATGTCCAGGGGGTGAACTGGTTCTGGAAGACGGAGTTCAACCTCCGCTAAGGCTGCATTGTGCTGCAAGAGATCTTCTTGCTGCTACCTTTACGCGCCTTTTGCTTGCTAACTGTGGCGGAGAGGATACATTTAAGGTAAATGCGAACAACATACGTACAGCCTACGTAACGTATACGTACGCGAGGTACGTAGGCTTGATTTGATATAAATTTATTTTATTAAAATTAAGTATAGTTAATTCATGTTTAATGATATTATTGGTTATACATACTTTGATTATAATATATCTGCAGTATGAAATAAAAATATACGAATAGCTAGTACGTAATAATTAATTAGTTAATGATATTAGTAATAGCACAGGAAATATTCCTTTCAGAACAAACAAGAATTCTTCTACAGCGAAATGCGTACAGCGCATGCACGTCACCCGCATGATAAGATCTCATTGCGCGTGCGCAGGGACGACTTAGTGCGTTCCAGTCTTAAGGCCACCAAGCATTTTACACTTGCCGACTGGTGCAAGAATTTCGACGTCGCTTTTCATGGCGAACAGGGTACGTATAAAGAGAAAATAATTTATATTTTTTTTAATTGGTTATTTTTATCATAATTTCTGTAATCATCAAATGCGGTTACATTCCATGGTCCTTTTTATTAATAATTTTAAAGTAGATAAGAAATATTGTTTCGCCGGTAATCGAATATTGGTTGATACCTGAGCGACTCGACTCATTAAGATGAGATGAGACTATAGACAAAAAAGTTTAAAGTTTTAGTGAAACGACATCTTGATTCTGTTCTCGTAAAGACAAAATTCCTACATCTTTGAATAATTTAACAATCACTTATATAATATATTTAAATTTAAGCCTATTTTTACCGTTTATATACGATTAATAATCTTTTAAATAGAATTTTCAAATTACCTAAAGTTGTCTAGCGTCATTAAACTTGGTAATAAATAAATATTTAGTTTTTATTATTGAATAATTTGATTCATCATTAACAATCCAATTGTCGTCCAGGCGTGGACTGGGGTGGTGTTCGCAGGGAATGGTTTTCACTACTGTGTGGTCAGTTGTTCGACGCAAGATTCGGTCTTTTCGTCTCTTACAGTGAATCAGCGACTGGTCTTGTACACCCGAATCCGGATAGACCACCACATCTCAAGGTAAGAATTGGAAAATCTACTAAAATGGTGTATCTCGAAATTAACCTTTGGCATGATTAATACGTAAAATCAAGTAGCATCGCTTTTTTAATGGACTGTTAAACTGTTGGTGACTGCGGTGATGTTAGATATTTCGACTATGTGTTTGCGTGTTGTTTCCACGAGAATGTAAGTGCGTGCTCCTATTTCACCATGCCTCCTGCTGATAGAGGACAAGTCTTTGTTTTTAATTTATGTTATTATTATTAATTACTAAAGATGTCATGTGGAACATGGTGTAATGGTTGCAGCTCCTTACAAACATTGTGTAAAATGGCGATTAAAAAGAGTGGCGGAGAGTTTATTGCCAGTTCTTCTCTTCCGTTCTACGCCCTTGATTTGAGAACTGGCACTAAATGTAAAGTTAGAAGCATTCAATATACATTTCATTTTTTTGACGATCATAAGTGTACAATGTGTTACCTATATGATTAAATGATATTTGAATTTGAAAAAGCAGGAACATAAAACGTTCGATTAGTATTTATATTCTGTACAAATTTTAACTATATTTTTTTTTCATAAATTTTTAGCTAAAACACTTTGAGCTCGCGGGCAAAGTAGTCGGCAAGTGTTTGTACGAAAGTGCCCTGGGAGGTTCTTACCGACAACTTGTGCGCGCGCGCTTGGCTCGATCGTTTCTTGCGCATATTATTGGGCTGAGAGTTCACTACAAGGTAAAAAAAATAATTTTTGAACACAATTTAAAGAGAATTTTCTCATCTATGTTATAAATAAAGTAGTAGTAACTTTAGTAACTTTTTACCAAAATAGGTGTAGTTAAAAACTGCAACATTACGCCCATTAAATTTCGCATTTTGTTATCATGTTAAGGGGTCCTACACAAAGATACTTTACGGCAGGCGTGGTTAGCAATCCATAGTTATCCGTTATCTTGTCAAGTGACCGAGTGTCAATTCAAAATTCATATGGAGGCTTTCAGGTTATTAAATTGTTTCTGTCTTATTGAGATGTCAAATTTATTACGTCAAGTAGCTAAAGCCGACACACGGAATCCTACTGAACCTTTTATTAAACTATACATCCTTTTTTATTGTGTAATAAAGTTTATTCTTTTTTTAATGTTTGTAAACTATAAGTACCGTAAAAAAAGGAATGATCACAATGAAATATATGAACGTGTATCAAAATACTTTCTTCTGATTCCTGTGCTAAATTTGTTTATTGTTCTTTTTTCAGTACTTCGAGCAAGATGACCCGGAACTCTATCTTTCAAAAATAAAATACATTCTGGATGCGGATTTGGACGCAGCGGACTCGTCGCCGGAAATATATTTCTCGGATGACGTGTACGACTCTAGCGGACGACTGCTTGAGACAAAAGAACTTGTGCCTAATGGAGCTTCTATACGCGTATGTTACTTTACATGACCCTAAAATTCCGATGAGGATTCATTGACCTTGTTTATTTATCTTAATATATATATTTCTTGTGTGCGTGTGTATGTGACTGAAGTCCTCCTAAACGACTGGACCAATTTTGATGAAATTTTTTGTGTGTCTTCAAGGGGATCTGGGAATGGTTTAGATTCACAAATCAGCCCGACAGATGGCGCTGCAGTCGGTACTTTCATACTTTGTTTAATATCTTAATCGGTTGAAATATCATGCAGGAAAACGTCTGTGGGGTCCACTAGTCTTACTATATATAAATTACGTGTCACGTTGTTTTTCCGCTATGGACACCTAAACTACCGAACCGATATCGATTAAATTTGCACACCGTGTGGAGTTTGATCCAACTTAAAAGATAGCTTACATCTCAATTTAAACCAGCAATATTATTTTCTTGCAAAATATTTGTTTATTATTTAATAGTCACAATTCTAACAGATGGCGCTGTGTTGAAAGTACTAACGTTTCACATAAGCTACAATTTAATGGCATAACCACCAAAAAAGCATGGTTGTCCCCATGACTGGTGTTCTCCTACCGTTTTCCTTGAATAGTTTACTACTATGTCATATAACAAAAATCTTAGCCACAGCAGCGCTTGGCCGAGTCTGCTAGTAGAAAATATTTCATACTCATACTGCCCTTGCAAACTTTTCCTTTCTTTGTAATAAAGTTACTAGAACTAAAAGTCTTCTATACGTATCTACGGCTCCCTTATCTGCTTTTAATGCTTTAAGGCTGCGGCCTCGAATTTCGCGGGCAGCGGGGCGGCAGCGGCTGCGGCGCGGGAGCGAGGCGGCCAACGCATACCTGTTCTCGAAACCAGCGGGCAGATCGCGCGGCACTATAGCGGTGTAGTGTTGTGTTCGTGGTTGTGTAGTCGAGATATTTGTTTTTATTCGCGAACGAAATGTCTAAAAAACGGCGACAACATCTTTTTGATTCAAATTTATTCCTAACGCTCGATTTATTGTGGGCAAAAATATAGTTCCATATGGGTCTCCTTTCAAAGATTTCTGAAATAATTTGCTCTTGCACGTCCGAGGTCATTTTGATACGTCACAAAAAATATGTACAGCACTATACTACAATGCATACGCGCAACGCGGGCGGTCACCGCTTGACTGGATTGCGCCGCTCGTTACCCGCGCCCGCGCCGCTGCCGCGCCGCTGTTTTCGAGAACCGGTCCATTTGATTGTACGCATAATAACGCCGCATAATTCTGCCGCTCCCGCGCCGCGGCCGCCGCCGCCCCGCTGCCCGCGAAATTCGAGGCCGCAGCCTAATTGTATGAGCGAGATAGCCTATTCCCAGTGAATAGCCCTATCTCGCTCTTACAATTTATTTACAGTTTACTCTTGATAATCTGAAAATTTGTATTTGATGAAAAAATGCAGTAGAAATTTACTGGGCGTTTAAGGCTAATATTGGGGAAATTTAAGGCTAATAGCAACATCTATTTTTGTTCGTTTTGTTTCGTTTCATCGTTTTGTTTTTTACTTGGGAAAATGCATTGCGCATACCTTACCGCGGTGCGACTGCTTAGTGAGGCAGGGTTAGAGACTCGCGATTGTGCATACCCACTAAAACCCCAAGGCGCCACCAACAATCGCCTTAGGCGGGATGCGGCAACAGCAGAGCCTTATCCGCTTCCTGATTCACCCATCTAGGCTAACGCTTGGTTATTTAAACCAGTAAATTTCCAACTACTTACAAATAGTATGTTTTTTTATATAAAATGACGACTGTCAAATGCGTTATGTATACAAAAGTCAAGGACTGGTAGGAATTATTACTCGTGTTTTGGATATGAAAATAGTATCTTACTTAAAGAAAAAACTGTTTTTACCGGATTAAAGTTATGTATTATTATAAATTTACAATTATTTAACATAATTTTAAACGTGGTCACCGTGACCACGCACGCTGTAAAGCACGCGAAACGTCGGATAAATTTAAAATTACGTTGAATAATTGTAAATTTATAATAATACATAACTTTAATCCGTTAAAAACAGTTTTTTCTTTAAATGTGTAAAGGTTATGTCAATCAAAGACAATATTAGTATCTTACTGCTATTTTGCCGTTGCTGAAATGGCCGTCTCTTTTATGAGTACCGTAAAAATCGTTGCGTTCACTGCATAATATACTAAATACTAGCTAATTTATTATTTTGATTAAATAGATAATATATAAATCAAGTATATATCTCACGTCCTTCATATACGATTGATTTGGCTGTGACAGGTGACAAATAGCACAAAAATGGCGTATTTGGATGCGCTTGCGCAGTGGCGCCTTGCAGGCCGATGGCGGGCAGAGAGCGACGCCTTTCTACGCGGGCTCACTTTACTCGTACCGGATAATCTGCTCGCAATATTCGACGAAAATGAGTTGGAGGTATTATTAAACTACATGAAGCATGTTTCATATAATTCAGACGTCCTAGATTCAATTTATACAACAATATTTGCTTATGAAAATAATTGATTAAAAATTTTCTACCTGAAAAAGATTTCATAATTTTTAGATGTTAAATTATTCTAATTGAATAATCCAGGTTGTGTTGTAACACAAGAACAAGAACATAAAATGTTAAATTTTTTGGAAATTAGGTTAGACTTAAATTACTTATTTATTTTAAATTTGACAACTCCATTAATTAAAAATGAAGTTCATCAATTAGTTTCTGGCATTTAACTTTTTCATACACAATAGTCATAATTTCCTGGACCCCTTCCAGGAAAATGTAAATAAATAAAAAATTATGATTAATATTATGTTTATACTAAATAATACTTGATGACGTTTATAGTTATTAATGTGTGGCACTGGCGAAGTGGATGTGAGCGATTGGCGCGCATATGCCCTGGTTTCGGGATCGGGTCGCGAGTGGGAACGGCGTTTGAACTGGCTCTGGGCTGCTCTCAGCAACTTCACCAATGAAGAGAGAGCTAGGCTGCTCCAATTCACCACTGGATGCTCTCAGCTCCCGCCTAATGGATTTCAGGTACTTTGACAAAATAATGACAGTTGACAGCTGTCATGTAGGGTGATATTCTGACTTTAAAATTCTAGTTTGTTTTTGACTTACGACAGCGCTAAGTCTGGACTCTTCTGACCAATATTAACAAAGTTTTAACGAAAACAATTTATTAATTGTCATTACTCAAATAAATAGTCTTTAAACTTAGAAAAATTAATAGTTTAGTACCAAATTAAAAAAAAATCGCTTTTTAACTTTTCAGTCATTTTCCTTTTTTTGCTTCTATATTCGTTTTTATTTTCCAGGACCTAAACCCGCGGTTTCAAATAACGGCAGCGCCTACATTCGGTGCCTTACCCACAGCACATACATGTTTCAACCAGCTCTGCTTACCGGATTATGACTCTTACGAACAAATGGTCCACGCCCTATTATGGGCCATCAATGAAGGAGGGGAGGGATTCGGTATGATATAAACCGCTGTGTTTTCCGATAAATTTACGTGAGTCGACATAGTAAAAATAGCATTTGAGTAATAATAGATATTGCATATAAAAAATGGCAGTATTTCTGTTTATAGTGTAGTGTGTTTGAGCGGTTTAGTAAGGAATTTAACCCATACTCTATTCCTAATCACAGTAGAAAGAGACAGCTATATCGTCTTTCATTACGATAGACAGAAACGCGTTATAATTAATGTTCAAAGTGCACACTAAATATCTAGTCTTAAATCAAATGTTTATTAATTGATTTTTTAGTCATTTCGGGAATGAAATAGCAATAACATTTCCTTATATATTTTAATATTTATAAGGAAAATTGTTTCAAACGGTTCATGGGTTCTACATTTTTACGGTGATTATTTTGACCAGCTGATTTATTATATTTTATTAACCGTTAAAACTGTCTGACCGATAACTCTTAGGGGATAATTTACAAGTAAATAAAGTGTTATCATTTTGACCGCACGTTTATATGTAGACTATTACGATTGTGCATAACAGTAGAACTAAAAGTAGTTCTAAGACGATTTGCTTGCGTGCTGCTCAAGTTTTCAATACAAAAACCTTTATATTACGTTAACTATATGTACGTTTTGTTATTTAAAGATTACTAGGGATTTTTATGCAGAAATTATACAGTGAGGCCTGCTGAAACTTACTGTAGAAACCATATACGAAGTTTCGAACACAAAAAAAAGTGTGATTAGGGTTTTGCTGTCGACTTTTGCATAATAATGCGCTGCAAAAACGTATATTGTAGATCCCTACATGCCGATAAAACACATTGCATAAAAAAGAAAGAATTTGAACACGAATTGAATACATCTACATAACTCGACTTATGTGTTCAACAGTCGTAATCAAGATCTCAAGTCGAGTTAACAATAAATTTACGTTCACAACAGCTAGAAGATATAAAGTAAACCAAAGAATTAATGCAATCCATGATATTATTTTAATAATGTACTTTTGTTCCTATTTTATTTATTTGAGGCTATTTGCACAAATTTTTATATTATTAATAAATTTTATTATTTCGCTAACATTATTCGTTATCTAGTCATGTATGTGTTGCGGAAAAGTCTATCCGCATAGGCATAGGTATATTTTTGTTGAACATTTTGGAATGCGTACGTATACGTTCAGGCCAACGCAACGCGCACGTGAAATAGAGTGCCTAAGTATTCCATTAACCCCATAATAACCAATTTCTATTTAATTGTGATAATGAAACTTTAAAATAGAAGAATTAAACATTCGTATCTGTGTGAGCGATTTAAATTTTCCAAATAGGGAATTTTATTTGTGTATGTGACCGCAAATAGGCGAAATTGAATACTACCAATATACCCTTGATAAACTAATTAATACTCATAAATTTTGTTAATTGTTTAGTCATTAATAAGAAACCTTATATTTTAATTACGTTCTTTGAATGTATATTATTTAAGGAATTATTATGGAATTGTGGACGTAATAGGTCTAATAAATTATCAACCAAAACCCTGCATGTAACTTTACGGCCTAATTGAATGAAAATTATCTATGTAAGCGATGGGGAAAAACATCAAAATATGGCTTATGCTGCCAGTTTTAAAAATATAATAATTTAAAAACGTATACGTAATAAGACATATATCAAATACTCAAATATACATCGAATAAATAATCGCAAGTTTGAAAGCGTAATTAAACATGGATGTTGAATATGTGAAAGTGAATTCTGGGGTCACATTCTTTGTACTCAATATGTAATATCAATTTTATAATAGTATATGAAAATCTCAGTGTACATATATTTATTAAAAATAATATAAGCCTAAAGTGAAAACCCCATATGTAATAACTGTATATGTATATAAATCACTTTTATCGGATATACGCTAAATCTTATTATTTTATAATAAGATTTAGCGTATATCGTATATCGTTTACGAAAATCAGCAATTTTAAAGGAACGTGGGCGGTCGGTACCCGGTTTACCGGGTTTTCTCTTGCCATCAGGTTGTAAGTTCAGTTCACCTTGGGGTTCTGTTTTCCGCCATTCGGTGCACATGTTTCAGATACTTGACCCTGTTGCACTTGAATAACGATGAATATATAAATTGGACGATGTTGGCGTCATCAAGGATGTTAAAAAATTCTTCATTGTAGCGAATACGCCAAACAGAATCTTCGCAAACAGGGCCAAAGGTTCCTCGAAGAAACTTCCGCTCGAAAATAAGGAGAGCAAGCTTGTCTTTCTTGCTAGGGGATCAGTGTTTAAAACCATAAGTGAGCACTGGTCGCAGCAGAATTACTATATTCATTTCGGAATATTCGGTACTAAAATATTTATTTTTAATAATTCATTTTTACCTCCAAATATATTTATTTATAGTATGTGCTACATGCATGGTGACAGCTGCTTAATTTATCTTTAAACTTGATTTTATTTGCAGACTAGAACATTCTGGCTGTGTTAAATTTGAGTTACTACAGTAATTGATGATTTAATATATTACGAATGTGGTACAGCTGAAATAGTAAGTAATATTTTGTAAATCGCGGCAACTTTCAAGAGTGAAACGAAATATTAAGCAACTGTCACCCGCACCATGCTACAGCGCACATACTATAAATAGGGTGAAATTTGGAGGATATAAATGGTTATTAAATATAAATATTTTTAGTACCGAATATTCCGATATTAATATAATAATTCTGCTGCGAAATTGTATATGTATGAATGTATGTATGAATTCTGGTAGATGACGCGTAAAGTCAAAAGTGATTTATGTACAAAAAGAATAAATGTTATTTCTAATGTTTGGGAAAAGACCTTCTAGTATAGATATTCTGCAATACATAGGTTGTGTTTAATGTTTTGTGATTTAATATTAATTTGGTGGCCTAATATGGTTTTGTTTATGGATCCCGCTAATAGATAATAGACAGAAGACGCCACTTCTGTGGCTTTATAGTTCTATGGTTCTATAATCTATAGTAAAGAGGCTTATTTCATAATTTAAGCTATAACCAAATATACATATTAATATTGTAAGCGTTTTCGTCTAACCCTTGGTTTATAGCAAGATTCCGAAGATGATTAATGATTCATTGTTCGTACCCCTACCCGTAGATATATAGTTTTGACATAGATCTTGGCAAGAATTTGCGTCTCTAACTTGACAATTAACTTAACTTGTCGAGAACTAGAGTTACCTTAGAATTACTTGTTCATGAATCTCTGATAAATGTGATCTTATTTTATACGTAGTTTTAGAGTGTTTATACTTAAATCTACCTTCGTTGTGTCACCTAGGGTTGTTGTAGAATCTAGTCATTCCACTGTTAATTCAGAATGGCTTAGTTGGTAAAACCCATGGCATATATAGGATCAAATCCAAGCGGCACCTACTTGCTTTTAAAGAATATTATCAAATCCTGTGTGCCCCACTGCAGGGTTACATAGAAACACGGCCTAATAAAACGTGGACTAAACACATTTTTTTGCCATGGTTACATTACTAATGCAAATAATCTTTAATCCACGTTTTATAATAGAGCTGTATATGTACTAAATTAAGAACTTAAGACAAACAAGATACTTACTAAATCTGTAGTAATCTGTGTAGTAGTAAACAAGACGTTTGGAACAGTAGATTGATACAAATTACATGAAGACATCAAAACATATTGTGTAAATTTTTTAAGATTTCCGAATGTGTGCAATATACAAAATACAAAAACTGTTTCCTAAACATTCCAAATGTTGTAGTAGTCTGTTAGAAATGTAAGACTGAATAAATAATTTATTGAACAAGTATGCGTTTATTGATTCCATGTTAAATATCTCTGTTTACAAGTTAAATTGTATCTACTTTATTATAGATTTTTCAAGTAAATTGTTAAAATAAATTTAAATTCATGAATTACCGACACCATTTGACAATGGTTTAGAGTGAGTCAGATGCTATAATTTATTTCGATAAACTTCGTACAAATTTACAAATTTATTATAAAAAAAATAAAATATGGACATTCCCCTGTGAGTAAGCAAAGAAATCGTAAAATTAAACAAATGATAATGATAATATCTTTATTTCCATTAAAATACAATAAAACTTAACTAGCAATAACAAAGTAGAATACTTACCAAAATCGCATACAAGGTACATTCTAAGCGTATGGCGCCACAAAATCGTAAAAAAATATCTATTACAAAATGTGCGTCAGGCAATTTCTATGCAAATAATTCCGCGAAATATGACAAAAGGCAGTTAGCAGCCATTGAAGCATAATTACTAATAATTATGTTTTTTAAGACGGATCTTAGATAAATTAACAAAACAATAAGAATCTATTAAGTAGGAAAATGTTAACCTATTACAAGATTTTAATGAGTATTTAACGACTTAAAACCTTCACTTACCGACCGTAGTATATACATATATAACCTGCATGCGTTCAATTATATACGTATTAAGAGAATATTAAAAACTCTTTATATGTATCATGAAAGAGACAACCATATTATTATGACTCTTTAAATCGATAAGCTTTATTTCTAATGAATATGAGGGGGATAACCTACCTTTTGTGAAGGAAATATAGCTAGATTAAAGTCTATTCGATATTATCTAATACAATGTTTAGAAATAGGACAATAATTAGTTAACAGCCATGTCTTGCAGGTACTAATGACCACATCACAGCTTCAGGGACCGACATTGGCTGTCGAAGCCAACACCGAGCCATTCCTAACATACTGTAAGAAAAATATAGTACTGTAGTTATATTCCCAAGCGTTAGATCAACCATATTTTGTTATGAATAGTTTTGTACTAATTTTGAAGGTAATTTAATGTTGGATAGGGCGTAAGACGGTTACCTTCAACCCTTTAACTCAAAAGAGATATTAATTACTCTGAAACTCGAACCTAGAATCTCCAGGTAAAACGTATTAACAAAAACATTATTACGAAAGCCGTGTCATAATGTATGATTAAAATATTTTGTCAAAATTGTCATACCGCGTAAGAGGTCGCGGCCACCAGTTAAGCTGCTCACGAGTGGTCGCAAGCTCAAGTTCAAGGCGAGTTAGACGCGCGCGAACTTCACTCAATTCGTCTCCAAGCACTGCACTTTCAGCTGCCGTGGCTAACATCTGTTCGCTGAGGGCTCGGCATTCAGCTGATATCCGTTTGCGAGTCCTATATAAAGTTAAAGGCAGTGTTTTAATTATGTAAGAAAAAGGTTATATTGCGTCGGTTGATTCTCAAATCGCAATATGTAGAAGATAATAGGTTGGGGAAAAAGTTTCTTCGCATTTTTTAAGAAAATTAAAAAAAAAATTTAATATACTTTATTTACATTTAACTAAAGTATGTAGGTACCATTTTGTTCGACAACTTTTTGCCATTATTTAGGTATGATCCCATTGCTACAGAAATTTTGGGGCTTCTGATCAAAATACCGCGATAATTGGTTTTGGCAGTCCTCTCGTGATGGTAACCTGACACTGCCTAAAGAATTCTGAAGAGACTGAAACAGGTGGAAATCTGAAGGTGCAAGGTCAGGACTATACGTCGGATGCATTATCACCTCCCAGCCAAGCTCTCTCAGTTTTTGCTGAGTGGCCAAAGATATGTGAGGTCTAGCGTTATCATGATGAAAAACCACAAATCAATTTCTGGTGATTAATTCCGGCCGCTTTCTCTCAACTTTTTGCTTTAATCTCATCAGTTGTTAGCAGTAGAGTTCAGAATCGATGGTCCTGCCTGGTGGTAACAGCTCATAATGAATAATGCCCTTCCAATCCCACCACACACACAGCATCACCTTGTTGTGAGTTATCCCGGGTTTCGCCAGTCTGTGAAGCCTGACCGGCCTTTGAACACGACCTTTTTCGCACGTTCTTGTCGTACGTGATCCACTTTTCATCATCAGTTATCAGCTTCTTCTAAAATGGTTCGGTTTCATTAAGTCGTAATAAAGAATCAAAAATGAGTACACAGTTCATTAGGTTTCTTACAGTGAGCTCGTGAGGTACCCAAGTATTGAGCTTTTTTGTGTACCCAGTTTTTTCAAATGCGCCAAAACTGTTTTGTGGTCAATTCCCCGTTCTTCAGCTACGTCTTAACTACTGATAGGCCGATCTTGCTCCACTTTTTCAAAAATTGCATCCATTTTATCTGTCATAGGGCGACCAGAGCGACTTGGATCTTTGACATCAAAATTTCCGGATTAAAAACGCTTAAACCAAATTTGTGCTACTCTCACAGACACTGCACTAGGTCCATAAACATCGCAAAAAAATTTCGCGGCTTGTGTTGCATTTTGACCTTTTTTGTAGTAAAATTTTAAAATGTATCGAATTTCTTCATTCGATTCACTCAACTTGACGGTACGAAAAATAAATAAAAAACAGTCATTATGCTAATTTGATTTTGGAATTATCTTCTTTAAAATGTCAACTTTCCTTGATAACAAAACCAGCCAGATACATATAGTATAGCCAAAGATATTTTATTACAAGTTCATACATACTATAATGCGAAAAGACTTTTTCCCCAACCTAATATATATGATTATTCTAGGCTTAGACAGAGTGAAGGAATATGAACTGATTTTTACATAATATTGAAACCGCTTCTTTAAAGTAAGAAAAGTTGAGTGGTCTTGGTAAAAAAAAAAAAAAAAAACTTATATCAAAATAAGAATATATGTAATTAATTTTTTTTTATTGTAACGGACACTTGATAAGTTATGAGCCTAACAACAGCACTATTAAGTACTCTGTAACTACCAATGTTACGACCTCGATAACAGTTTAAGTTTTTGTACCGCGCGATTTCAAGAACATTACAGATATTAAAAGAAATTCATACAAAAATCTCAGGATCGCTATTAGATGTTGTAGAGTACCAGCTCTGGTATATATCTTTTAAATTAAACAAAAATACGTACTGCATTTCGAGCTTCAACTGCTTGCAAGTATCATCTAGAAGTCTCTGTCTTTCCTCCACATCTCGACGAAGAGCTTTCGCTTCTTGTTCGGAGGTTGCGAGCATACATTCATGTTGTGTAAGGTCCTCCTCCAGGGCTGATATCTGGAAAGGAATGAATCGGTGAATTTTAAACAACTAATACCACAACAAAGGCCTATTAAACCGTCATAGTCATATTTCCCTAGGTTTAATCTTTCATTTAGAGAGCTGGAGCCGAACGAACAAAAGCTTTTAAAGGCCGGCAACGCACACACTAAAGGTGTCTATGGGCTGCGCAGACTGCCCTGTTTGGTCGTCACGCAAGCTCGTTTGCCCCCCTATTATAAAAAAAAAAAGCTCCATCAACTCGTGAATGTCGAGGCTATTCAACTTCTTAAGATCACGGGCCTAGTGTGAACTGTGAAGATTGAAAAGAACCAAAAGATTTGAATTATTTTAAGTGCACGTGAATCCTATGTTATAGGATTCATACCCCATATATAAATAAATTAATAATATAATACAAGAGTAATGTAGGAATAATGTAGGTTCTATTTTTTTTTTCCTGGTTTTAAGGTATTTATTGAAAGTGAAAAAATAACATTGTCTTACACGTCTATAGGCATGGTCCCGTTGCGCTTGCGCATCCATGACAGCGGCTCGCTCTAACGCCAACGATTGTTCGGCTGAACCGCGAGCGGCTCTTGCGCACTCTAATTCGTTGCGAGTGTTTCTCCACCCTACAATGAGGCAATCGTAAGGTGATTTTTCCAAGTATTATTTTTTATGAATTAAAGCGTAAATACCGTGTTTATATGTTTAGTAAAGTTGTTTTTCTATAGAATCTGCAAATACTCGCCGTCTTGAAGATATCAATAAAAAAAAAATCATAAAGTGAGACTCGATCCAGGGCCTAGATGATTCCTTGGATCAACTATCTCATACGATCTATGTATCAGATTAAAGTTATTTGTTACCATGGTAACGACGTTAGTGTAAGATTTAGACAAGACTTAGCGTTAGCAGACTCCCGTATGTCAAAATTTAAAATCAATATGTAAAATTCGCGCTAAGACTCGTTCCTAAATCCTTTCTTTACGCAAGTTTCTGTACAAACAGAAATGAATGCTAACTCTGGATACTTAACCAACTGTAGTCCACGTTTTAGAAGAAAAGAACCTATAGAGCTTGGCCTAGAGTAAGTTAAAGGAATTTAAACTATTCCTAAATTGTTACTGATCGCAACTGGTTATTTTCGCGTTTTGCATGGTTTCCAACAAGCATGATAGTGTCGAAACCCAACAAAATTCATTAAAAATGTAATAATCACAATATTTGCAGAATATATGAAATTGAAATCACCCACTGCTATTCTATTGCCTTCTAAAACCAAGCGAACGCATACAACATACAATTTTATTATAATCAATTATATACCAATGCTTATTTCCGACATTCGATCTTCCGCTGCGCACACATCTTGTTCTAACTCGATTTTCTCCTACAATAAAACATTAACGTTAGTTACAAGTTGATAAAATAGTTCATATAACAAAACTAAAAATAACTTTTAATATTAATTTAATTACATTCTAAACATTTTTCTAGCTACAAGCGCGCATGCTCATTTGACTCGTTTAGGATTGTTTAATTTCCTACCCTAAGAACTAGATCAACTATTTTTATGTATATAAAAATTAATCCCTATTTCCCTTGTTTCACGTATCACGCGTGAACGGCTGAACATTGATGTAATAAAAATGAATATCGTTTAAAACAAATGCTTCAATCGGAGTTATTATATTGATAAAATAAATATAAAATAATCTATAATATAAAAATGAATCGCAAAATGTGTTGGTAAGCGCATAACTCAACAACGCCTGGACCAATTTGGCCAATTCTTTTTTAATAATATTCCTTGAAGTACGAGGATGGTTCTTACGGAGAGAAAAATTAAAAAAAAAATGATTGAAAAAGTCTAAAAACAACACTTTTCTATATTCCCATACAAAATACCATATTATCATAAAGTTCAAGTGTTAGTGGAGGGGATCCGGGAAGGTAAATTTTAATTTTTTGACATAATGTATTTGTTATCTTATCAACTTTGTTTTTTTATCTTACTAGCTAGACCGGAGTCCCGAATAGCAGAATAAGTATTTAAAAAAATTAAAGAATCGAGTGTTAGGCGGTACGATGTTCGCCAGGCCAGCTAGTAATCAATAAATTTATTTAAGAAAGGTCAGATATGTAATAGACTATACTTATAATTAGATCATGTAACATGTATGTATTATAGCGATTTAATCTTAAGTCGAGAAATATCAAAGGAAGCAGGGTCGTTCAAAGTACACTAGTTTCCAAATACCAGTAAACATTAATTAGGTGAGGTTTTACTGTCTCACGTTTACGGTTCGTATGTTTAAGCTGTAAAAATACACAAGCATGGTCAAATCTACCTTCGCCAATAAAGCCTTTTCAATTTCTTTCTCCTTTAGCAGCTGCTTCAACCGCTCGAGTTCACGCATTGCAAGGCGCACCTTTACATTGTCCGAATCTAACAAACTCTTCAAGGCCCAGACTTGAGTACGCAGGCGTTCAGAACAGCACACCTTTATTTAAGACATATAATACGTAACAGTAGAGCTGTATGTATTATTCATATTTGACAATTTATGATATATATGGCTCTGATTATAATTGAACCGACAATAATGTTACCTCTAATATGAGGATCGGGGCTAGGTAGTGGAAATGTAGCCTGTGGATGACAAAACAACGACCTCTTTAAAAACACACACACTTCGACTCGATAATTTCAACAAATCCGCAGAGATGTAAACCTATCCTCGACAAATTTTATTTTTAACACAAGGCAATAAGCGATTTATACAAAATGGAAATTTTATTTATTTAAATATCCGTCCAAACAGTTAACGGTCGCGTTAATTAAAGGTAATAATTACGACTGTAATTTCTGACTCGACTAAGTTCTAGGAAAAATAATTAAAAAGGTTTTTTTTTAAGAAATTATTATCCAAATTCTGTCCTCCGGCACTCGGGGATGTCAACTACGAAAAAGTGAAACTCCGCGCGCTTCTAGACGAACGTAGTTATTATATTATATCCCGATCGTCAATACCTATTGATTGGAAAATATGATTAAACACAAAAAGTTCCGTAGCTTCCCCAAGATCGAATAATAGAAGTAATCGGTTAGCTTAGAGTGCCCTAAAACTTATTTAATCGTAAGTTATTAATTTAATATAAAAAAAAAATATAATTGTTATAGAACCTGAAATTCCAAGGTCTTCTTGAGACATCGAACCTCTTCGCGTCGTCGTCTCCAGGCGGTAGCCAACATGAATCGGCCAATTCTTGCCGCCGCTTGCTGTTCACTCGCACTATGCAATCCTGGTGAACGGACCACGGACAACCTGTCCTTTCTGAAAAATACACCCACTGTAATGCCACCTCCGTCGCTGGGTAGGTAGAAATGAAATTTTGTATAATATACCTACCAGAAAGAAAGAAAAGAAGGTCGATCACTGGTAAGGATTTCATAGAAATAAACCAGACAGCTGCTTTTTAACGGAATAGAAAGTCAAAAGATACCTTCTAAAGAGCTACTAAACTCAAACTCAAAATAACTTTATTTATATAGGTAAACAACTACACTTATAAACGTCAACAGAAAAGATGTTAAATTAATTCTAAATTTTTATTTAGAAATGGAGGCATAGAGCGGACGAGAAACTCTACGTCACTCTTTTTAATCGCCAAGTTTTGAGTCATACAAATTGTTGGAGCAAATGAATCCCAAGTATTAGGATCATTAAAATATTCGTCAAATTAATAAAAAGCTTTATTAATTAATTTACGGTTAACGAGAGTTTTGAATTTATTCAGTGATAATAATTGTCTAATTTCGGTTGGGAGTTTGTTGTAAAAACGAATACGATTTCCATATAAGGAGTGATTCATCTTCTGGAGCCTGGTTGGTCGTACGCTTAGATTAGTTCTCTTTCGAGTATTATACTGGTGAGTCACCATTTGTTTAAAATTGCTACCAGAATCGTGTTTCACGAAAAAATTTATTTCTGACAAAAAAGTTTATAGACGCAAACTCATGTTTACACAAAATATGATTAATTAACAAATAACAATGGAAAACCTGTCTCGCTTGGGTCTATTTGGTGTGAGATCCTCCATAGAGGCAGCCTTAGGCCCAATCTTAGCCCGCTTAGGCGTAGCATACTCGTCGAGGCAGCTTTTGATGCGTGCGAGGTTAGGACTCGGTGCTGAACTCTTTCCGGTAAACTTGTTGACAGTCGCTGAGCAAACGTGCTTACGGGGTACTCGTTGAATGCGCCGTCTACAATTATTCGTTTTCAGTTCAGTATTAATAATAGAAATACGGCAACAAAATAACTGAGATTATTGAACTTTTTGTTCGATGTTCGATAATTATTTTACCCAAATAATTTAATTCAATAAAAAGATTTTTATTTACAATCTATTAGCTGTTACTTATTATATGTATTGAGCAGTGTTGGCCTAGTGGGCAACCAAGCCATCCCTGAGGTCGTCGTTCGAGCCCCGGCTGTCATGCATCAATGGACTTTCTTTCTATGTGCGCATTTAACATTCGCTCGAACGGTGAAGGAAAACATCGCCAGGAAACTGGCTTGTCTTAGACCCAAAAAGTCGACGGCGTGTGTCAGGTATAAGTAGCGGCACGAAACTCAGCGCTGACCGTTATTGCGCAGAAGTAAAAAAATAAGGTACCTGAGGGGGGCTAGCGGAATGAAGAGCGTCGATTGGCTCTCCAGTCGCATTTTGTCCCCCGCGCGACAGTACACATGCGCAGCAATCCCCTCCACGTATCGGCCAGCGCTAGACTTACGTGCCGCTGGTTATACAGGCTGATTACCACTTGCCTTTTAGATTAACAAATTATCATGAAACTGATACAGATATCTGAGGCCCAGACCTAAAAAGGTTGTTACTCCACTGTTTTTTTTTATTATTTTTATCATATACTTATTAAGACTGTCTATCATATAAGTATTTTTTTATTTTTATAATAATTTTATGATAGCCAGCTGCGGGGCTGTATACAACTAAGACCTACATCCTAATAATCCAACGATTACAAAACAAAGTGCTCTGGGGAATAATCAATGCTCCCTGGTACATTCGCAATGACGACCTCCATCCTTTATGTAGGACGTCGCCACAATAATAGAAAAGATTTCTGGAGCCCCCGAACAAAGACTCAACACACGTTAATGTTGAGGCTATTCAACTTCTTGACACCAAGAGCGTAGTGCGAAGATTGAAAAGGACAAAACCATTCGAATTATTTTGTGCACACAACGTAAGTGCTAAACACAGTAAATTAGTTTAGTTTTAAATTACTTATTAGTCTTACGTTAGGCTAGATCGTAATGTTAAATGATGTCTTTGTTCCGATTTAATTAATAAAAAACAAAAGTATTAATAACATGTGATACTACTTCATTTTTTACTAGCTTTCGCTCGCTTTTCCAGCGTTGCGTGCATAGCGTTCATACAATCAAGATTAAGAAAAAACGTAAGAATAATTTGTATTATATAATATGAATTTGTTATATTATTGTACAAAGTTATTTGCTGTAATGCAATCATCGTTTATCGATTGGTGACGCGTGGGTTACAGTTGCAAGCAAAATTTGCAGGAAAATTTTAATGCACGAATAAAGACATAATAAGGTAATAATAATAATATATCTTTATTTTAATACTAAAACTATATACACATACAACTTTAACAGTTAGTAATAAAAATAAAATGTCGTATTTATATGGACTCTTCCAGAAATTATGTATTTTTCTATCTCCAGCCATCTTTCCAGGTGTTAAGGAAGTCTTGATTTGAACGATATTGCATGAACACATTTAATTTAACTGACAAAAGTAGAGCACTGTATTATGTTTGGACATTATATAAAAATAACATGAGATAAAAAAACAAAATTACAAACTGTAGTTAGATACAATTATTTCCTACATGTCAGAATCGTTTATCATATCACATCGTTTAGAACAACATACCGATTATATTGACCAAAATCAAAAGTCCCGGCGGAATTCTATTGAATTCTATCGGTTTTTACGACCAAAAATGAGTAATCCCTTCGATGTCGTTATAACAGATTTTGATGTATGTATTAATTTTTTTTATATTATTATATTTGGACACCCGGAAGGATGGGGAAAGATGTCTTAAGTACCTATTATTAAATTCCAAAATAATATATTTACTTAAGACCATGGTTTCACCAACCGAGGTTTTTTTTTACTGGACGATATTCGAAGTGTGTTTCTCGCCTGAATTGTTCAGGAAAAGATGAGCATTTTTTTTAATACCCATCAAAGTTTTTGGGTTATATTCAAGCTACTTACGTGGGTGTAGCGTATAGGTTATGCCTTTCACGCGACAGCTCCCTCTCTGAAATATCACCAGCTCCCCATCTTGCCACCGGGGAAGCGCTTTGCGGCACTTTTAAGCTCTCACTCATTTCTGCGAATTTACAAATATTCATGTACGTAACTGCATTCCAAATATGGTATTCTATAACTTGCTTGAAGCCACATTATATTAGGGATTCTTTAAATCGGATGACTGTCATCGAAAGAAAAGAAAGAAATAACTATTTAATCGCTATTATTACAATACATAGAGCAGTGGTGGCCTAGTGGCTTCAGCGTGCGACTCTCATCCCTATGGTCGTAGGTTCAGCCCCGGCTGTTCCTGCATTTAACACACGCTTGTACGGTGCAGGAAAACATCGTGAGGGAACTGGCATGACTTTACCCCTAAAAGTCGACGGAGAATGTCAAGCACAAAAGGTTGATCCCTATCAGCATGATCACGGAACAGCTACAGAAATCTGAGGCCCAGACCTAACAAGGTTGTGGCACCATTGGTATAAATATAATTACAATACATGTTATGCACTTACCAGGTTTTATTAGTTTCCTTTAAATTCCTTTTATTTATAAATATTAAGTAAAAAAGTGTGGCACCTCTACGTTTGATTGATTAGAATGAATTGTCGCATATTCAAATTTACTTCAACCCATATGGCTTTTAAATTATTTTTCTACGTTGTTATCTGTAAAGGAGTTCCTATATATTATTATTCATAATTTTAACGGAGCTATTTCGTAATGTTTCGTCTCTGTCTGTCCAATTATTTTTATGCTGTGATAAAAGAGACAAACTAGTATTTTAGTTAAAACGACGCATGTACTGGAATAGAATTGTGAGTAAAACATTTTTGACTATAAGCAAAGACGATTAAAGTAAGTGTACTTTAACTATCTTTAAAAAGACTATTGGACAGTATTTAAAATAAAGTATTGAGAACAGTGGCGTAACTATACCATCTGGGGCCCGTGGCAAATTCTTATGATGGGGCTCTATCAGTAAAATCGTCACGTTGTACTCAGTTTAATTTTAATAATTTTACACGATTTTCAGAGTACTCAATTACACGTTGTATATGTCCCACTAATGGCCCTAGGCCTCCCCTCTTAGACAAGAGGGAATGGTCTGTAGTCCCCACGTAAGCGTATTGGAGACTTCACATGAATCCATAGAACATAATATCTCTTGGTCAGAGGCCCTCTTGGGTCGGGGGTCCCGTGGCATTTTGCCAGCCCTGCCACCCTATTGTTCCGCCACTGGTTGAGAATTTTCTATATAAAGTATAAACTATGGCTTTAAAGGCGTCATGGAGTAAAATAACATCTAAATATAAATTAATTTATCAAAACATTTTAGTTAGTCACTTGTCACAAAACGATCACAGATTAATAGAATCTCCAGTCTAGTGTCTAATCCTAATAGTGCCTTGGACTTTAATGCTTGCGGCAATGCAGGCAAGCGTTTTGGCGGGTTCTTGAAATTATTATTGTTTAATTAAATACTTAACAGAATTAAACATAACAATTTGTACAGGTTTGTGTTTAATATCATGGCAAAAAGCCTATTTCACATAATTCTCAATTATTTCCAATTTCGACGCCATCATTACTCTAAAAAGCTTTAATAACTATGTTTATTTTATTTAACGAAATTCGTGTCACTTTTATGCAATAAATAACAGGAGCCTTAGCCCATTAAAAAATAATTTAATAGCACCGATAATAGTTGGCGACCCTTCAGGGGTTGATGGTATCAAAGCCGAGGGTGCGGTGACGCGCCGTTTTGGCTGGCGCCGAGGTTGGGCGCCAGCCATAGTGGCTCAGGTTCCTAGGCACTATAGGGTACGGTATATTGTACTCTATAAATAGCTAGGCACTTAGGGTTCTCTATAGTTCTTCATTCAAAGGGAAAATACATGTTCGGAAATTGTTAGTTTTACTCTGCAAAAAACTCGCATAGTAATTGCTTCAAAAAAGTTTTCTCTAAAATAGTAAGGTAACAAATAGTTCTACTGTGTATAATATAATCTACTATAATATTATTTCTGTGATTCATCAGTGATCATAATATTCGGGACGTTACAAATAGATAAAAAACCTAATTTTTTTTACGTCAAACGAAATAATACAGTATTATTTATATTTAAAATAGTATTATTATCTAATGCTTACAAAACATTGAGGTAGGTCATGAGTCATACTTAACCCTTTAATGCAATATT
Organism: Pieris melete; assembly: GCA_963693345.1. Taxonomy (NCBI): domain Eukaryota; kingdom Metazoa; phylum Arthropoda; class Insecta; order Lepidoptera; family Pieridae; genus Pieris; species Pieris melete. Next base: position 3,464,391 of record CAVNZK010000030.1, read on the forward strand.
ACGCAATTCAGAAGGGTTGGTTGTCGAAGACAGGGTAGAGTTTACAATATACATAGATACATGCCCCTTTTTGTCACCACACGGCAGGTTTTGACGTTTAAGTTAAATACAAATTTTATTTTTATAATCCAAATGAAGTTTCTTTATCTAAATATATGATGTGGGAATAAAAACCATTATATATAAAATCATTCCAAATGAAAAATACTCAGTGCTTTTTATTTTGTTTGTATCATATCGCTTCATTGGAGGGAACATGGTCCACCACCATCCAGAACTGCAGACTAGGAGGTATTCTGGGCTTAGGGTTTATCGTGCAATTTTTGATTCAATTACTTAATATATGATGTATTTATTAAATCACCTAACAACTATAATTTAACTACGATTCAAATTTAAATCGTAGGTATATTCAACTGTTTAAAAACATGGCGGCATGGTAGTTTTGGCGCCACACGCTATCTGTCACAGGTGAGGCGCCGACGCCTCGCCGTCGACAACGAACATAGACATACAATGCGACGCGACGTTATAGGCGACGTTTCGAAAGAAGTATATTATTAAAATTATGAGTCACGGGTCATGTAGCTGAATACTGTAGTGATCAAAAGGTACTCTCTGGTATAAAAATGATATATGAATATATTAAACTGTGTATTTAATTTATAATTATATACTAAAATATAATTGATATTAAGTTACATATAAACGGTGTTCGTAACTGTGAAAAAAGCCCGTAAAAAACCAACGCTATTTATTATGTAACACATTACTGCGTCTGTTTCAGATATTTTTTATGTGATCAACCTGTTTTCCTATCACTCGCAAATAATTATTATTTAATAAGTGGAAATTAAAACCACGACTTACATGTAAGACATGTACACAATGAAAATATATTCATTAAGGAATTAAATAAACCCCAAAAATGCTCTAGAAAATTAGGACTCATAATCATGACGCATCTACCATCCCCTAAGAACTAAATGCGTATGGCAAACGATGAGTCACATTTCCTGAAGTACTCTTAAATTACACCCACGCACCCGGATCAGAAGGCTTTCAGGTATGCCGATATGACTCACGTTTGTTTTATTCAAGTAGTATTTTATGATCCGAAGTTTAACAAATTTATATAAAGTAGTTCAAGAAATACTAGCTGACCCGGCAAACGTCGTTTTGCCATGTATATTATTTCTAGGAAACATTTTTTTGGTTCAATATAAATAAATGTCTACTATAATAAATAATAGGGGCTGATCTTGGAGGAGTGAAAATTAAGGGTTGTATGTATTTCTGTATGTTGTATCATAACAAAAAAAAACAGTGGACACCCTTATCACTTAAAGGTTTGGAAGATAGGTAGTAGCCGATTCTCATGGCGCATCCACACATGCCGCCGGCTTATGCCGCCGGGTTTGCCGCCGGCTTACAGACCGCCTTGCATTTACGCTTGCTTGCGTGCCGCAGGTAAAAAATGCATGCCCGGCGGCATGCCCGGCGGCACGGCCGGCGGCCAGGCCGCCGGGCATGTGTGGATCCACCATAAGACTTACTAAATATGCATACAAAATTTCACGAGAATCGGTCGAGCCGTTTCGGAGGAGTATGGGAACGAACATTGTGACACGAGAATTTTATATACATATATTAGATGTATATAGAGATTAAATTTGAATGGAATTTCAAATTTAAAAGTTGTTGGTTCAACCAACAACTTACCAACCAACTTGGTAAGGTTTTCCAAGACAATATGACTAATTATTCAATTCACTTTTATTAAACCATAGTCGGTATATATGCTATTTAACTTCATAATTTTGGTTTTGAAATTTAGACAATTTCATTTTATTAATAAGTTTGTTTGTACAAGTTTGGGTACGAGTATGATACGACACTATACCGCAGCAAGCAGCAATAGCAGTGCATAATATTTATTTCTCAATATTGGATACAAGGTTGTGATTTTGAAGGATACAATATTTTCTCTTTTCTATTATTCAGATTTTTCTATTACTCACATGTCATGAGGCCAAGTAATTATTAAATAAAGTTTGAAAATTGTAACCCGGCCATACGACCGTTTAGTCTAGGATGTCGACATTGGCAAAACTAATAGATTGATAACTATATAATATAGCCTACAAGAATTTTAGTGTTTATTATCAAAAGTTTTTGTTACAGAGAACCTAATATGAATTAATATGACATAATATTGTGATACTGCTTTCATATATTTCCTTTCTGTTTTGAAAATTAACTCCTTTAAAACTTATTGTTATTCTAATAATGAGTACAATCTTTCTTACAAGACACATCCTTTATTATCTGTTATTTACTTTTTCTAGATGTCAGTTGTCACTTCTCTGACAAACCAAAACGCGGTAAACTGTAAAATTATACTAAGTATATTACAATATAAATTTAATTTAAAATAAAAAAGGAGAAAGATTTGTAATACATGATAATACGAAAGTTCCTACTATATCTTCCACACATGGCGACATCTCATTTTTGACTTAAATAATAGTCATAATTCGCAGTCGTGAAAAGTTTATTAATGAAATTGCTATTTGCGCATGCGCTTATTCCGTGTACGTCAGAACTCAGAGCGCCATGTGACAGTTTGTTTCTATACGCCAATTGTAAGCAATCGTTCCCTGTGTGATGTTCCGTGTGTAAGCCGTGTAAAGTTTTTTTTTGCATTCGATGCACACAATAGCGATACTTCTGAGCATTGTTGTAGCATATCGTCACGTTTGCTGTGTGTTAAATTCAGCGACATAAAGAATTTCTTTAAATACGCGCAGTAGTCAATTTCAGACATTAGCAATATTGTGAGTTAACAGTGTTTTGCCAACAAAGTGCAAAATATCTCAATTTTCGACATAACCTGTTCTCTAGTTCTTGGAACCGTGCATGCAGTGAGACCTTGATATCTAGAAGTTGTTCAATTGAAGACAGTTGTTATAGGATCATGCTGGAGGAGGTACGTGCTTAGTTTTACGATCTGGGTAAATCGCGCGAATACGACCCAATAAAACTGCATCGATTGTGAGTTCATAGTTTATCAGTTGTCCAGTGCACTAGTGATGACGAAGTATAAAGTTAAGTGCTGAAAAACATTTCGTGTCCTCAGACGAGGCGTTAACGTGCGATGGACAACGGCGGAGGTAAACGAGTGAAACCATTGCATGATATGCTCTAATTAAATGACCAAATGACACTATTTTGCCTCTTTGCACGTAGTTTTAGCATTCGATGTTGTTTATTTACCACATCTCAATAATCATCTTCTGTATATAATAAAAATTCTGTGTGGCATGCAATGTAGTAGCTTGTTTCATCTCTCGGTGCAATCTATAAATATCTCAAAAGCAGTTGAAACAAAAGTAGAACATTCAGATATAAAATATAGCTATATGGGTTTTGGTTTCATAAACTTTTAAATACTAACTTCTTTATTATATTTAAATTGTTAAATTGTGTTTTTACTTCATCTTAGCTCACTTATGAAACGCATATACATATATCATTGAAAAAAAAAATATTTTAAGTTTTATGTTGGTGCATCCTATCTTTAGCATGTTTAACAAGCAGAAGTTTACACTATAAGCATTAAACACCCCTATAATTTAAACAACATGTTTTAAAAATAACTTGTTAATTTTCTAGGGGTTATTTTAATGTAACTAATGAAAAATTGAAATCTTTCATAGTTTTGTCTTTTGGGGGAAAGTCTTGCCTAAGTCTATAAATGTATTTATGGAAATTTTATATTGCCATTCCTAAACAACACCTTTTAATCAAATTGCTTAGGGCTTTCATTTATTTTATTTTTATTTTAATTAGGGTGAGGGTGTTATATCTAATCACACATCTTATAAAGTGTAAGGGACTCACGCAACTATTATTTTTTAAAATACATAATTTTAATGTTCTTTTATTTTGGTGTGATTTTTTGTTTGACCTATATTCAAGTGAGCTGGATCAGCCTAAATAGATTTTAATGCTTTGTACTGTAATAACAATCATGCTGGGATGCCATTACAGTTTTATTAATGACTACTAAGTACCAAACACTTTTATATAGATTCATGAAATACAAATCCAGTTATAACAACTATAAAGTGAAGCTCTTGTATGTCTATCTGTCAAATGGTGTTTATGTTGTGATGGAAAGTAAAAGTTAGCAAAAACACTGTAATTAGACTTATTAGGTTTTGGGTCTTATGGAGTTAGAGTTAATAGACTTCTGTAACTTGTTAGAGACAAACTATTGCCAGTTAAATAAAATACTTTAAAGTCACAAATTAATATAGTGATCCATATATAAAAAAAAATCTATTTATGATTTATTAAGTTTATTAAGTTCTTCAGAGAAATGTCTACAGATTGTCTCTTTAATGTAATAAAACATTTATATGATTTAATGATTAAAATCATCCTGAGCGTATTTACTACAGATCAAAATCTTTGTTGAAACAAATTCTGAGGTAAATTACAAAGCAGTAATGATACTATTTTCCTTATTGTCACATATTACTTATTCTATTAAATTATATCCCCACTCTTGAATCAACCACTAATGTTATATTTTATCTGAGAGTCAAACATAGTGGACATTTTGTGTATTTCATGGTGACTTTTTTGTGAAGGATAAAAATTATGGTGGTATCAAGCATGTTGTGGTATTATTATCCAGGTAGGCGAAGAGATATTCTGATATACTGCAATATAACTTTATAATTATTGTAGTTAAATTAATTTATTTTTAGACTACTTGACTATTTTATATTATACCTAGTTCCATTAAATATAATAGACAATTGTTTGATAATTAATTAATTAATATATATATACAGTAGAACCTCTATAAGTCGAACATCAAGGGAGACGCTAAAAAATTCGAGTTATAGAGTTTTCAACTTATGGAGGATTTTAAAGGGAATCAAAATTGAACACCTGACACAAAGCAAGCAAACACGTGTTTCCATGAGTCATAAATTTATTATTGTATACTCCTAAAATATTTTCTAAGAAACAATAGTGTACTCACATTGTCGGCAAGTTCTTAAAGTCGGTAACTTATTTTTGTTCGAACAATAGAGATAATAAATTCCAAATGATCAAGTTGTAAAAAAATAAAACGTTCCTATGTTCGAGATACAGAGGTCAAATTTAATTTTTCGAGTTATAGAGTGAAAATACGTACCAAAATGGCTTGGAGGGACTCGGTGATTATTTCGATTAACAGAGGGTCAAGATTTCAAGTAATGGAGGTTTTGGTGTTTTAAGGGAAGGGAACAAAACATTTTTTCGAGATTTGGAGGTTTTTGACTTATCGAGGTTCGACTTAAGGAGGTTCTACTGTATATGTTATTTCAATAGTAATCTTGTGATGAAAATGTGTCCTAACTATAAGGAAAAATATTTTTTAATATCCACTCTTGTTCTTGCTTATTCAAGTTTTTTAGTCAAATACTTTATATAATATAATATAATATTTGATGATTGATTAATAATGAAAATACTTTATATAATATAATATTTGATTTTTTATAATACTTTATATATAATATTTGTCAAAAATGCGAAATCCATATGATACTTTAATACAAAAAAATCTGCGTCTTATATTTAAAATAATCATTTAATATTTCTAGTAGCGTGTTACGACTACTCATTGATTATTGTCAAGTCAAAGCGAAGTGTCCAACCACTCGTAATTATAGACGCAAAACCAGTTAAGTCATTGTCCTGCAAACTTGATCATTTAATTATGTAGAATACTTGTGTCTCTATAGTTTTTCTTATGTATATTGTAGTGCCATGTTGATGTGATTATTGGTACAATTGCGACATATTTCTTTACAACCATAATATAAGCATTTGAATTACTCCCAGAAAGGTGATTTCAGTATATTATGTCTCTTTGGTATTTAGACCTTTTAAACAAAAACATCTAGATCGAATTAGATCTCGCGTTGGAGCTATGCCCACGGACTGATTGTCATTATATTTTTTTTGTTCTTGTCCATGAAGAATAATAATATTAAAACGGTTTATCAAAACATTGAACAGATATTTTTTTTATTGCACTATTTTTATCTGTCACATTTAAACTACTTTTTATCGTTCTGTCAAATCATTCGTGATTCGTTCCAATATCAAAGCCAAAAAAAATCTAGTTACATTTGAATTATATTGATAAAATACCATAAATACGTTATGGCTAAACTGTTTTCGTAAGGAGCCTATTTTAAATTAAACCACTAACACAAATCATTCTCTTACAATACCATATACAGTGCTTCTTCTATAAGAATAATAATTTTCATAACATCAAGTTCTAATGTTAAGAGTTAAATTTGTAAATACATATAACATTTTAGACGCGAACGCTCGTTAAACATATACTTAGAAGAACAGTGTTGACTTATCTCAGTCTAAGACCTATGTGAATGGTGGTTATAGTGTGTTATTATGTTGAAAATCTCGTAGACAAAATACTGCGTAGTAAATACGAGTAGGAAGTACGACGATTAAATTATACAATATAGCAGATGCTATAGAAGTGTTTAGTTAGTATAATAAACTTAGAGCAAATTAATTATCGCTCGATATAGATAATCGTTTTTTGTTACGTCATTTATAAAACGGCTAAAACATGAAAGATGTATCCGTCTGTACTTCTATAGTTATGAATAAAATATACTTTTAAAATACACATCTTTATGAACATCTAGACTATTTGATCGTCTTTAATATACAAAACTATACAAAAATTCCTTTGCTAATCTTAAATGAAATCGAACTTCTACGTTAAATTTTTAAAAAATGTATTAGAAATTACCCCTTTCGACCCCCTGATAACATGAAATGAATTTTAGGCTAGGTAAGATGTAATATTTCAGCAAAAGGTATATATATACATCGAAGAGCTCTTAACCATAAATTTATATAGACAATATTTTTAAAAGCGTACCATGCTCTAAAAGTGTCCAATAGTGACGAAATTCTAGGCTTAAAAGTCTCGTATATATCGTATTTTGGGTATACGCCATGATGACCAGACAATTATTTAAATTATCTCATAAACTGTAATACAATAGTGATCTTACGTTTTCCTGTATTAGAATGCCGTGCACGTGTCGATGTTTAGAAAGTAGATCAATAATTTCCGCCTACCTTCTTAATATCCTGTTAGAACGAAGAATCAAGAAGCGTTTAAGTTTTATTTGCGTTTATATATTTTGCTTGAAATAAAAATAAGTGCTTTAAATGTTAAAGGTAAGTTTTGCTTAGCATTCCACACGCGTTGACTGATTTTTGATGTTTGTACTTAACGCCTTACTTTATGGATTTACCAATTTTAATAGATAAAAAAGCATATCAGTTGAACTTTGCATTATCTATTTAATATTGTCATAACCTCTCTCAGATTTTGGTACTTAAGGCTTTATATTTAAGAGTCTTAATTTTAATAGTTATCCAACCGCAAAAGGCAGCTTAGAGCTGGATTAGAAATTTCAAACATTAGTTTCAATATGCTTTTATTCCCTGGAGGAAAATTTACCTTACCTTGAAATTAGTTCTGAGGTGAAAGGCGATTTGAGGTATCGTCTGGCATTTTTAAAAGTAGACGTGTGAATATTTTAACCACAATCCAGTTATAATCTAGTAATTACATAATAATGACACGATTTAATTGATTCCAGTTGTGTAAACTATTTATTAAAAGAATATAAGTTTATATAAGAAATTTATAACAGCCTCTGAATTATATTCTATAATATCTAGTTGAAACTAGCATCACACATTTATATATAGCAACACAGTAGGATGCCGACAAATATTTAATTAAAAGCAAATCAAATCTTGATATAACATTTCTGATTGTTTGTACAGCTGCGGAATAAAATCGTTGTGAACTTTATTCAATATTTTTTGCCTTTGTGGATTATATTTTATATGCTTTATTTTGCACACTATATTTACTTGTGATCCTATTAGCTGCTAACTGTACATAAGTTATGTGCACTATGTTCCTTGCTTCAATTAGTGTTGAATCTAACTGCTTAATGTGACGCGCTTGCTCAGTGCTAACAGACTGCGTGTTCTTTGCAGAGGGCGTTTTAGACATAATACACAATGAAGGAGACCCTCCATCCCACCTGAATATTAGTGATGTCAGTAAGTATGCTTTTTAATATTAGCAAATATACAGTAATATTTACTACCACAGAAAGTTGAACTAGGTGTTGTATCTTCGCTTGTGTCTTAGGACCCTTTGTCTTTGTTATTAGTGTGAAAAAGTAATCCAAAACGAAATTATATTATTACTATACATTAACTTATTGTTTTTGTATAATAAAACGGTGCGTCAGTTAATTTGTTTGGAAAATACGATTAATGTTGCTTTCCTGATCGTCCAAAGGTATAATTATGGTAATGAACAAATAGCGTAATGAATTAAAATTCAAGTTTTTCCATCGACTTTATTTAAATTTGTATTATTATCAGATAGATCACTGTTCCTTTACGTCTATGTGTGAACGAATTTGTGGCACTGGGCTCTCTTAATAAAAGCGTTGCGAGTGCTATATACAGTCTCCGAAACTATCGATGTTTTTATATGATCTCAGAACGAATTCGCATAAACGACGTTAATTATCCTATATTTACCATATATTACACAACTTGCATTGGCATATTTGCTGTTAGGGAAGTTGCAGTTAATAAATTTTATCTGTAAAGCACGGAAGTGTAGCTTTTCTTATCTCATAAGTAAATATTGGTTTATAGAATCATTAACCGGCGCCATTGCTTAACATTATGTTGTTTACCGGGGAAAACCCCGCTGGTTGGTAGCTTTCCGAAATGTGAAAGTGCGTGCGCCCTTGGCACACAAATTCTTACTAAGATCACTGTATCTCTGCGGATGTAGAAAAGAAATTAAACATATTAATATAGTTTTGTGAATTAATAGTTTTATCATAGTGTAAATGAATTTCCTAGTAGGTTAGATCTAAAGTTATTACCGAATATTAAGAAGTTGTTAGTATCTTAATTTATCTTAGAAAAAACTTGCTCAATTGTGTAGATGTATACATATAGGTGCTTCGCGGAAATTAATTTTCCATGTAAAGCCCATTGCCAAATTGTATTGACTGATATTGTTGAAATCACTTAGCCGAATTTATCGAGATCGCTAAGTATTAGTTGGATAAATATTGCATAACCAGTCATTCGTTTAATATATTTTTAATGAATGTCGCTACGATTAATTAAAAATAAAATTATATTATTTCAGCTGTAATTAACATACAGACCAGTAGTTTATGGATAAGAATTAGAATAGACTTGTGTTGGTAATGACTTCCGTGTCTTTAAATTTGTTGGATTTCACTGTACAGGAGGTAGGCGTTTTTCATACAAAGTTGATCGTGACAGGTTGTAACGTTGATCAAACATGGTAAAAGTACCTAATAATGTACAATTTATTTCACAAAAATAGGCTGAAAATGGTCCGGTCTTTCTGCTAAATGTGTATTCCAGACAATGTAGGCGCAAATCTAAAAAATTAAAACACAATTTATTGGTACAATAATCTTAAATAATTACTAAAAGAATACGTTGCCTGCGAGGTCGGGCTACATCTACCACGTAATAATTCATTTTAGTTTTACTCTATAATAGAACCTCTGTGTGTACATAATAAAGAATATAATAGAAATATAATTTTTATTGTTACGACCTGCATACTCTCCATTTCCTAGAGAAATATGCAATAAGCCTGTAGGAGCGTAATAACAAACGCTAAGGCTACTTCAGAACGATGTTTTTAGAATTTTATCCTGTACGTCCTATACAGCTTTGATGCTGTTGATATAATAGCAAAGAAAATTGTCGTACCTTTTTACATAATTTGGAAAAATAAGTACATATCTAATAGTCCAAGATCCCAGGGCCGCCAGACGTCACATATTTTCTGACGGATGAAATGTGGACGATTGAGTAGTGTTAGTATGTACTATGATCGTATGCCTACCTGCTAGCTTGGTCAAACGGCCAATTTCCAGGTATCAGGTAATCAAGGTACACAAAAACATTACTTCACGTAAATTCTCATGGCTGATTTTTATATATGTTTTCGAGTGTATAGTTAAAAATAAATTGTCAATACTCCCAGACACTTTCCGTCGGCCATATTGCTTGACAGACGCTTTAAGGGTCTCAAAATAATTAGTCAACTTCACGTAATTCTGACGCTACATTTTTATATATGTTCATCCGACAACTATTTTAAAAGCTTTGACAAGAAGACAGACCGATCCAAGGGGCCAATCATCCCCTAAACTAAATTTTAATATCTCTGTGAGTGGGAGAGCATTATCTACGCGCATGAGACTGAGTGAGACCGACTGCGCTGTTAAAGCCATGAAAATTACTTGAACGTGTATTCAACATAATACAAAAATGTATCTGTGATGTTTACAACGTTCCTGGAATAATTGATGTAGATGCTGCCAGACTACAGTTGTTTATTAATACATACATGGTATCTGATATAAATGAAGAATTCAATCGAAAGAATTTAAGAAACTTCGATGCCAGTAACTTACCACCTTGTAAAAGTGAGCTTTGGCAACAGTTTATTTGGTTTGTCAAAAGTAGTTCAAAAATATTAAGCACGTATTTCAAATTCCACCCTCTTTTTTATTAAAAAAATTGTCTTATTGCACCGTCTTAACTGAAATGATTTTCTATCTTTTCATCACAGTGTAAAAACGATTTGTCGGATACAAAAGTAACTAGACTAAGTTAGCTTATATGAGGGTAGATGTTAAATACATATCGTTTTAAACATTTGTCTATTATAAACAATCCAGTGGCGCCACAACCCTATGTCTTGCCCACAGATTTCATCAGTTTATTAATTTGCATATCATGCCTTCTGTCTGACACATGTAGAATTTTTGAATTGAGACATTCTGGTTTTCTCACGATGTTTTACTTCACTGTACAAGCTAGTGTTAGCACTAGTCCATTGCACAGTGTTCATATATAAACCTCCTAAAACGATTGCTTCACTTTGTTGACGTGGCTTTTGTCAGCGGTGAATGATGGAACAGAAATTTAGCTTAGTAATAAGGTAAATGCTGGACGTTTCATAACAAAACATATTTGACTCATGTATGCTTACTATTTCACACTTTACCCCCGACATTGGTAGCCGATCTCTCTTATATGGATCTGTACTCTATTAACACCCGGCTATAGACCAAAATACTACTCGACAAACATTCGATTTTACGACCCGTAAATTACAGTACGTATTTTTTTTGAATCTGAAAGTAGTTAGCTAATTCTAAAGTTCATAATTCAAAAAAGGAACTGTATTTTTGTCGTGTTGAAAAGAGACAGACAGAGGGACAGCCACCATGTATTTCTAAAATCTTTTTAAATTTTAATTGTGTTTTGCAGTTGAAGCGATTACGAAGGCGGATCCGGTTTACGCAGGCGTAGACGCGATGTCGCGGACGCCTGCGCCTGACCCGCTTGGTGCCTTGCGCTATGTGAGGATCGTTGAGCAGCCCGCCAGCAAAGCACTTAGGTAAAACATGAACCATTATTAAACTAGCGAAGTTCGTACCGCCTACCAATCAATGAATGTCGTGGGACAGATTAGCTAAACTTAATTTATGATTTTATGAAAGTACAGTGGACCCCCGGTAAACCAACAAACATTTTGCAGGGCAGTGTCGGACTATCACATTTGTTGTACAGATACAATGATAAGATTCTATATGTTATATGTATTGTAGGTAATGTACTCTGAAGTACAAATCATACTTCATTATATACCTATGTCAAATTAAAAAAAAAACAATATTAAATAATAGACCGTGTCGGATTACAGGGGGTGCCGAATTACCAGGGGTCCACTGTAATACAATAAATATATTAAATTCTATTTTCATAAACAAATAAAAATAAGAAATCAACACAAAAAGAAATAAGCGTCTGAACGCATATTTGACAACTAATAAATGTCAATCCTTTTTCATTACTGATATTATTCTACATTTATATAATCTAAAATATGCCATTAGCCGAATATTGTAGATAAATCTTGTCGACTCGAAAACTTTATTTAAATATGTACGTTCTTTATGAAAGAGCATTAAAAGTTTGACAGTTACGAAGCCTATGAACATTTTGAATTGGATTTGTTTTCGAATACAACAAATGAAAACCCATGAAAATCGGTCCAGCCGTTCTCGAGTTGTAAGTGTTCGAACAAACTCGACTTTGTTTCTTTATTTCTAAAATTCATCTATGTACATAAAATTGTCATTTTTTAATGATAAATTAAAGAACAACTCGCGTATATATATAAAAAAGTATGATAAACCCATTTGCACAGTCGGATAATAAACTAGATCGTACGTCAATGTTTGTAATGCCGGTTAAACAAACCGTTAACGTTTGAACAGATTTTGGCGCTAAACGGATCTAAAGTGAAAGACCGACAAAATATTTGGCAGCAATTTGGGGCACGGGTCTGGTGAATGATCGGCAACATTTATTATGAAGTCGTAATTCGGATAAAATAGTGTAGGGCAAACAGAGAAGACCCGAATGGGGCATTTATAAATTTACACTTCGTATCCGAAAACGGGCGGCATTATCGCTAATAAGCGACCTGTTCCGAGCAATTCTAGTAAGGAAAAAATACTTTAAAGAAAAGTTTAAGAAGTGCATAACTAAATTAACAACAGATACAAAGGGATTTCTTCTAGAAGAGCTTTCTTAAAAGGCCGGCAATTCTTTCTGGCAATGTTGTGTCCATAGAAGGCGGCATCACTTAAGATCAGATGAGCCTACAGTTTGCAAAAAAAACTCGTGGAAGCAATAATATTTTTAATTAATAATATGATAATGCGTTTCATAAGGCAATTTCCGCGCACTATCATTATGTGGAACCAGCTGCCCAGTGAAGTATTTCCGAACCAATTCGACTTAAAGTCGTTAAATAAAAGAGCGTACCAATTCTTAAAATTCCGCCAGCGCACTTGCGAGCCTTCTGGCAGTGCGAGTGTCCATAGGCGGCGGTATCACTTAACATCAGATGAGTCTCCTGCCCGTTTGCCTCCCGTTCTATTAGTATTCCATAGTAGTATTCCGTTTGTTCTATTTTAATTATGAGGAACTAGCAAACTCGGCGAACTCCGTTTCGCCACCAGATGGCTTCGTTTTATGTAACATTTCGTTTGGTGATCCTGCTTTTCTGTTGAAATTTTTCCTGAACTTTCTTTGTTTTAAACCTCACGGAGCCCGAGACCTTTCCAACGAATGCAAAACCGTGGAAATCGGTTCGTGCGTTCTGGAGTTATAGCGTCAGGAAGGAAAACCTGACTTATTTTTATATTATCAGGAATAAATGTAATCGTAGATATGAAATAGCAGAAGTTATAACATTGTCAACGCTCTAAGCGTGTAAATATCCTTGTCAAATGGCCAGTATTATCTACTTAGTTGACATTGAACTATTTTCAAGGTCCGAACCGAAATTGGCTCAGCGCACTTATTGATTCGGATTATACTGAGAGAAATTTTGCTAACATCATTTTGTAATTTATTAGCTTTCTCTTAAATGTGATTTTGCTTAGCCTATCTGTTTAGTACATACCAACAATTTTTTATTTTTCAATTAAAATTATTTATTTTTTCAATTTTGCTATGCTACCCTAGAGACTGGTCGGTTGTCCAGAATGAAAACTTTATAGGTTTTTCTAGAATTTTTCTCTATATGTATAAACCTCAGAGTTCCAGTTATAATTTATTAACTAACAAATAAAAAATAGGGGTTGATCGTAGAGGGTAGATGAAAATTAAGGGTTGTATGTATACTGTAAATTAAAAAAATAAAAACAATTTTTTTTTGTCTATAATCACTTAGGGGCTTGAAAGATAGATAGTAGCCGATTCTTACACTTACTGAATAAGCATAAAAAATTTATAAGAAACGGTCGAGCCGTTTCGGAGTATGGGAACGAACATTGTGACACGAGAATTTTTATATATTAAAGTCACTCGTGTCTAAGAACATATAAAGATCCATTAAGTCGATCGCGTAATGAGATTCAGAACCCATGGCGATGCTATTAAACCTAGCCTAGATTTTGCGCGGGGCGGAACTGACTTATAAATATCCCGCAAATGACGTCATCGTCTCGCGCCGTGACGTCGGCTAGAGATGCCCATTGACGCGAGTGTAAAATCTTTCAATACAAAAATATTTGTTATTGTATTTCACACACTATTGATTTTCATTTGAAAGTATTGTTCTTTATTGCAAATGATAGAATTAACGCAAAGTACGGTACTAGTAGCTTACATAATTATCAAGAATAGACTTCGGTGTTTGAAACCTTCGTTGACAATATATTTGTATGGAAACTCTTAGCTAGTTAGGCGCTATAAAAATCATGATTAATTTACGACATCTACAGTTCCTGACGACTGAAAAATTTACTTGTCATTGCATCGTACTTCCTGACTGTTTTTTGTTATCAACGTTACTACTTGAAGATGACTATTGCTTTTAAACTAAGTGTTTCGTATTTAACTGATAAAAGTCTTAATATTTCCTTAGTGGAAGAGTTAGACCTACCGCTTATGGAAGAGATCTGCTCTCTTTGTATCCTTAGTATTGGTCCTATATAGTTTCACAGACAGACCCTACCTACAATAATAAATGTAAATTGACACCAATAAAAAAAGGTCTTAAGTAGTTGTGACTAGTATACGTTTATACGGTATTTCAGACATTTAGAAAATAAGATTTAACGTGAATGACCCAAGTGTTACCTCTACACCCATCGACCTTGGAACAACAAAGGCTTCTAGTAAATACGCATAACAGAAGTAAAACTAGTGATTTTATACAGTAATTTGTGTAACTACTCGCAATCTTGCCATTGTTTTCCTCGTCGTGGTGTTAATTGATGAGATTTAATTAATATATTTGTACCTTATTTCAAACGCAATAAGGTCGTTTGCATGTCGTTCGTTGAAATGTATGAAGCTCGATGCGGGATTACAAATGCTGTTTAAATATTTATGCAATAATTCTATCTTTAAAATCATTATTGGATGAAACGATTTAAATTTTGTTCGAGTTAAAAATTCTAAATAATTCGAGATACTGCGTATGGGTTTTCGACTTACTGAGAATTTCTACTTAACGAGGTTCGAGTTATAGAGATTTCACTGTATTATAATTATCGCTCTCTTCACATTTCTCCTTTATTTATTGCCTGGAAGATATCGCTTAGTAATAAGGCATATCTATTAATATTTTCTAAGTACATTTTTATTTACATTACATTTTATTCCCCCTCATACACTTCACAAATAGTGTGTATATAAAGTGTGACTAATTTAATAAATAATAATGTTACAATTGCCGTAAAAGTGACCTCATTGCAAAAAATTATTCTTCGATTGGGCATACAAACAGCCTTCTCAGACTACAAAGATTGTTTCCCTAGGAATCGTATCCAAAAGTTTTCACTCCCGAATATTAACCTAAAAATATTTTTTAATTTTACATATTTATTTATGTAATGCGTTGTAATTCTTAATGTGCTAAGTAACCAAAAAGTTTTCACTCCCGAATATTAACCTAAAAATATTTTTTAATCTTACATATTTATTTATGTAATGCGTTGTAATTCTTAAAGTGCTAAGTAACCAAAAAGTTTTCACTCCCGAATATTAACCTAAAAATATTTTTTAATCTTACATATTTATTTATGTAATGCGTTGTAATTCTTAAAGTGCTAAGTAACCAGCTTACGTGCAGAGGTTAATTGATATCTGTTGAACCCTAGTTCTCGCTTCATTGAACCTAGACTATAGCTTCGGCTCTTTGTGTTTTGTCTAGACGGGTTTGTAAACAACTTTTTTGGAAGTTCCTATTTTGTACCTTTTATTATTTAAAAATCTGTTTCTGATAGCATATGCCACTAAACAAAAAGGTCGTGGGTTAATATTAATACATAACTATATATTATATTTATTTCGTAATCCAATAGCTTAAACATAAATTATACATCACAAAAAACAATTATACTGAAGTCCATCTTTAGTATAATTGTTTTTGTGATGTATAATTCATATCATACCTGATATACAAAGAGGTTCAAACATTTATAAAAAAAAAATTAAATAAGTACATTTAACTAAATAATACCTAATTCGGCTGTGTTGTGTGATGGTGTGAAAGTGAGGGTATGTACGTATACATACAGTGCGTGTGATGCAGGTTATTTAGCGGTATGGATATTCTTAATACTCGTTTTATGCATATTCCGCGATAGCTTAAACAATTCAAGGCGTAATTAGTCGTCGTTGTTTTGTATGTGTTGTATATATAGTAGTGGTTTATTTTACCGGAGTACCCACAGTCAAAACTGTATACGATGACATCGTTTAGAACAACATACCGGTTATATTGACCAAAATCAAAGGTCCCGGCTGAATTCTATGTTAACTTAATAACCACGTCATTGGCTGTTGCGACTATCGGTTTTTACAACCAAATATGAGTAGTCCCTTTGATGTCGTTATAACAGATTTTGACTACATCTATAATTCAACAACAGCTGGAGCAATTTCAGTGTTTTTAGATTTGTCTTCGTCCGGAATATGATAGGCGTTAAAATGTGATATCAATAAAATAATTTATTATAAATCATTAGTATAGCCGTTCATTTGTAGTACATATAGTAAAAAGCAACTGACACCTCACGTAACGTCTATGGTTTGTGAACATGTCGATATATTTATTATCCCAATAAAAAAATTTACTGCCGCTGATTCATTGACTGTGTAGTATTTGAAATAAAGAAGTCTTTACATTCCTTATGTTTAAATTAAATGTATTTTCCTTATGTTTAAATTAAATGTATTTTCCTTATGTTTAATTAAATTGTTAATTAAATTATTATGTGGAAATTAACCGGCAAAATTATCGTACTTTTACCCAATTGCGGCCCAAAACATTACCTGTTAATTACGCGATTGGGTTCCGTTTCTATTTCCTATTTATTGTACATATTATATTTACGCGCGTGCGGCTAAACATAGAATTTTTTCTACGACCTTTTTTTCGAAGATCTTTAGAATGCGACCCCGAGAGTTTCATGCGGTAAAGGGGTTACCGAGAAGAGTCTTATGTATCTCTTACCCGGAGGAGTAGAGGCCTGGTATTTATTGAGTACCACATATCCCAGTAGCTATTGAATTACGGGGAATGCGTAAAAAGCTTTTCCGGTTATATTCTGAAGCAGTCAATAACCAGAATATCGTGGCCTTGACACACGCCAAGTAAAGATCAAGATTGGTATGGCCATATAAGTTCAGTGTTAAATTTCAAGGAAATTTTTAATTTAACATTCAATGTATGAAAACTTATTCTGATTTCTCTTTTAGTATTAAGAAAATTGTTATATTAAAATATTATGTTGTTTATTGCGTGTAAAAATTAACGATTTTATCGGTTGAACATAGCAATCTATTTACGAGGAAGCTATCCATTTTTAACGAAATACATTACAATTTGATGATGTAAATACAAATTGAGAGAAAGAGATAACAGTAGGTACTTTAGTTAAATAAGTAATTGTTTATATTTATAATATTATTTTTTGTTTAAGGTTTCGATATGAATGCGAAGGTCGGTCAGCGGGTTCGATACCCGGCGTGAACAGCACGTCAGATAGGAAGACATACCCTACAATAGAAATATGTGGACACAGGGGACCGGCCATTGTCGTGGTGTCTTGCGTTACCAGAGATGAACCATTTAAGTAAGTTTTTAAATAAATAAGGAATATCGCAATTTATTTGAGCCTCGGTAAATGGAAATTTATACCTTAGTTTCTAAGATTCATCAAACACGACTCATTGGTCTAGTGGTTACTACCCCTGACTGCGAATCCATGGGTCCCGGGTTCGATTCCTGGCTGAGACGAACATCGATGTGATGAGCATTTGGTGTTATGCTTAGGTCTTGGGTGTTTAAATATGTATTTATATGTCTATCTATCTATAATATGTATGTATATCCGTTGCCTAGTACCCATAACACAAGTTTCACCAGCTTAGCATGGGACTAGGTCAATTGGTGTGAATTGTCTTTAAAAAAAAAACACTACAGTGTATATGTAGGTATTTTAAATTATTCATAATGCTCGCTTTCTTGCTTCGTAGTAGTCGAGAGTATGTGAAGGGAAACATTGTTAGAAAACCCAAGCCTAAATGAACCGAAAAGTCGACGGCGTTTGTCAGACACAGAAGGCTGATCACCTATTAGAAAAAACAAATGATTATAAACAGATACAGAAATGTGCGGTTAGAGCGCCATACTGTCTTGCTTTTACTGTAATTATAACCTTTTAGAATTTAATTCTAATTTTATTCAGATTTTACATAAAAATAAAATTCATTATCATCGCAAATTAATATATAAAGTTAATATAAATGTGTATACAATTAGCTACGTTCACCGACATTTCAACTGTTTATTTGCGCGTTAAAAATGCGAACTTGAACGTTATCTTAGTTGGAAGTTGGAATGAAAAATCGGGGTTAAAAAAATACTGCTGATATTACTGATATTTGAGATTCAACATAAAGAATATTTCATAATTTATATAATTTGAGCTAATAAAAAAGCAAACATTATTAAATGTTGAAAAATATAAATCTTAAATAGTTATGGAATAGACAAGTTTAGTACCTAGCAATTGTCTATGAGTAGACTATGCGAAAAATTGTTTTTTTTTTAAATTTCTAGACCTCACCCACACAATCTGGTGGGTCGCGACCGCTGTGATAAAGGCGTGTGCACGGTGCGAACGAATATAAGCGATGACAATCGTATATCGTTTAGCAATCTTGGTATACAGTGCGTGAAACGGAAAGATGTTGCCGACGCCCTTGCTGTTAGAGAGAAGCTCAGGGTGGATCCCTTTAAGAGTAAGTGTAAACATTTTTTTAAAGGCGTGCAAAAGCCGCAAAATATTATTATTTAACAGTTCAAAAATCAGTTTAATTAGAATAATTAAATAATAAGGAAGGTATTGGGCGGCCTTATCGCTTACGAGCGTTCTCTTCCAGGAGACCACTGAAAGGAAAGTAAAATTAAATAAGGCGAGCGCAAGAAGTGCAAAACTGCGATGTACAACTAAGATGTACAATAACTTAGAATAGGACAAAACATATGCTTTTGGTTAAAGTTCTTAAATGACATTCGAGGTACTAGAGAAGGGACAAGTCCAAACTTTCCATAAACGACCAGCATGTATGAATGTCATGAAAGTGGATGAAGCCAGATAGGTCGCTGCCTACCCCTTCTGGAAAAAGGCGTGAATATAAAAATAAATATAAAAGTTGTAACAGCACGTGTTCTTTAAATTATTTGTAAATGTACATTTTTTAAACGTAGTTTTGTGAATTGATGAATACGTGAGCAAATATAAATACACAGTTTATCTAATCGAAATCAATTTATGACCGCAAACGCCACAGATGCTAAACAGATGTCTATTGTTAGATTTTATAGCAGAGATTATATCGACTAACATTCGACACCTGAATAACGTAAAGTAAACATAAAGAACAATCTATTTGGAAAATCTATACTATAAATAAACTTCTCTTTCGTCTCTTTCTGTCAAATCGTGTATGCGCTGTGATGAATAGAGACAGACACTTTAGCTAAATTAATTTTATATCATTAAGGGGTAAGAATGTGAGGTTTGAAGGAGGGATTTAATTCATAGCACATGGTCGTTTCTTTTATTTTTAGAAACAAATTTAATATTAAAAATTGCTAAAATACCAATGGTACAAATAAACTTCAACTTTATAAATATCAGGAACAGATTATTTTAAATCCTTTTTATATTGTAGATAATCAATAATTATCTAGTTTATATTTACAATTATTTATGAAGAAAGAAATAATCAGCTTGAACTAATGGAAAATGCCAAATATCTAAAAACAATAAGTAAATAATGCACGCGTAAGATTACTTCATTCATAACTCAAACTTTTATTGGTATTCATAACATTTTATGTTACGTTACATATTTTCCGTATTGACTCACGTCTTTTTATTACAAATAAAAAACAATTTAATACCTCCATAGAAATATTTACACTTACGTAGCAAAAATATATTTAATCGAATCGAATTAAATAACACTTGTTGGAAATCTTCCACAGTCCGCTTCATTTGCCACTTTCTTTTAAGAACTAGCGAGTTCCCAGTATCAGGTCTTTATCTAAATAATCCTAGATATATTTATTATTTAGAAATAATAATATTATATACTTATTCTTCCTTAAGTAAAAGCAGTGTTGGTCTAGTGACTTCAGCATACGACTTTCACCCCTGACATCGTAGGTTCGATCTCCGGCTGTGCACCAATGGACTTGTCTGTGTTCGCATTTCACGTTCCCTCAAACGGTGAAGGAAAACATCGTGAGGAAACCGGCTTGCCTTAGACCCAAAAAGTCGACGGTGTATTTCAGGCACAGAAAGTTGATCAACTACTTGCCTATTAGTATGATTACGGAACAGAACAGACTTATGACCTTATTCTTGCTTATTAGATTGACAAATGATCGTGAAACAGATACATAAATCTGAGGCCCAGACCTAAAAAGGTCATAAGTTCAAGGTGTAGCGCCACTAGTTTTTTATTGCTCCCTCAAAGGCCCATTAAAATATGTGTTTATTTTTTAGTTTAACTAAAAAATACATGGGTAGACGAAAGTTCTCATACTGTTGTCACTTACGAAATATTTGTTTAAGAATAACGAAATGTTGTATGAACTATGAAAACTCTCGTTTCATAGATCGCGTCATTCAATTGCATGACTCATGCGCTATTTTACATGCTTACATTAGTTAATAGTTTGTGGCTGAACATTTCATATGCTGAATTATGTTCGGTAGTTAATAAATCATAATCTTTAATTAGACTTGCAGTCAGGAAGTCTAAAATGTATGAGCCAAAATCAACTAATCCTGTACTGAAATGTTGATAATAAGGGAGGTTCAGACTTCAGAGTCCCAAGTTAGCGTTAAATAGGTTGAAAATGTAGGATTCATGCGGTAGTCCTTTTTGACGTGATAACGTCTTTAAAATCGTTTTAGTCGGGTGACATGTTCAGAAACTTGTGTCACACCAAAACCTCACGAGCGCGATCGCAGGTATAACGAGAGAGAGACGGACCGATCTCCCGTCTCATCTCGAGCGCTGCCAGTCATTCCGTGAATGTATGAATTGACGTGATAACGTCTTTAAAATCGTTTTAGTCGGGTGACATGTTCAGAAACTTGTGTCACACCAAAACCTCACGAGCGCGATCGCAGGTATAACGAGAGAGAGACGGACCGATCTCCCGTCTCTCTCACTCTAGCGGTATACAAAAGAATGGAGATTTGTATGAATGTATGTATGAAGAAAAATGTATATCATAGTCGAATAAGTAAACTTGTCATTTTACACCCGAAATTTATCATCAAAAGTGTGAATAAAACGATAGATGTAATTTAAAATTTGAAAAAAAATTTTATCTTCATTAATTCCTTACTTCCCAAAAACTTATATCACCAATAAGACGTTATCACGTAAACATCTCGATCGTAAACCTACTTTACAAACAACCAATATTTTTTTATATCCGAGGTGTAAATATCAGAAGAGCCATGAATGGGTTGACTCATACCTGAATCTCTGCTATTATATGACTGGTTGAGTACGAGCCCTAGAGATGCTCCGGGATAGCTCTCGCATTCAACGGCATAACTTACGCTCAATTGACTCATTTCCTCATGACTCCTAGGATTCGTATTAGAGCGCTCCCTATCTAGGAGCAAATGAGGGCTCCCGCTAAAGATGACATTGAGAAAGATACTCCCAGCTAACTATGACTTGTATATAAATTAATTTGTAATTAATATCTGTTTCACATCTCAGTTCAGTCATTAAGTGACTAAGTAAAAAGTTTGCCGTCTATTTATACGTAGAAGCGTAAATAATTTGTTTTATAGTAATTTCAGACCGAACTCTTAACTATCGAGTGTGTTATCAACTAATCTATGAAGGCATTACACTCTTCGGTATTATTTGCACGTTTCTGTAAATGTCAATCTTACCAAATATCGTGATATAGCCTCCTTCCTTCCTGCTCTTGATATAAAACCGGTCAGAGATTTTGATATTTTTTTCCTTGTACACACATTAATGTCTGATAATCGCTACTTTTTGCGTATATATAGGATAAATATCTGTTTGTTATTCGATGGAATGTTATTCATTCAATATTATTATTCCGCATTGATCTATAAAATAGACATAGGTATCTCTCCCTTGTCCCACTGTGAGGTTTTCTGGGAACGTCCATAACAGTTCTAAAATTTTACAATGTTATAAAGGTATTTGTTCGAATTTAACAAAATTCAACACATTGAAAATATATAGTTTTTTTTCATTTTCATTCTGATTATAAAGATAAACTGAGAACCAAAAGCACTGAAAATAATAAATGTTGATGTTCCATTTCCTACTATAACCGATCTATTTAAGCTAAACCAAAATTGTAAATCAGAACGATTTTACAACGGCATATTGAGAGATTACGAAACGGATCGCGCTCCCAACAGCCAGGAATAGCGGCGACCGAAATACTTCTTACGCCTAAAACCCGGTCACACTATTGTTTCATAAGAATGTACCTATAGCTTTGATATAGAACTAAGAACGGGTAGGGTAAATCTCACCCTAGTGAGGAATGTAGCGAACTTATTTTAGCATCATTCGCTTCCGAGTTTAAATAATTTCATAGATGGAAAGATTATTCGAAATGAAGGTAAAATTTTTGTAGCAATTCACGGTTTTCCTTAATTTATAAGAGAAAAGGCGTGTTTGTGAGGTATTAACATCTAAAGAAAAAACTTTTTCCCGGATTAAAGTTATGTATTATTATAATTTTAAATTTATCCGACGTTTCGCGTGCTTTAAAGTTATGTATTTTTATAATAATACATAACTTTAATCCGGTAAAAAGTTTTTTCTTTAAATGTGTAAAGGTTATGTTAATCAAAGACAATACTAGGTATTAACATAATTTTAACTTGCGTGGTGAATATTATTTATATGTACACAATTATAATAGTGTAGTAGAGTCGTTTTGTATTATCTGTATTAAAACTGCTTTGCTGTTTTTAATCTTTGGATCATGGATTTAAGGGTTAATATAGGGTATTTTAGGGTACGTAAAACTACAATTTCAAAAGCCTATTGAGTTTGTTCGATATTACGTCTAACACAATAAGCAGTGCTCGGGAGGAGATTGAATTGAATTTAATACAAATTGAATAATAAATAAAATTCGTGAAAAAAAAATGTATAATTCATAAAATTTTGAGTGTTCATAACAAATTTATAACTTGATTACTGCACAAAGTTCCATCTTCAAAATATAATTATAACGGAAACAAATTAATTAATTTATATTTTAACATTATCAGTGTGGGACTAACCCACTTTTGTTTGTCACCTACTTTTAATCTTTTACCGTATATTATTTACAATAACTTAAACGCTAATTATCTACAAGAGATGAGTCACTATTATATAAAGTATATACTTGTGTATTTGACCCGGAGGTACGGGTTTGAATCTTAGTATAACTATTGTTTTTGATAAAGATTACAATTAAATTTTTCAGGTCAATTCTTATTATATTAGTGGGCTATATCTATTAAAAGTAAAAAAAAAACAGTGGTGCTAAAACCTCTGTCATGGCCTGGTCTGTTCGTGAAACTTTTTTCTTAATAGACAATATGTTCCATCACCGTCCGAGCGAATGAGCGATAATTTCACTATAGAAAGAAAATAAAAACAAAGTTAAAAGCGCACGCTCAATCTACTAGGTCAAAACTGTTCTTCTTACGTATTTTAGTCTAGACTATTGACTTATCAATTCATAAAAAGATTTCATAGATTAGTCCAGACGCGTAAACCTGTACCGTTTACGGGAAAATGATCCATATCGAATAGACATTAGACCAGAAATCCTATGTTTACATTTTGTGTCATTTGGCAAAATATTCCGGCCTTGCATAAAAATAAAAACGTTAACACTACAGTTTGCGTGTTCTTACTGTGCATTTAAAATAATTTCTTATATTATTCTAATTATTTAGGTTTTAAATAATGACGGTTTTAGAATGTATGTACCAGTTTGTCAGAAGTTTTTATGGAAAATCTTCGGAGGTGTGCGTAACTACCATCATGTTTCGCCGGTATATAATAGGTACTTATTTGAGGGTTTCGCCGATGTTATTTATTGACCTTGCATTTAATTTCTTCCACCTATTTTGTGTAATGAAGCATATATTAAATTGTTCTTTCTAGTATTCAACTAAAGAGACGGGACAAATTTGTATCGAAAACTATCTGATCGCATTTCAGCAGAATTTGAGTTGTTTTTTATGTAAAATGTAAGGGATTATTAACCATTTATTTTACAAAAAAAAATCCTTTACCATATTTAAAAACTTTTTTACAGCTGGTTTCCACCATCGAAACCAACCACAGACGATAGATCTGAATGCTGTGCGGCTGTGCTTCCAAGTATTCTTGCCAGATGAAGCAACGGGCAAGATTCGACACTCGCTACAGCCGGTGGTATCTGACGTGATCTTTGACAAGAAGGCCATGAGTGACCTGGTCATCATGCGTCTTAGTCACTGTTCCGCGCCGCCACAAGGAGGCATGGAGATGTTTTTGCTTTGTGAGAAGGTAATTTGACAAGGAAATAGAAAAAAAGAGAAGAAAATTCAGCATCCTAAGATTCAAATCCAAGACCTCCGCCTAGAATCCACGAAGCTTATCATAGTCTACGCTGGTGCGGCTTGGCTAACAGTTTTAGTTTCTTAGACATGCCCATTTTCTCATGATGCTGTTCTTTGTCCGCTTTTGTAAAGCCATTTAATTCATTCATTCAGGTTGTTCGTGAGGACATAGCAGTGGTGTTTTACCAAAAGGAAGGTGAAATGGTGGTATGGGAGGAAACTGCCAACATTCAACTTGTACACAAGCAGTACGCTATTGCCTTCCATGTTCCGCCTTACCATAAACCGAACAACCCACATCATGTACAGGTAATAATCGTTTATTTCAGCTAACTATAACAACATCAATGGCGCTGGAACCTTTAAATTTCTAGGTACTGGTTTCTGTATCTGTTTCATGATCATTTGTTTTTTTCTAATAGGCAAGTATGTTATCAGCAATCTACTGTCATCTGCCACTGTCATTATGTCACAGATCTCTGAGATTAACTTCAAAGTCTTATCAGTTTAAAGCCGTTAATACTTGTGGTTTAATGATTGGCCAATATTACTAGATCTACAAATAACCCACTGTTTAATGGTCCGGAGTAATAGTAATTCTATAGTCATTTTATTTTTAAGAGTGATTTATTATAAAGAAAAATTAACTACTAAATTAAATCTAATATTTAAGAAATACCAAATAATTTAAGTTTATAAAATGAAAATAAATGTATAGCGACGCTTAAGGAGGTGTTTTTTCTTGTGTTGTAGGGTCGTCGTCGAGAAAAAACTAGGTTTTACTATTTGTCTATTGTCAATATGAGCTTATAGACTAATGTAACCTAACGAAAGTCAAGTAGGTAACGTACGTCCGAAGTAATAACAACATACAAAGCGTGTCTTTGCAGTTTAATCAATTTTGCCAACAACAAAAAGTAAATTTACTGTATATCAAAAGCTGACCTTTGCGACTAAAAGTCTACATAGGTACACCTCCAATGGGGATGTATGCTAGGCAATACAGGCTTTTTTTTAATATTAGTAATTTTATTTAACAAAATTTCTTTAACGCATATAAACATACTTTATTATTTACATAAGTTGACGTTTCGACTGATTGTAAATCTCGATAGCGATTGTAGAGAAATACTGTTACGTAACCTTGACAAGTAACCCTTTTATATTATGATATCCAATGCCATATCAATTAAATGCTCTCAAGTATAAAAGAAACAAAAAAAGAACAGACGATAACAATTTGAAGTAAATTAACGTTTATAATCCTTGAATGAAATATATAAAAGAGTTTTTTAATGATATCACTGTTTGGCACCGTCTACAAAAGATGTCATTTAACAGTACTTTTAATAAAAAAATACAACTAATCTTTGACTCATAGTTTCAGCGGCCAAATGCGATGTTAACTGTGATTGATATAGACTCCTATTAAATACGTTTCTTGCCAGCGTTTCGCAGAAATCATTTCATTTCAAAGCCATTTCTTTTAATAATTTATTTGGATTTTAAATTCTGTTTATCTGAGCATGACAGAATGATCTTACTTACATTATCTCGAATTTGAACGGAAAATGTTTTCTGTAAATCACCCCTAAAGATTTTGTTTTACACTTAATTTCAAATATGCATTAAAAATAACATTCAAGTTGTTTAACATTTCGATCTTGGAGTATTATAGCTTTTTGATGTTTCACGCTTGGAGTTTATATTTAGTTTAGTTTGTTGGAAATTAGAATTGAAATAAATTGTATAGAATCTGCAAGTTGGAGAATATAATAATATAATGTAACCCCTAAATAAATGTACCTCTTAAAAATCCCCTGGGACATCATAAATCTGGAGGGCAAACCTCTAAGTTGCCATCACTGAGTGAAACTACTTTATTATTGATCAAAGAGAGGGACACTGATATTACATTGAACAATAGTATAAAATATACAAAAACATAAATATTAAATTAAATAAAACACGTTTTACACATGTACATAGACATCTGTTAATAAGTATATAAATGAATTTAGGACTCGCCTCGAGAAATTGTTTGATTTAAAGCTATTTTCTTATTATATATATTTTATGTAATATGTCAAATAAATATATGTAACATGCTCAGGTTACCCCTGGTATCGGTAGGCACTGCTCGCTATTTTAACATATATATAAAAGAGTGGCGGAGAGTTTATTGCCAGTTCTTCTCTTCCGTTCTACGCCCTTGATTTGAGAACTGGCAGTAAATGTAAAATTAGAAGCATTAATATTTATTTCTTTAATGACGAATCACAAGTGTACATTGTGTTACCTACGTGAATAAATGATATTTGAATTTGAATTATTACTTTCAGGTATATATCCAGCTGAAGCGGATATCGGACAACGCCCGAAGTAACCCCGTGCCTTTCGAATATATAGCTGATTTCCAAGGTACCCTGTCTGCCGCTCGCAAGCCTCTTCCAGACCTCACCGCTCTTGCCGCCCTTCTCAAGCCGGACGGCAATAATAACACTAACACACACACAAACGACACAGACATACTCGATGCAGACACACACACGCTCGTCACCTCTTCCTCTGACAACTCGGATGAGATCGAACTCGTCGATAGCGTCGAAAGCAATGACGCTGTTGACGGTGATGTTATTGAATGCGAGATAATTGACGAGCCTCACACTAACGGAGTTCTTGATAATGAAAAGAGTCTAAACGACCTCCTCGAACAGGTCGCTGAATTAGATGAGATATATTCCGAAAACAGAACGCGACTCGAGAACATTACTATTATTAATGATACGGAAGATGTTGACGATTTTAACGACGCCGGAACGTACACCAGCCTTCAGTTAGCGTTCAAAAATCCAGTTTCGATCACTGAACCCGAACCGTATGAGGATGTCCAAGTTCAAACGTACCGCGGCCCGATTATAGAATTTACTCCCCTCAAAGGTGGCGACGATGATGAAAGGGCTCCACCGCTACCACCCAAACGGGTCCGTAAAAATTCAGACGCGTTCAGAACTAGTCAAACGTCCGTCAATAGCATATTGAAACCGGGTAGAAAGCTGCCGGTCACTCGAAATCGCGACATCTTAGCACCGCGTAGTGAATTAACCCTTGCAAAAAGCGAGCCCGCGTTGCCACCCGCGCCTAAAAAACGTTCGTTCTTCTCGCGCTTGTTCCGACGAAAGGAGAAATCTCCCGCCCCGAGCATTAAATCTGAAGGGCAGAAAGATGTTAATACTAAACCCATAGGCCGATCCGTCAGTAGCGTATCCGGTATTCGTCCGTCGAAGTTTAAATCGGCAATTTCGCACACATCCCTGAAAGATAACGCGTCTGCGGCCGGATTGAGTTACGCCGATAGCGTGACGCACATATCGCTACACGAAGATATGGACGAAAAGTCGTCCCAAAGATCCTTAAAACGGCCTGCCAGTCTGGCTCCCCTTCCTCCCACTGATGGCGGTACAATTCTTGTCGCAGAAAGCGTTTTAGCATTGGATGCGTCTGCGTTTAAAAAGTTGCAGGACGACCTCGATCTAACTGAGGCTGAGCACTACGCTCTTTATATGGCAGTGGCGCCGCACGCCACAGCGTCTGAATTCGATGAAACTAGTTGCTATTACTCCCCTGTAGATGGCAGCAAATTTCATAACCAATAGGCCGTTAGACCGCCTTCGTGGTGACCGCCTCCATGATGGTTTTAGGTTTGAAGAATCCAGAAGTTCTCTCTTCTTCCCCCATTATTGGGTTGTGGGAATTCAAATAGTTCTTTCATATGCTGTAAGCATCCATCGTACCTTTTATGCTTAAAGTCTTACGTTCTTACGTTAGCATAGTTATCCAAATAATTCTAATAATATAGCATATTTTCGGTTACGTAAACAATATCGCGGAATAAGAAAAACATAGTAAAGAATTGAAATTATCTAGTTAAATAGATAAATGCGCCCGTTAAGCCAAATTTTTGTATACCTTTACACTGCGTGTGCGATGTGTGCGTAGAATGTGAAAATTTGTTGGTTTTATTATAAACCGACACTATTTTCTACACTATAGGACAAAGTCCCATTATTTATTATTCGAAGTTGTTAAAGAATTTAACTGTCGTCTAGTCGTCGTCCGATACCTTAATAAATCATTTTAGGTTTTTCTAGTCTTGTTTTTAATAATTTTAATTGTTGTTATTTTTATTAATTTTTATGTTCATTCTAGATTCGAGTTACTTAAGGCATAAGCGACAGAAAATGATAAATTTGCATCAATTTGATGAACGTAAGTTTAAATTGTCATTTCCAAAGGAAATATTTTATATTTATGGGATGTGGGGTGGTATAATGGTGCTTGGTTATGTTAATTTTAGAGAATTATTATATTTATTGCAATTAACAATTTTTTATAGTATTTATATAAGATTAGGTATTTGGTTAGAAATAAAGATGTTAACTAACAACCGTCCTTAGGAAAAGTCTATTTTCAATGCTAATGTGCATATGTGTGCTATTATTTGTCAAGTATTAGGAAATTTTAGGTTTTATTTGTTTTTATAATTTAATGTGTGGAATTATTTGAATTCAGAAGAAGTTGTTATAATTTTAAGCCGCAGATTTAAACAAAACGTAACATGCTGAGCTTGTCCGTTTGTCCCAAATATGAATAAATAGTTCATGTTAGAAATATTTTATATATTTAAGATTATGTATTGTCCCACAAGCAAGCGCTGGGTTAAAATTGTGAAAAATTAATACTTCGTGCTTCATTACTGCTGCCACGTTAATGCTATTATGGTATAAAATTTGTTCTTGTAACCTAGAAGGGTGCGTCTCTGTCAAAATAATTTGACATGTGACAGATATTTAAAATTCGAACTTAAACCTATCTGAAAGTAATACGTAGTTAGTTCGAAATTTAAATAGCAATACATGACATGACAAGGCAACCCGTGAATATAGGAACAATTTACAAGATTGATTTGTCACTACATTCACGGCAGTAATGAAGTTGACGCAATTCACAAATTTGTTAA
Organism: Pieris melete; assembly: GCA_963693345.1. NCBI lineage: Eukaryota > Metazoa > Arthropoda > Insecta > Lepidoptera > Pieridae > Pieris > Pieris melete. Next base: position 3,494,364 of record CAVNZK010000030.1, read on the forward strand.
ATTCGTCGCAGTACGAATATTTCTGCGAATTTTAAAGTTACGTCTAAGATTTAGATGTCTTTACATAAAGTACTAATGATACTATTGGTTAGTCGCAAATTATTTCTAGAATTTTTTTGTTGTTTTCCATTTTCCGGTAAGTATCCCACACGACCTAGTATTGAGTCTGAAGAATTTAACTATACTATTTTGAATTTTCGTATTTGTATATTTAATTGTCTGTATTTTAATTTGCGACTATCTAATTGAATGTGATTTTGTAAGTTTTATACAAGTATAAGAAAGTGAAGCTTGGTATGTCAATATAATAAAAAGTATACAATGTAATAATTTATTTCTGTATTTCCAAAGTGATGAAATCAGAATTATCAGGTATGAATCAGTTTATAGGCATGGTTGTTTTGTTTGTTCACACATATACATAATAGCAATATTTATATGATTTTTTTGCATGTTTGTGTGTATTACGAACGTTTGCGATACCCACATTTAGATATTCTATCTGGTAGATGCTTAGTTTATATCATGAATTGACAATAAATGGATATGAGGTTGGAAGAGCCTTTCGAATTTTGTTCTATTATTATCTATGAATTGTTTAATCTTCCGTCACAGTCCATTCTTATTGTCTATTCTGTGGTGTTGATTTATAGAGTTAAAGGTACAAACGCAATTTTTGAATTTATTAGCTTTTGTAAGTACTTTTCAGTTCTTTGAAATGTTATAAAGTCTTTAAAAAATAATCTTCATTGAACTGAACTGTGACTGTATTCTCATGAGTATTTTAGTGTGTAGTATAGTGTTAATGTAGTATGGTGTTTGATTTTTGCTACAGCTATTACAAAGGGAATAGACTGACTAAGCTTTGCTAAAATCTGTCTTAACGATGTGTTTTGAATTTTATTTATGAAACCTTTAAGGAAACTTGCTCAAACCATTACCCATTTGTGCCGGTACTTTTTAACTTACGATAACGATATAGTTCTTCGAATATAGCTAATATAATATATTGATGTGAAGTTTGAATGGCGTTGTATAAAAATATAAATTGAAGGCGCTGTCGCTTATTGGGAGTAACAGAGTACTAACGCTGTTTGACAAATGGTATCTCTTCTAAAAACATGTTTTTTAATGGTTTTTATTTTGCAGGAACCTTTGTGGATCAGCCGATCAAATCAGAACCAAGAGGTGAGCTTAAAAAACCAGCTGACGTTTATTTTGTTATCATTAAAGTTTCTTAAATTGTACCTTAGAAAAATCTGGACATTTGATTTCTCAAAACTTTGAATACGCTAAAGGAATCTGCGATAAAGACTGAGAAATGTGTCCCTTACGGGTATAAACCCTACTGTATTCTTTTAAATGTTGGTAACTAATTTTTTGAACCGTTATTTAAATATACGAGAAGTTATTATGATCAGTTGAAAAAAATCATGGGCAGGAATCTTTTTTTTTGCTGGTTAGTAAATGCGATAATAAAACATAGACATTTAAAGAAAAAAGTTTTTAACCAGATTAAATTTATGTAATAAAACATGGACCGTAATAAAAAAAACAATTGGCCAGTTATTTCGTCATACAATGTCAAGGTTATGTCAGATTTAGGATGGCCCACTCGTAACTGCCCATTTAGCTATTTCAATGCTCAGTATTTATCCTTTTTATAATTTTATACAAGTAGCGGCACGAAACTCTAGCGCTGACCGTTATTGCGCAGAAGTAAAAAATAAGGTACCTAAGGGGGGCTAGCGGAATGAAGAGCGTCGATTGGCTCTCCAGTCGCATTCCGTCCCCCGCGCGACAGTACACAAGCGCAGCAATCCCCTGCACGTATCGGCTAGAATTACGTAACGCTGCCAATACGACTCATTTTTGTTTACTTTACTACTAAGTTTTAACTTTTTACTTAATATTCATTTTGTTATTGACAACTTACCAAAACTATTAACTAACGTATTACTATACGTATACAACTGCCGCGTTTAAATCCTGTTTAAAACTAATTTATTTACTTAGAATGGTATGAAGTATTCCAGTGACGGTTTCATTGATTACGGCCCTAATAAATGGTGAATCGAATCAATATATTTGAATCTTAATTTAATTGTAAACTATATTTATCGCATGAGATTACTTACGAAATATTAGGTATAGACCTAGACATTGTTTAGAATTGTTGTAATGCAGTTAAATTTCTATGAAATATTCATATATTTTTACAGACAAAACTTCTCCACATCCTATGAACAGTCCGCAATATGCTGTCCAAGAAAACTACCAGGTAATACTTTGTCATGGGTTTTAACATTAAAAATATCTTTAGAATTGATTTTCATATCTATAATAACGTCTAAACAATAAAAACTATTCATTTTCTTTTGAAGTTATACTTCTTTTGGCGCGTTAGGGAAAAATTATAAGAGTAAATTTCTACGATGCGCGCATTTTTATTTTTTTCTATAGTTAGTGTCTTTTTTTCTACAAACTTAGAATATAATTTTTGAAAAGATTTCTATCTTGTTACGCCAAAGAACTTCTAACGCTTGTAATAAGTACACGCATAAGTACAATGTTTTAGTAAGTCGAAATTTCAGCAACAATGGAACATACAGAACCTGAACGTCCTGGAACCAACAAACATGTTGAACGCCCAACAGGGATATCAGGAGATGCAATGGGCGCAAAATTACGTACAAATGTCGCCCATAATGTCCCCAAGCGAGGCATCACTTTCCCCTAACATGATGTCCCCGATGCACGGACAAGCTATGTCCCCTGTGGGACGGGTTTCACCTATGTCTCATGCGTCAATGGGACAGGTATTGACGCCTATGAGCAAAATTTCCCCCATGCACGGAGCTATTTCGCCGAATTTGGTGAATATGCCTTCAATGGGTCATATCTCGCCCAACCCTGGACATATTACACATAACATGGTCCAACAACAACAGGTAATTTATGGGAATTATTTTTTTAGTAATAAAGACTAGATCATGGGTAGGAAATTAAACATTCCACAATTCACTTATATTTCACTGATTTTACATAAATTACAACATTTCAAAAATTTTCTTAATGGAATCTCTCCGTTGGCCTGAAGGGCCTTCAAAGCTCAGCTTGGGCTGTTTTGGCGAGCATAGCTCGGCTGGAATGGGATTTTGCGACTAGCGCAAGGGTCACACACAATGCAAGACTCGGGCCAGAGCGTGTTTTTTTTTTGTTATGTAAAAGGAGGCTGATGTTAAGTGATACCGCTGCCCGTGGACACTTACATTGCAAGAAGGCTCGCAAGTGCGTTGCCGGCCTTTCAAGAATTGGTACGCTCTTTTCTTGACTCGTTTTATATTCTATTCCCTACTCCGACTCCCTAATCCCACTTTGACCGGATGTTCGACGTAAATTCGTAAACAGCGCAAATAGAGCACGTGCACGCTTTTGTCACTATTCTAAAAAATGTTATTTCAATTATGTATAGTTTATTTATATTAAATAAATAAAAGCTAACTGAAACTAGGCGCTTATCCAAAAATCTATGTGTTTTTTACAAGGCCCATAAAAGTGGTGCTGGGTTCGAACGTTTACTATGATGGCATATACAAAATACAGATACAAAATTATTATTTTATTTTATTTACGCGTAATAGTCCTGGAATAAGCAAATTTTACAATTATCATTTAGCCACCAAATTTTTAAGTTCCCAAGAACCTAGACCCTCAACTTTAGTATAGGTATGTTATCTAAAGCTGGCGGCTTCAACACATTTACACTTTGTGCTTGTGTAGTGTCTGAATAAGCGCGAGGCGTGATGTCAAACTGAAATACAATCACAAATACATCATGAAAAGACTGTCCATCTCTCTCGCGCTCGGTCAAGCTTATGAGTATAAAAAAGATAGTTATTGTTTTGCTTTTGCTACTGTACAGTGTACATGTTGATCTTTTTTCAAACATTACTAGGGCAATCTCGTGAAATGGTGCACAATGTTTTTAATTATTTTAAGCATCTTAATAAAAACAGTTTAATGAAAAAATGTTATATTTCATTTGACATCAGATGCGACTGGTGTTTCTAAGAGGAGTATTGAAAGAATAGTTAGTGAAGTGTGTTGAGCTAGATGGAGCTTATGTCGAAAAATAAAAAAATATTTACACAAACTACTCTTTTACGTTCTTGGTCGGGCTTAGAATTTTTGGATCCACCCTCGCATGCACATAATATTTATATGTATTTGACACATTTTTATTTATTTAGAACACACCCAACCTTACTAAAACCAGAGTAGACTAAAATATATAGCTTGGCCAAAAAGTCATATTTTTAAACATACTGTATAGTGAAATTCTATTAGTGTGAGTACTGTGAACGCACCAGCTTTCGATAACCGACCTATATATTTTAATTGTTTCATTGATTTCCAGCAGTTACCTCAACAAGATCTGATGGAGAGCGTAAACGACACGCCATCTCTCAGCGGCCTCTTGGAAGACCGCGGTGATTTAAGCCAACTTAATTCTGGCGATCTTTCCGGTTTGGTCTCCATGCTGAATCGAGGCCAGGACCTTAGTGACAGTCTCAACAGACTCTCCACTAATGAACTCTACCGAGCGTGATAGGATTTATTAGTGGTATTGTGCGTTGACTAGTGACTTTATCGCCGGAACTATTTTGTGAATCTTCGTGAAAACTGTGTCTGGAATTGTTCGGATTTGGGTGTTCGTGTTATGGATACTTTTTGAGATGCTTAATTTTTGTATTGAGAAACGCAATGGTATGATTATATCACAATAATAATTTTAATTGTAACATAGGCGTAATGCTGTCGTAGAATTCGTGTTTTTAAATGTATCAATTCTAGTTTATTTTAAGACATATTTTTATAAATCTTCGCTTTGAATTGTTAAATATCGGGTGCAAAGCATTGGTGCTCCGACGACAGGAACTCCGACGTCATACGACAGGAACTGTATCTAGTGATTTTGAAAAAAACCATACAATATTACACTAAAAAGAAGTGAAAAAAATTATCTGTAAAATGATGATTTTATGAAATGGTTGACCATATCGTTGAATCGTCCAATGTTAAACGAAATCACATTGTTTAGCAAATTAGTGATTTATGAATATGATTAATTAACTAAAAGGCTGGCGACGCACTATCAACGCCAACGCAGACTGAATGTCCATGGACGAGGTGTTATGTTACATCAGGTAAGTTTACCCGTTTGCCCCGTGTTCCATAAAAATACAGATAATATTTGTACCATGGACACCCAATGCGGAGACACCCGGTATTTAAAATATCATGACAGCTTTTGTATTAGCAAATATAAGTGATTGTTTATAAATATCAAGTCAATAAGGGAAACAATTGAATGAAGTGCAAATAATCAGTTTGACATTTAAAAATCCAGAGTAGCACAACTAAGACAGACTGTATATTTTGTTTTTTTTTTTCATTTATCATATAGATATAAGAACTAATAATTACGTCTGTTATATATTATCAAGCTAAAACCTAAAGCTACGGTTTCCTAGAAAAGTGGTGCCGTTAACTAACGGCCGTCATTTAACTGGCTTCATCTGAGCTTGTCTGTACTCTTTAGATTTGATATTGTACAAAGCTTCATGATTTTTAACAATATCAATTAATTGTTCATCATTTTCGCTCGTCCAAGTCATTGTATTAATTAAATATGCGCACCGATACACGCGAAAAACGTAGAACTACCGTTTATCACCGCTATGACGGCCGTCATGCAAATGACAGCACCGCTATTTGACGTTACGGTGACACTCAACGTTCTCTAGAAAACCTACTCCGATGTTATTTATAGACAACGTATGGGTGACGTCATCCAACGTTACATTACGGCCGTTAGATAACGGCTTCGCTTTTCTAGGAAACCGTAGCTTTGGGAGTTATTCAATAATAGTACACTTCCAGCCATCGCTATGACTGTGAAGGGGGATATACATAAATATTGTCTACATTACAAATCTCTATGCATTCAATGTTGCATCAAAGTTTTATAGAATTATTATCAATTCCAATACCATCTCTATAGGATTAGAAATGGCTATTGGCTTGAACGTTATATATTCGGAAATAATTTTACGTTATATCGACGTGTATAATAAGCAATTATTAAATTCCAATGTTTTGTTATGAAGCGATAGGTATATCTACCTCCACATACCATAGGGTTATTTTAAAATTATTATGACCTATTTAAGATTTTTAATGCAGGATTTTTTTATCTAACTAATAAAAAATATAAAAAAACTTGATATTATGTTAGTTATTTTTAGGATTTTTTTGTTACTCTTACAATTTAGAAATTTATATGAGATTTTAAGTAATTTTGACTGTTTTTATGTGAAGAATGTTTTCATAAGTTTAAGAAATAGACGGTTAGTACTATTTTATCTGTTAAATAAAAGATCTCTAGCAAATAATAAGATTCACTTTAAGTTAAGGAGCCGCTCAAGTATTACGTAAGCACTATAGGGGTTGGGGGTCTTTGATTTTCTTATTTGGTGATTACGTCAACAGTAATTATTTACTTTTCTACATATTTGAAAACGAAATGCATTTTTGAGGATTCAAGGACAAGAGGAGGGGGGGGGGGATTTATTGCAGTAAATCTGCTTACGTAATACTTGAACGGCCCCTAAGGATCATGTAACAATAATGTAAGGTTGTATAACTTCCATCCATGCAAAGTGATTTGTAGTTTGTTTACATATTACCCTTAAGTGCAATAACAAAACTGTCGCATAAAATGTGAGCTGTTATGTATATTGAAAGAAATAAATATGTGAATATGAGGAATCTTTTATTACTTAAAGCCGAGAGAGCTTTTTTGTTAAAGTTTTTTAGCTTTTTGATGTTTATTTAGGAGTTTAATTTTCACATGCTATCTAAAATTATTTACCAAACTTTCTTGATTTTTTTTTAACATTGATAGTAACTGTATTTCTGTGAAATTAAATGCTATACGTATTTAGCCATTTACTATTGATACTTAAAATGACTAGCATTGCATAGAAAACTATAACAGCTATATTTATTATAAAACACATTTCTGCAATAAACAGCATTTCTTAATGTAGCCCCATCTCGTGCAACTATTTACAATTGGTTTAAGGAGTTTAAGCGTGGATGTAGCAATCTCAATGATGATCCGCGTGAGGGACGTCCTTTATCAGCGACTACTGAAGATAACATCAGTGTTGTGCGACGCATGATAGAGGAAGATAAGAGAGTGACCTATCAGCAGATATGGGCAAGCCTAGGCATTAGTATGAGTCAAGTTCAAAAAATATTACACGAACATCTGGGCGTCAGGAAGCTTTGTACCAGGTGCATTCTCCATACTTTAATCGAAAACCAGAAACAACTTCGCATGGACTGGTGTCGCCAAATGTTAGATAAGTTCAACGGCGGTAACTCAAATGCTGTATTTGACATCGTCAGACGTCACAGGTGATTAAAGCTGGATATATTATGAACCCAAAACTAAAGATAAAATTCGAGGTATACGCTTTACCAGCCCTGAAGATGCGGTGAAAATTCCATAGAAGAAACCTCAGACCCCTAAGAAAGAATGGGCCCACTGCTTTTCTCAGTGGTTCCATCGAATGTGACGATGTGTAGAGAGGAACGGGATTACTTCAAAAAACAATAAAAGTATCGGCAAGTTTCTACATTAAGCCGTTTTTAATTTTCTAAACATTTTCAGTGATAACTAGGTATGCTATTAAACCGTTAGATTATGCGGCTTAATAAGACACCCGCTATACTTAGTGCGTTTTCCAATTACAGAGCATTTTGCGACTCAGTGCCGCACAATGCCGCATAATTCTGAAGCTTAATTGGAACGTGAATTAGTTTTCAAATGCATCAGCAGAGTGCGCTAAGTCAGTGTTGTAAAAAAAATGTTATGAATTGAGTTAGCAACCTCATTAATGTATAAATAATGTGGTAAACAATAATAATTGGTTGAAAACTTTTTACGCTTATTTTAATCATCAAATTATTTCATTAACATTTTTTTTATTGAAATAATAGAAAACCTTTAGAAGAATATAAGGTTTTAACAAGCTAAATTAACAGTAAAATATTTAGTTTCATGTAAGAAGTTTACATCATTTACGTTTTAAGTAATATTTTTTAATGATTTCTAAAAAAATTATATACTTTTCAAAACCATTGCAATTTTTTCTAAAGTATAATCCTGTAAAATAAATTTGTTTACAGATCCGAATTTTAAAATAAAATTGTATTCATATTTTAAATGTGGAATATAAAAAAAGTAACTATTTATCATCCATACTAATATATTTTTTTTTAGCAGTTTGAAATAACTTTAATTATTTTCAAAATCTACGACGAAACGAAAGCCTTACAAATTTTTCAACAATAAATAATATTTACTAACGAAAATTTCGATAAATGCCAACTTAAAGGCCAATATTCCACATTTAAAATATGAATACAATTTTATTTTAAAATTCGGATCTGTAAACAAATTTATTTTACAGGATTATACTTTAGAAAAAATTGCAATGGTTTTGAAAAGTATATATTTTTTTTAGAAATCATTAAAAAATATTACTCAAAACGTAAATGATGTAAACTTCTTACATGAAACTAAATATTTTACTGTTAATTTAGCTTGTTAAAACCTTATATTCTTTATAGGTTTTCTCTTATTTCAGTAAAAAAATGTTAATGAAATAATTTGATTATTAAATTAAGCGTAAAAAGTTTTCAACCAATTATTATTGTTTCCCACATTATTTATACATTAATGAGGTTGCTAACTCTATTCAGACCATATTTTTGTCAACACTGACTTAGCGCACTCTGCTGATGCATTTGAAAACTAATTCACGTTCCAATTAAGCTTCAGCATTATGCGGCATTGTGCGGCACTGAGTCGCAAAATGCTCTGTAATTGGAAAACGCACTTAATATTGTGTATAAAAGCTATCCGTTGACGATATAGGTTATGCTCGTTCTCTGTTTGTCTGTGCTTATGTCATTTTGACGTACGTCAAGCTAGAATGTGATACGTCTAGTTTACGTTTTCTCGAAGCTCGCTCGAGCTAATTTGTATTTTGTTACATTTTAAATATTTCTACGAAAAGTATGTTATTAAATGTTTTATTTAACATAAAAGTAGAAAATCGATAAGATATTATTTTGTGTTTATTTAAAATTGCAAGATGGAGGCTCCTTCAATGGATACAGTTTATCAGGCCATAAGCGCCTTATATGATAACCCTAATGTTAATGAAAAAGAAAAGGCTTCGTTATGGCTCGGAGATGTACAAAAATCGGTATGTTACGTGTCTTATAGTTTAAAGTTTTGCAAGAAATTTCGAATATATGACATGCATTTATTTCAGATACATTCTTGGAAAGTAGCCGACGAACTGTTGCACCAGAAAAAAAATTTTCAAGCTTGTTACTTCGCAGCGCAAACAATGAGATCAAAGGTTCAACACAATTTATCTGAACTGCCCGATGATGCTGTAAATTCTCTCCGGGACTCTCTCATATTACACTTAGAATCGGTATCTCCAGATGTCAACTCAGCAATTCTTACTCAACTATCTTTAGCTTTAGCTGATCTAGCTTTACAGATGCCCACTTGGCAGAACTGTGTTAGTGACCTTATAAAAATATTTTCTAATAAAAATAATTTTGCTCTACTTGAAATATTGACAGTGCTACCTCAAGAAATAGACTCGTCAAGTCTAAAATTAGGAGACAATCGTCGTGAGCAGATAAAATTAGATCTAAGAGGAAACTCTCCCATTGTAGTCATTTTTCTTAAGGATTGTATAAATAGTTCACAGACTTCTAACATAGCATTGAAAATAATAAGGTGCATGACATCATGGACCCAAGTGAAAGCAATAAATCTTCAGGAATTAGCTCAGAACCCTGTAGTTGGTTTATGTGTGCAAGTTTTAAGGGATTATAATACTAACAATTCATTACATGAGGCAGCTACAGACTGTATGTGTGCAATACTAGACTGTTTAGAGCAAAACAACAATGGAGACGAGGTTGAAAGAATGTTATTTGACAGTTTGTCAGCTTTAGAAGAAAGCTATCACTTAGCAGTAGCTCATGAAGAAGAGGAAAAAGCTGCAAACTTAGCTAGACTATTTACAGAACTGGGAGAAACATTTTTAGAAAGAATAATAATTAGTACAGCAAATGGACAAGGCCATTTTGCAATGCGGTCTCTGGAGCTTGCTTTAGTATGTGTTGGACATCATGATTATGAAGTAAGTATGTCATATATCGCACTTGTCAATGATTGTCTTAAACAGATTCTATATTGCTTAGCTGTTATATATAAGCTGCAAAAAACAGTAAAACTTATTTTTATTTCCTATTGAATTTTTAACAAATGACAAATACATAATTTATTACCATTACAACACTGAAATATTTGAAATTACAGATAGCAGAAATCACATTCAATCTGTGGTATAGATTATCGGAAGAAGTGTACCAACGGGATTACCAACAGTTAACAGATGCTTTTAAGCCTCATATCGAAAGATTAATAGAAGCTTTAGCACGACACTGTCAGTGTGAACCTGATGACCAGACCTTGCCTGAAGAAGGGGATGAATTCTATGTCAGTCAAAATTTTAAATGTCTCTAGAAAATTTTATGATTTATCTGGACAATCAAGTCTTGTATCCTCTCTGTGAGGCCTGACACAAACACATTTGTCTTTCACTGGCAATTTTTCTAATATCACAAGAGGTCAATCATTAAACGCAAACATAAATAAACAATACATTTTTTTTTAGGATTTCCGAGTAAAAGTATATGAGCTTATAAAGGATGTGGTTTTCATAGTTGGATCTAGTTCTGTTTTCCGAAAGATGTTCTCAGTGCTACAGGCAAACTTGCCATGGGAGCAGACAGAAGCTGCGCTATTTATTATGCAAGCAGTAGCCAAAAATATTCTTCCGTGAGTACACTAGAGACTGTTAATTATTCAAAGTTATTTGGTCAACAATGATTGACTAATCTTTTCTAGCAGTTTATTGAATGTAGAAAACATATTTTACATATTTAGATCCCTAAAATAGATCCCAATAATCATGTTTTCAGCAGAGAAGAATATGACTTTGTCCCTAAAGTCATAGAAGCAATTTTGTCTATGCCTGAGGACAGCCACTTAGCTGTGATGAATACTTGTATTCAGCTACTTGGGGAGTTGTGTGACTGGATCGAGAAGCACCCGCAATGTCTTGAGCCATGTCTCCGGTTTTTAGTCAGATCTCTGGTGCAACCTAAATTGGCTAATGCTGCTGCAGTTGCTCTACAGGTAATAATATATATCTACAGGATATTATAATAGGAAATGTAAAATGAAAGCTTAACAAAACATTACTCTAACAAGCGTTTTTATCTTCAAGAAATTCATCTCTCTGATAAATTGATAAACCTACTTTATGAATTTTCCGAAATTTTTATAGTTTTTGACAATTTATATGTATTTATATGCAATACACATACCTATGCATGTTTGAGAAGCACTCAATTCCATTAGTAATAATACTTCCAAATTAAAATTCTGTTTGTATGTAATAAATTATTTACATTTTGTGCAATCTCTGATTTTCTCATAGAACATCTGCAAAGCGTGTCGTAGTGAGGCGTCGTGTCATGCAGCATTAGTGGTGGAAGCAGCTCGAGCAGCAGATCAACTCGCTCTTCCCATTCACACGGCTTCTACACTCATGAGAGCCCTCGCTGCTGCCATCTCCCGGTTACCACATGATCAGGTTAATAGTTCTATTATGGACCACATTACTAATGTGTCGACAATTTTTTTTATGGATGTTCACAAAAATGTTTGGTGATAATTCTTCAAAAAAATGAGGAAAGTATAAGAACTCGCGCGAGCAACATTAGAGGTTTTATTATTGGCATTCAATTTTAATGTTTTAAATTATTTCAACAAAATGTGGCATAGACAATACAACAATGTGATATAGACAATACATGAAATTAAATACCCCATGTTTTATAAACTATTATTTTGTATCAGCTATGTTCAGCGATGCGCGAGTCAGTAGGAGTGCAGTTGGCAGGGCTGTCAGCCCTATTGGAGAGTAACACAGAACTGCGCAAGGGGTCCCCTACTGATCCCGTTCTGTGGCTCGACCGGGTGGCAGCCCTTTTCCGCGATGTGGACGTGGCACCCCCTTCTGACCCCACAAAGGGCCACCCTTGTATGCCGGCCTTTAAGGACGCCTGGCCTGTGCTTCATAGAACAATGCAGAAGTTAGTTTATTTCTTGATTCTTTTAGAATTAATAGAAAATTATATTATTTTATCTGCATTCACAATTTTAATAAAATCATTTCAGTAGCACACTAAACAAAGGCTTAAAATTACAAATTTCGATAATTTAATTGATTATTAATAATCTTACTTATTTAATTAAAAGGCTGCACCACACTACACACCACTTAAAACAGCAAAAAATCTACAACAATGTCCAAAAATTACTGTAAACCGTGGAAAAAAAAATAAAAAAATTTTTAAACAAAAGTTTTATTCATGTTTATGTACACTGCATGCAAAGTAGTTATAATGAAAAAATAAATATTTATACTAAAACAATAAACTTTACAATAGAGAATGTTAATTTGAGTTACAGTATTTTTGGAGATGAGCCTTATTTATTAATTTATTGTATTAAAATTTATTTATAAAAGTTGAGATAAGAAAAAAACTAACTTACAATGTATATTGTCATATGCTATACATATGCAGCCATAGATATGGGATAGCAAAATGTTACCATAAAAGCAATAAAAATTCCAGATATGTACGCGAAGGGCGTGTAATGGAACGTGTGTGCCGTTGCGTACGTTTCTGCGTAAGAGGCACGGGACGTGACGCAGTAGAACTGCTTCCCGCTCTTGCTACTTCTCTTCCCCCCCTTTACGCAATCTACCAGCACTCCTGTCTTCTCTACCTTACTGGAGTACTGGCAGATGCATTAGGAGGACCATTGAGTGCCCCGCCTTTAGCCCACCTCCTTCATGCCCTTTTGCCCCCAGCGTTAGAACTCTTAGGTAAACCTGACGGACTCAAGGACAACCCGGATACAGTTGATGACTTGTATCGGCTTTGTGTGAGGTAAGGAATATTATTTTAATAATAATAAAGCCCGTTTTATTTCCAATCATGACAAAAACAAATTATCACAGCTTAGATTATTTTACATTTTTAAACATATTTTTTTTTCTTTTGCTTGTTATTATATATTCTAGCTTCCTTCAGTACCGTCGATCGGAACCCCTTCACGGGTAAAGGCCTCCTCCAGCTTTTTCCAACTGACTGTCTATGGCTCTCTTTCTCCATTCGTTTCCTGCTACCGCTTCTATTTCTTCTATCCACCTTTTTTTTGGGCGACCTCTTCTCTTTCTTCCTCTTGTTCCTATCCATACAGTTGTCTTTAAGGTCCACCTATTACCGGTGTATCTTGGAATATTATTTTAACATGCTTTAATTATGCAACTATATGATTGTACCGCAAATGTTTACCGATTAACAGCATTACTTTTTGAATCAGCGTTTACATGATGAATTACGGTGCTGTATTTAAGCTTTTTTTTACATTATGTTCTATGACCTATGTTAATAAAATCGTGCTCGGCGTTTGATCCAACTTTTAATCGCATACTAGTATTCTGCTTACGGCTCGTCTTGCACGTAAGAAATTTCTTTCTCATTATTACTGTATGTACGCTGTTATAAAAAATCTTTATGAGTTTAAAAGTATTATTATTATATTTTATATTATATTATTATTATTAATTGTATTTTAATCGAGCATCACTCGGAATAAAGTGCGATTCCAATATCGGTTGGTTGACTACACCCTCAATATGTCAGATTCTCTCCTTAACATACAAAGTACTACTGTCTTCTGTTCCTCTAGGTACCTCCAGCGGATTCCTCTCCAATTCGTGGAGTCGGGATGCTGCACGGCAGTTGTTTCTTGTGGGGTTAAAGCTGCGCGTCTCGATCATCGCGACGCAAGCTGTTCTCTCATGAGCTTCCTCTACGATCTGCTGAGGCTTGCGCACGAGTCGGATCCCGCTACGCCTCTCGGCTGTGAGTATTATTTTTACAATACATGCAGGTTAAGTCTAGTAGACAATTCTTAATTCTGCTGATAATATAAGGTTCAAAAGTATTCATTTAATTAGATTTATTATGACAAATTGTTATTTTTCTTTACACAACTAGGTATTCCCTACCTGAATGAGGGATTTCATTGCCTGAATTTTACGCGATATATTTTTCACCGTTTCGAGAATTAAGGGATTAGAATACTGTGGGGAAATTTTACTTGTTTATAGAACGTAGATCATATTATATCTGACGGTTTAATAACTGGTAATTAATAATGATTTTTGTTTGACAGCACAAATCAATGCAATAGTGTCAGAATATGGTGAGGCGCTGACGTACGCATTATTAGAAGCTTCTGCGTTGTATTTACACGCGTACATGCTTAGTGAGGTAAAAAATATATATTTCAACATTACGCTTCAGTGCTTTATATACTGTAACGAATTTGAAAATATACGTTAATATAATAAATGACATATTCAAGAAGATCTAATGCTCTAACAGGTGGGTAAAGTTCTACTAGAACTCGTGGATTGGCAACGGCGTCATGGAGTAGATTGGGTAGCGGCCGCACTACCGAGGTTACCGAGGGGACGCGCTCACGCAACGGAACAACAGTGCTGGCAGTTCCATCAATATGCTGTCAAGTGAGTTATAAGAGTTTTTTTATACTTTCAAAAGCTTTTTACTTTGACATATTGCTATGATGGCAAATATGGTTACAGGGTTATTCAAATATTTAAATTCGTCTAATAGTATTTGCTTACACTTCCACACTTAAAATTGCAGTTTTACTAAAGTACTGTCATTTATTTCTATTAAAATGTTTTACACTGTGATGAAGAGATAAATGAATATTTGAGGATTGATTTATTTTTTAATAAGGGTTGTGTATTTCTAAATTCGCAATAGGGTACTTAGAAGACATGGGAAAAAAATAATAATAATAATACATTTTTGTGACAATTTTTTAATATAAAACGATAAGTGTTAAATTTGGAACTGATCTGATCACAGTTTTTGGACAATATTATGTACATGTACAATTTTACGATTTAATATTCATGAGTTTTTTGTTTCAGAGCGGAAAAGTGTAAAGAAGCAACTCGACTTCTGCGTGACTTCGCCCGGCTTTATCGATAACTCAAGACTGATCCCAATATCTGATCCATGTTCAGTGGAAGTAAACACTATAAGAATGTTTTGTAACTTTACAAAACAGTATATGAAAATATATCATGTTATTATAGTTCGAACAACTAATCATTAAAAAACATTACATCATTTGATTGTAAGATTTCTCCAGAATCTTGAACGTTTAGGTAAACTCCGAATTGTGGATAACAAAAATGCATATGTGAAATTACAAGGTTTAATTGAAAATCTGTTGTACATTGAAATCAGAAAGCAAGTCATACTTTATGTAAATTTATTGTTTCTCCTTAATTTCATTTTGACATACAGAACAGGTAGGTAAGTAAAGATATGTTTAATTGATAGAATATATTTTGTTACAAACGTACATGCTCTTTTTCATTGTGATAAACACCATAATATTTTTAATGTAAATATTTTATTAAATTTAATTTTTATCACGATTCGTTATTTATTCAATTTAATCTTTTTGAAGTGAAACTTCTTTATCGGGGTTGGAAAAAAATTTAGTGTAACATTTTTTCGTTACGCGTCACATCTTTCCGTTACGCGCCATGTTGCTTTTTTATGTCAAACTTCTTTATCGGCATTAGAATGAATTTATTATCGACGTATGGGAAAAATTTTGTAGCAAATCGTCACGTTTTTCGTTTTGTTAAACTTTATTTAACCAATTTCGTTAAGTTGCATATAGTAGATCATTTTTCGAAAAATAAGGCCATAAAGAAGTTTCACTTCTTACGTGTGTACACCTAGTACACGCACACATTTTTTTTAAATATAAATCGAATCTATGGTGAACTTATTTTAGTCTTTACGTACCTGCCAGCGAAATGCTTCCTTAAGTACTCTATAAGAGAGTACAAATTCAAACCATGAAAGTACCCTCTATTAATAAATAATCTATACAGTTTGATTTAGTTTTGTAGGTCTACTTCCTTGCATAACTTTTAGTCCTATCTAAACATTAGTTGTAAATTGTCCTCGATTGTACTAACACAAGCAGTTGTATATATTTTAGGTCAAACTTGAGTTCTTGCGATTACTGAAGATATTTTCTCTTATAAATGATTCAAAATATTAAACCTTCAAATACCCGTTAACCGACATTTATTATTTACTTAGGTACCATATACGCTTTCCATTTCTTTCATGTGTGGATATATCAAAAATATTGTTTTTATTTTAGGGTAATCTTATTATGATTAAATTACCGTGAAATTTATGTACAAACTTACTAAATTAAGCAAACATGGATACCCTAAATATACCAGACATCACACTTCTTATCCAATCCTGTTTTCACTATAACATGTGATCATTTTCAATGTTGGATAAAAAGTTTTGATTTTAACATGACTTTTTATTCTTAGGGCTGGAGAGTGTCACAAAACTAACCCTTCGTGGTGCTTTGGGGCTCGGAGCTGATTTCACGGCCACCGCTTCTTTTATATCCGTCACTTTAGCTTGTTTTAAGAAATCCACATTTAGAGTGCGTTGTCTTGAGCCCTGCGTTTTATTTTTAGG
The DNA here is from genome assembly GCA_963693345.1 of Pieris melete. Lineage (NCBI taxonomy): Eukaryota > Metazoa > Arthropoda > Insecta > Lepidoptera > Pieridae > Pieris > Pieris melete. Next base: position 3,511,242 of record CAVNZK010000030.1, read on the forward strand.
TGAAGTTTTAACTGCCTCTTCGGTTTTAGGTTTTTTTGCTACATCTGAGTTATTTTCAGGAGCGTCCGATTTTTCCGTTACATTTAAAATATCCGACATTTTACTATCCATTTCCTTGTTTGGAGATATTTCCTTAGTTCCTGTTACAGAACTCTCGGATTCTTCATAAAAAAGTTTAATATCCGAACTATCTTCCAGCACAATGATTTCAGTTGCCGATTTACTATCCGGTTTATTGACCTCACTGTTGGAGTTATCTGACCAAGAAGACATCGCCGTTTCCACTAAGAGGTCCACTTTGACGGGAGTTTTTTGTTTTATCGTTTCAACTTTTTGCTTTTTTGGCGACTTTTCTATGGGTGTTTTGAATTTTATAAAAGAATCTAGTTTTGGCAGATCATTTTTACTCTTCACTAGTTTTTCTTCTTTTAGCTGCTCTGGCACAATATCCGGAGCTGGTTCATCTATTTCCATCGCTTCTGTAATAAAAATAAATATAGATTTTTAATTATGTGTACAAATACTTTTGTAAATTTGTTTGGTTGATTACTCTTTAAGGCAAATAAGGAATCACTTGAACCAACCTGAAATGTTTCTTCAGGAATCAACTCATAGAATATGTACTCTTACCCTAATAGGTAGCCCTAATGAATTGTAATTTGTATAAATGTACGTGCTGTTTCTGCTTATTTATTATGTATATAATATTTATAAATAAGATGAGACTTTTTAGCTTCTTATAAACAAATGCTTCTTATAAAAATATTATCAACTTATCCCAAAATTTACCTATAGGCGCATCATTAGGAATCACTTCTCCGAGTTCCCCTTTAGAAAAAGTGACGACGGAACAAAATCCATCTGTGCTGGAGGCCACCAATGCTTGACCCTCATTTGACCAGCTTAAGTCTGTCAATCTGCAAAATATAACAAATAATTTTGTAAGGAGTTTTGTAGCTCATCAACTGATTTCAGTTCCTATACTAACCTTGTATAGTGTATATTCGATATAAGCGCGATAGGGCTCTTTTGCTGCGTGTCATATATAAGTATGGAGCGTTTAGTCGCCACGGCAAGTACAAGTCTATGTGGAGTAGGAAACGCCGGAGTGGGACCACTAGTGCGAAGAGCATATCGCCGACTGCTCCATCTCACTGCTAGGGCAGGGTCCGCACATGGTAGGATACAGGCTGGACTGAAATTCATATCACTTACAGTCTTACAGAGTCATACATTTAATCTCAAATGATATCACAATATCCATATAATATATATTACTTATATATGGATATTGTGCTACATTGATATGCAAGACCTAAAAATCCCTTTTTCCAATAAGAAATTATGTTTTAGTTTTAGGTGTAATTTCTGCTGCCGAATTATATTTAAATGTATTTGCCTTAATAACATATTTATTTCCATTGTGTCATTAAAATTTCCAAATTTTCCATTTCTTGGTTAATGTTAAACATAGTCGAGGCTCTCAATTGATGAATCAACTTTAGTAAACTTACACTTTAAGTGAATAACGCGTATAAATATAAACTGCATTCATTGGCTTTACATCTACTTTGCCCTGCTCTGCTTCTATTCTTCCCCCAGGCACTGCAATAGAAATAGAAAAAAAGAAGCTGAAAATTTTGTTACTAATTAACATGGAATTTTTATTATTTTATATGTAGTAGCTAGTCTAATTTTGATATCTGTTAGATCATTTTCAAATTGCTTTAGATCTAAAACTGGACCTAGAAATCTAAAATTATTTTCTTATAAAGTAAAATATTTAAATAAAACACAGAACTGTTAAATAAATTTAAGAGCTAAAATTTCTAACTTTGAAAGTCAAGCTTAACATGATATATCGTACTATATTAGTATGGTTTCTTTATACAAAATCTTAGCAGAATATATAATATGAACTGACCAGCAATAAAGAGACCATCAGGGCTAAAATGTAACCGTCTATAGTATGTCTGCAGCGTGTCATCATGATACAAGCGAACCCTAGTGTCATATAGTGTATGCTCCTTTGAAAAGGGCAGAACGGCTTTACTGCTCCGAGAGTGAATCTTTTTAGTTGATATATCAATTGTTCTAAATTCTCTGTAATTGAAATAAAAGTCAATTTAATAAATTGCTCAGTAAACAACTTATTAAGTTAGTATATCACACAATAAAGAGAAATTTAATGTAAGATTGTATCTTTTCTGTCAATAAATCAACAAAAAACATAAAAGTGTCCTACCTATCTGAACAGGCTGTAGCAATTAGCTGCCCCAGAGGATCCCAAGCAACACCCTGCACGAAGCCCTTATGGTCAGACACTATGTGTGTGTAACGACCACGGGAAACATCCCACACAATTAATTTGTTATCTATAGAACCTGATGCTAAAGATAGAGAATCACTGCTCCAGCTTAAGTCTAAGACGTCTTCCATGTGCCCTCGGAGAGTCTGTAATTTAATAATAAACTTGTAGAGTATGCAATCAAGGTCTAGAATGAAAGGAATATAATATACAGGGTGGCCAAAAAGTGGTGGATCAAACGCAAATAGGGGATAGATGAGGTTATCAGCGGCAAAAAATTTTTCTACGGGAGGTCTCTTAAGGTCAACCCCTGCAGAGTTATGATTTATTTTGGTTTTTATATGAAAATTGACTTTTTTTTACTAATTCTTCTTAAAATTCGAAAATATCGACATCCTGTACCTTTCTCATAATATCCACTAGATTGGTACTGATCAGTTCTTGCGTTAGACATACTATTTATAGTTGTTTACTGAGTGTATTCAAGATAATATTAAGTGATACAATATAATATTTTTTCAAATCATAACTTTTTGTTTACTTCGGACCCCACTGTGAAAAAAAATTACTCTACCGAAAAGTGACCCTGTATAACATGATTTGGCGCATTTTATAGGGATTCTGAAAAGGTATTACACATGGCAATGAGTGGCTCAAATATCTTTCTAGGTCGAAAAAACAACTGTACATATATATTTATATAAATTTATACTTCATATAGCAGAGTTAGATTCTTAACAGTTTTGAATGAGAATATTAGCTTTCATAAAGGTAATAATTTCTTTTACTCACTTTATGTATAACCCATGTTTCTTTATACTGTTCTTCGCCTTCCAAAGGTGGAGCAAGGTCCTCCGTTTTTTGTTTCCAAACAAATATGATAGACTCATCATCACCAGATGCTAGGAGATTCCCACTTGGTGACCACCGGACAACATTGACCGCTTTTTGATGTCGGGTTAAATCGGCTGCCACTTCTAAATTCACAGAGCCTGTATCGCTAATCGAAATATACCATATCTAAAAATATTAAAGCAAATAATTATCTCGTACTTACGGAATCCATTAGATATTCAATTACAAGATTTTATTTGACTCAACTTACGACAACATGGGTATCGGTGCCACCAGTTGCTAATCGCAATGGATCGTTCGGTTCATTTTTAGGCTGAAAATCAACGCTCAACACAGGATCCCTATTATGCCAAGATATTTCAGGAATTGCGAATTTCATTTTACTGTGAGATATTTTTTTATAAATATTTAAATTCTTATCATTGAAATAAATTTTGTTTGGTAATTACTTGTTTATTGGTAGAAACAAACTGTATTCGGTAATAAGTAATAACTTTTCACAATTTCACTTTAGTGGCGCGAAAAAGAATTAAAAACAATTAGACGTTGTTAATGTGTACAGTAATGTCAAACATAATTGTTTGTTTGACAATTGACAGTACTGTACCATTAACTAAAACCCATATACTTTATTTTAATAATAAAACGTTCTAAATTCTGAATATTTTATTGCCCTGGCAAGTTTATTACTTTTTTTTATATTGTCTATCTTAATAAATAGTTAAAAAATACTATAGTATAAAAATATAAATAAATAGCAACATAATTTGGTTCGGTCCAGGTTATCCAGATTCTTTCAAAGCAAACAAACTATAAATAAACCTATGAATAATAATTTATAACCTCTTGGATACTTGGACCGATAAAATACCGCGTTCCGATCTAGCAAGTTATCGGATCGTTAAAAACCGGAGACTTACGAACTTGAGAACGTTAAGTACTGTTGCGAGTTTCTAAATCGGATCGGTAATTAACGTTTGCCGGACCGGAGCAGTGGATAAACGGCCTTAGGCAGTTTCTGCCGCCCGGCGCCCACCAGTAGAGATATTTCCAAACCAAAACTACTTAGGTCCGTAGTCCGCCTGCTTGTTTTTTTTTATATATTATGGCAACAGCTTCAACTTCGCCTGCTTGTTTGTCTCCTGACCAAAAAAAAATAATATAAAATGTATTATAATTTATAATAGACAATCCAAACAATGATTTCTTGTTATTACCATTGCTTATATATATATTTAGTTAGGCAACGTCAGTAACTTAATGCAGTTGCAAATTAGTTGTACTTTTATAAAACATTTGTTGTTTCATTAAATTATATTGCTTTTATATACGATTACGATTTTTGTACGACTCTGTGGTATGTAACCTGCCTATCGATCATAGAGTACATTATAATATATAGAATATACATAATGCTATCAATTGTAAATTGTCTAACTGACAATCACAATATACAACTAAATTTTATAAATCTTTCTTTCATTGTGACGTTTTGTTGGATAGAAGACGAAATAATAAAATGGTGTGTAGTTTTAAATAAATCCACTAAAATCGCGTCTAGTTTTGAGTGAAATAGAACTATTTTGATTGTGCTAAGTTTATTTGTGTATTAATTGTTGGGTGTCGTGTGTATTTTATTTACCGATTTGTTTATTTCAGGTTAACGTACCAAAACAACGCAGGACTTATTGCAAGAAATGCAAGGTTCACAAAGTACACAAAGTGTCACAGTACAAAAAATCCAAGGAAAGGCATGCTGCTCAGGGTAGAAGACGTTATGACCGCAAACAACAAGGTTACGGTGGACAGTCAAAGCCCATCTTCAAAAAGAAGGTAAAATCCTAACCTCAACCTCTAGTCAACATTAGCCTTTGTAATTTTTAGAAAATATGTTTTTCTATATATCCATATTATTTTATAAACATACAGTTTTGCAATATAGGTGTACAATTTAAAATGATATATGTATTTATGATTTACTTTTAACTTTTTCCTCAATAGAGTAATTGGTTGCTATAATATAAAAAAACAATCATGTTTCAAAGTTTAGCTTAAATGAATTGCTAAAAGCTGTTTAAAAATTTGATGCATTGTTTAATTTTGTTTGTGGGTGTATTACCTAGGAAATTTAGCTTAGAACTATTCCCAATTTCAATCATAATCTGAGTTTTTATTTTTACCTTATTCCAGGCTAAAACTACTAAGAAAATTGTGCTCCGTCTTGAGTGTGCAGATTGCAAAGTGAGGTCCCAAGTGGCTCTAAAGAGATGTAAGCACTTTGAGCTTGGAGGAGACAAAAAGAGGAAGGGACAGATGATTCAGTTCTAGATGGGTTAATAAATAAGTCACAGCAGATTTAGTTTTATTTTATATATTTAATAATGTCTATCAACTAAAATCAAGATCCATGTCAATACATGTAACACTCTTTCAATAATTTCAAATATGGTCTCTGTTGAATTGACCCCCTAGACTAAGCCTAATCTACTATTTTGTTAAAAAGTTTTGCGGGGAAAATGTGGTCTCATGCTCTATGAATAAAAAAAACATAATTAACTTTAATCCCAATACAAGGATTAATAATAATTCTCTAATTAAAGTATATTTTCTTCAATATAGATCAAGCAATAAAAAGAGGAAAATTTCCCTATTTTACTTATAGCAAGTGATTAAAAATTAAGTACATACATCAAAGGTATATTTGAAGTAGGAGTTTGAATAACAAAGGTATTATGGAGTTGATAGTAATAAAACTTTTAGTTAAATAATTTATTAATGCAATTGTGGTATTTAAACATTAGTTTATTACATTTTACATTAATTTAAACTTTCAAAATGATGTCTAATTCATTAGGATCCAAACCTTCTAATGACACCTTCAATTTGACTGCTTGTAAAGGCACTCCAACATGTACCATTTTTACAAATCTCATATATTCCGGTTTTATGGTTTGTGTTGGTTTTTCTTCTACATCTGTTGTTTTTTCGTCTGTATCTGTTGTAGCTTCAGCTTGAGTAGTATTTTCTGATTCAGTTTCAAGTTGTTGTTTTATTAATGTGGGTTCTGGACTGCTAATTTCTGGTAATGATGACAACTGCAATTTATATTAAATGATTATGACAGCAACAAATTTATTCATATTCAACCAAATTTTTCTTACTAAAAAAAATACTACTTTTATAATTATAGTGGTAAGTGATCATATAAACAATTTAATTACCCTTGTTTCCAAGAGAACCAAAGATGCATTGATTTTCTCTAATTTATTTTCATAACACATTAATTTCTGTTCACACTGCTTAGCAAAGTTGTTTAAAAATTTAACTGTAGTTAATATGAAATGATTTACAAAAGCCAGTGTTCTTTTTTGTTGTAATGCAGCCATCTAGAAAGTTAAAGATAAGTTAATCGGGATATATTTTTTATTTGGATATAAGTTAACATCAAATTCCTTACACTATCATAATCAATATTCCCTGATACAGGATTCGTCAAATTATCATGCATGATGACAGTAGATTTAGTAATATGATAAGATTCTAATGGTCTATATGTCGTTTTAAATTAGGTATAGCTATTCAAATCGTAAGTAATATAATTTTTAGATATCAGGTGGTTTTTTAAGTGTCAGGTTCAGGTCAACGGAAATTGATTAAACTTGGAGATAAACTGAAATTTTTACTCAAAGTACTTTTAAGTAATGTTGTATTTTAGTATTTATAATATGATGTTAAATTAATTAGTGTTATTTTTAGTGCACTAAAATTCACTAAATAAACAGATTTCCTATATTCTATCAATAATCAAAGTATAGTTGTCAATGTCAAACATCAATGTTTTCACAGATAAAATAATATCAAAATTTAAAGACCCAAAGTAAAGTAAGAAATATATTTTCATTTTCCATTTTTATTTTACATGTGTAGTTGAGAAGTTGCTGAAAATATAATTAATAATAGTACCTCCACTTTCACGTCGTACGGTCGATTACCTACTATGGTCTGTGGTATTACTTTTCCAAGGTTGTATTGGTGGATTGGTTCTCCACCATCACGGATTTCGAAGACCTCTAGATCATGATGGCTTTGGAATAGTTCGTGCCCTATTAGATAAATTGAACATCCTATTATTAGTAATACGACGATCTAATAAATAAAAAAAAAAAAGTAAAAATTACATACAATGAATTAAAAAAAATTCATGGTTCGTGTATTTACTTACCTTTCGACACAGATTTTCCGCGGAAAAAGCCTGCTTAAATATTCTGAAATCCACACATAATAATAGATAATAAATAAAATCTGTTAATAACAAAAGATTCCAACATTGTTTTTCAACATTTGTGGCAATTATTTTAACAACGTTAAATGTGTAACTTACAAAATTATCTACTTCTTTTCATCTCTAGTATGAGGGCATTTTTGCAGGTCGTACCTACATTTTGTTTATTCATTTTATTTATTTACAGCATTTCTTGGGTGATCCTTATTAAAATAGTGGTATTTGCCACACTTTATGCGGTCTCGTTTCTAGGGTTCTGACTTCTGATCTTTAAAGGCATAACATTGCTTCAGAAGAAAAACCACTTTATGGAAATTGTATTCGTTTTTACAACAAACTCCCACGCGAAATTAAACCACTGAATAAATTCAAAACTGTCGTTAAACGTAAATTAATCAATAAAGGTTTTTTATAAATTTGACGATTATTTAAATGATAAATCAAATATTTATGGCTGCTCTATAGTACCTAAAACAATTTGTATGACTCAAAACTTGGCAGTTAAAAAATAAATTATTAGTTTAAAACTTTTAAAAATTAACTGTATTTCTTTTCTATACCTCTCACAGCAATCTATTTTGCATTTACTGTTTAACAAATTTAAATTAACCATAACATTTTCACGTTACGAAAAATAATGCTGTTGACAAAATATTAATTAATAGATATTATATCGTAATGCCGTTTTTTACGTTACCTAAATTAATAAATGTTACAACATTTTCGGTTTCTATAAAACATGCATTTAACATCGTATCATTAACATCATTGTTCAAATACTACATATTAACTGGTAGTAAAAATATTTTTCAAATGCTATATCTAGGAAAATCATTTTAGAAAACCTAGTTTTACAACTTCTACATTATGTAGCTTAGCAAGATTCATGAAGCAAAAAAGAATTATTATAAATTTGGTTTGCTGCTTTACGCTTTTAAGCGTTGAAATATTTATGATAATTATATGTACCAAGCATATTCGTACGTCATGCTTTTATTCCTAGTTTTATTGATATATATATATATATGTATATATTGCTAGATATTCTTATGGGATATTTAAGACATTCTCATTTCAAATTTACGCGTATTCGAGCGTATACGACAAACAATTTTACAAAAACCGAAAAATATCAAACACCTAATACGTATGCTATTATTTTTACAGTCATTTGTTTAACATAAATAAAAACCAGAAGAGGCTAATATTACCTTCGTGGTGTAATCAAAATTCTTTAAAAACAGTAGTTTGTTTGCCAAGACAGAATTTTAAAGCGAGTGTTCTTTTACCCAAAATGAAGAACGGTATTCAAAGTAGTATGTCACTCGTCAGTTTAAAAGGTTGAAACTCTTCAATTCCTTTTAGATATTAATGTTTTTAAGTATTTTTTATCTTCTTTTCTTTATATGTACTCCTTATTCACAGTATAAAGTTTGTAAGTCGCCATTTTTACTAATGTCGAATTATCCTAATATTTCATATTAAAGCAAAATATTCCTTTACTAAATGGCATAGTGGTAAAAGGCGGAACTATAATTTGAATTGGAATCTTCCAGATTCTGTTATCGCATGAACTCATCTTTTCTAGCAGAATTGTTGCGATGTGGGGCTCCTAATGGGAAACGTCAACGTTACAACTGTGACGTTTCAGTAGTAAAGAATATAATTTAGTACGGAGTTAGTTAGCCACGGAGGAAGTGTGAATTTCTGTATCATCGCTTCTAAAAGTGTTGATTAATTAATACTTAGTACTAATTTATAAAACATAGAAAGGTAGATTTTTCTGTAATTTGTTTATAAATTGGGTGAGTTTTTACTTACTAAATTACGTTAACGATTGGTTAAAACTGACCATTACCTATTATATTATTAAACAAAAACTTAATAAAACAAAAACTCTTTAGATATTTAGGTTCAAAATTTTTCATTATTATAATTTTACGCCCACATATCGACAAAATTTAAGTGTTTTTTATATGTGCTTCCCTCCATTTTGCAAGTAGATAAAATTATCAAAATCAAACCGTTAGTAAGTAGTAACGTTCTGTGCTTGGCCGCGAGCCTTGCGAGTTGCGGCTTGGCCGCTAGTGCTCTATTGCCCTTAGACTTCTTGACCCTGACTGTAAATTGAGTATCATCAACATAATATGTTATCCAAATTATTTCGCGTAAAAGCTTATCTATTTTAAACACAAAATCGATGAAAAAATATCATAACGAACTTTGAGCGTCACAATTCCAAAGAATTGATTGTGAAGTAATATTTAGTAATTAATAAGTTTTTATCTACTTAGTGCAATTAAAACAATGTTCTGTAGTCTTGTCTGTAGCAGTAGATAACAAATATCTGCCCATCAGTGTGTCCTTGGAAAATTTGCGTTGAATATATTTTTACGAGTTACAGTTATTTATAGATTTTTATTGAAAAAAAAAGATTTATTAACACACTCAATAAAATAATGTACTTATACAAACTAATATAATATTGTACCATATTGCGTCATCATAGTGACTGCAAAATAGTTTAAAAAAATGAGTTTCATTGATATTGTTTCATCAAGCTAGGAGTATCGAGAGTGCTGTCTGATAAACGGCATCTTATGTTCGTCGCTATGTACCCGCGGCTCTCAGACTCAACCATACGATAGATATATTTTCGAGGCCAATTATCTTTATAATTACAGGGATTTTCAATATATTAAATACATATTCGACGCTCCGAGATAGCCTCTTAATATCGTTTAGCTTTAGTTATAGCTAAGCTTCGGGATTGATCTCGAAAAATGGCACGAGGTCTCGCGACATCCCGATCCCGGGATCGCATTCCCTACCTGTCATACATCGTCGCTCTTTGCGTATAAATACGCGATGTTTTACAGTATAGTCGCGATGTATTCGACGCACGAGTACGGTGTCGAACTCCACATTGAATTGAGGGTCGCACTTTTTCATTAATTAGAATATGTCAATAATGTTTTTCAGATAATATGATGGCCAATAACTATGAGCCTCGTGTCGAATTTGATGTGAATGTGGCTAAAAGAAATATCAAGTAAGTTCGTCTGATTGAGATTCGTTTATTATATGAGCATTGTTTATGCAAATTCGTTAAGGCCTGATCCGCAACAATAATAAACTAATTGCTAAAAAGTAATTTAACTGAAACATACATAAATACACGACTCTAAAAAAAAAAATTATGCGCATTGCTCAAAGATGTAAAAGTAATGATACTCATGATGTTGAGAGTGGAGTTTTTACGTTCAAATAGTGCCGCTAGATGGCACTCGAGTGATAAACGACGATCACGTGTAAACATATTAATTTGAATGGTTTCTTCACTTAGAAATTATAAGCTTTTAAATATGTTTTTCGTCTAAAATATGTATTAAGTTTATGCTTTAAAGTAAAACTCAAAGTTTGTTTTATCTGTCTGCCTCAATCCATTGAATGTATGCTGAAACAATACATAATATGGCTAAGAAGGCGTATTATACTATTTAAGAAAATATATGATTAAACTTTTAATAAATAATTATTTCTTTTAGATTCCGCTATGAGGAGCAGGACCGCAAAGGTACCGCCATTTACGGAGAATCTAATGGTTCAAGGCGAACATTTCCTTCAATAAAAATTCATTGTCCTTTTGACACAACCGCAACAGTCCTAGTTTCTTGCTTCACTGACGACGTCAACGGAAAGTACATGTATGTATAATATTGTATTTTGCATATTGCAAGTACCAAGTGTATGGTAATAAAATATTTGTAAAGGATATAATCGTTAGTAGATTATTTAGATTGCCAGATGGCTCGCAAATGCGTTGCCGGCCTTATAAGAATTAGTACACTATTTTCTTGAAGGACCCTCAGATTCTACTGAGGGTTTGGAAGTACATTTGTGGGCAGATGATTCGACATAGTGGTAGTGAGCGGCAAAAACTGCCTTAACTAACGTTCAACGACCGCTTGTGGAACGACGGAAGTCGAGGTGATACGGATGGCATTTTGTATTCTGAATTTACGTCCGATGATGAAATTCAGCTGCAGGTATTCATCCCAACAACTTCTCTGAACACTCTCCATGGTAAATGCGGTAGAAGATGCAGAGAGACCCCACATCTCTCTTAAGAAATACGTTGCGTGTGCCTAATAATGTTTGCGAAAATCGATATTTTTATTGGTTCACAGTGCGAATTCGTAAAAGCGACATTTTATGTTCTATGTTAAATATTATTTAATTATATTTTGTATATTATTATTAAATTTTGTATAATTAAGTTCTAAATATTTAGCATATTCCTAACAAATAACAATAAATAACCCTTCTAATGTTTTTTTTTTCAATTATTGATTAGATACACGAGATAGTAATAAATAAATATCACGAATACAATTCAATTTTAGGCCTCATCCAAATAAAATTGTGCGGCATCCAAAATGTGAGAATGGAGTCTGTGTAGTTGATGTGACAATAAAAATGGTCACATGGTCACATGTTGATTGGCAAATGGTCGCATGGGGTTTGTTGGGTAATTTGTCAAGAGGCCAACTCATTGTGAACTTTATTAGGTGGCTAGCCTAGAATTCGAATCGATCACCCGTGGGTGGGTATGTGTTCCCCGGCCTCTACACATGCTTATGAGCCTTTGAGCACACTTCAGCCGAACTGGAACATTTTTTATTGATTGTAGGAATTTAATACTAACAACTTTAGTTTTAGTTTTATTTCCTTTTTCTATATTAGTTATTACGGATATGGAGTTAGATAGGTTCTTGGAAACTAATATGGATACACAAGATATTGTTTTCTTCTGGTATTCTTCGTCGGATAATTTTGACGTCTTTATATACCTGCATTTGTCTGTTTCGTTATTGCACCTAAACGAATGTATAATCTATATATATAAAAATGAAACCCGTTTTCCGTTGTCACGACATAACATGAAAACGGCTTGACCGATTTGGCCAATTCTTTTATTATAATATTCTTTGAAGTACGAGGATGGTTCTTACGGAGAGAAAAATTAAAAAAATTGAGTGAAAAAGTCTAAAATCAACACTTTTCTATATTCCCATACATAATATTCGTAATATAATACTTAAAAGTCAATTTGAACTTTAATACCATATCATAAAGTTCAAGTGTTAGTGGAGGGGTTCCGGGAAGGTAAATTTTTATTTTTTGACATAATGTACGTATTGTTGTCTTATCAACTTTCTTTTTTTTATCTTAGCTAGACCGGTGCTCGGTGTCCCGAATAGCAGAATAAGTATTTAAAAAAAATAAAGAATCGACTGTTAGGCGGTACGATGTTTGCCAGGCCAGAAAAAAAACAAATCAGATTGGTGTTAGTTTTATTATTACACACACTTAGTCTATGTTAGTTATTGTTATTTCCATTCAAACTCAAAACAACTTTATTCATATAGGTAAACAAGTACACTTCTGAACGTGAGAAAAGAAGTTAAATTAATTGTAAATTTACATTTACTACCAGTTCGCAAGTCAAGGGCGTAGAGCGGGCAAGAAGTACTGGCAAGAAACTTTCCGCCATTCTTTTTAATCGCTAAGTTTTGAGTCATACAAATTGTTTATTATTTACTTTGTGTTCTTCAGTATATGGACCCCTTTTGGGTAAAGGCGTCCCCCAAACTTTCCATTTGGATCTGTTCTTTGCTTCCTCCATCCATTTTTCTTCTGAAATTTTTATGATGTCGTAAGCTTATCGCTTTTGTGGTCTTCCCACGTTTCCTGTTTCTGGAAGCTCCCTCCAGCGGGTTTGGCGGTTTATCTTTTGTCTGTACAGCTTGCAATTTGGCTTGCCCATGTCAGCTGTAAGGCATTGGTTAGCGCGTCTGTGATCTTAGTTTTCGCCCTGTTCTGAACGTATTTAATCTTTTTGATTCTTAGGATGCTGATGTATCGGCCAATGCTTGTTGGGCAATAGTCACCTTGGACTTCGCTCATTCCGTAATCATCCAGGTTTCGCTCCCGTAGACCAGGGGAGAATATGTAATTTCCCTTTAAAACTTGGTCATTAGAGGAAGTTTTATTAGCTATTCCAAGCTTTTGATATCATTATTGCCACTTCTTCCTGATTATTATTTTTATTAAAATACATTTGTTTTCCTACATAGGTATATTTTCACATTTACGTAATTTTTTAACCTGAAATTCTTGAATGTATCTTTAAGACAGGCGCTTTTTTTCAGGAAAGTACGTCGTTCCCTTAAAGTTTAATATGGATTGTGTTAGAATTTGTTTTCAAGTATTGCTGAAAAAAGATGGTCGCATCATAGAATTGGAACCTTTATTAAGTGAGCCATTAATTGATTATCATGCAGTTAGTGATCTAAATATTCTTGATATGTGTCCGGATGAGGGCAGAATAACAGGGAATACAAAAATAATGCTGATTATAAAGAGAGTAAGTTGTATGTAGAGTTCTCTTTTTATTTTTAAAAAATTTAGTAGCTTGGCACTCGTTATATTTTATTAAAAATTTCCTTGTTCTTTAATATTAAGGACTATGATAATGACATATTTAACATCTGCTGTTCCTGCAACCGGTTCCTTGGTCAGTCTGAAATGACTGTCGGGTCTGGGGGCCTCAATGCTCAGTCATTGAAAGTCAACAGTCAGTGAAATAGTCAAAAACACTTTAATAACTCAATTCTGGACACATCGTTCCGTTTGTTACTGATTGTATGTTACGCTACATGATCTTCTACCATTCTTACATTTTATGTTAAATCTGATTTAATTTTAAACTTGACCGTAATTTTTAGATTAAGAAAACGGACAAGATTAGTGTTATATTTATGGATAAGGATTCCAAAGAGATCCCCGCAAAAGTAGAAAGCACTCAGCCCTATGTCTTATCTAATGGCTATGGTGTACTTATATGTTACACGCCTAAAATCTCTCTCGAAGATTCTGCTGGGTGGAAAGAGGTATTGTTTTATTTATAAGATTGGAGGGGAAAATAGCCTACGGAAGAGCCACAGAAGACAGCCACCGCAGGACATATTCACATATTTTAGTGAGTGGTTTGCCGGCCTTTAAGGGAGGAGTAAGCTCTCTTTTCAAAGCCGGAAGCCGACTACACAGTTCGCTAGTAAACAAAAATTACTAGTAAAAGCGGAGCGTGGAGCCAGCAAAGTGGTGTGGCTTAAATCTGGATTTATAACAAAACTAAAGTAATTTGTAATTTTAAATCGTTCTTTTGTGGTACCTCTGATTAAAATATAATTTTATTTTAGTTTGCAGTCAAAGTGAGATCAAATAACGTTGAAACTCTTGCTGAGAATATGAGAGGTTTTGTGTATAAAAGAATTGTATATCCTGATTCAGGTTAATATTGATTTTTTATGTATTTTATAAGATGGCCACACAATTATTCCTAACATTTTACCTAATTTATTTTTAGCTTTGTTTATGATTATACGCAATATTGTGTATATACGCATGAATGCGTTGTTTAATGAAACGTCAAAAATCATTTACGTGCGAAAGCATTCAAAATCGTCACGACTAATATTAAACTTGGGCAGGCCATGGACAATGGACATGGCACCAGTTTCACATGTATTTTTCCATGAAAATAGTTGTTAGCCTTTGTATTTTGCACTTAAATCAAGGCAGCCATCTAAGTTAAAAATGTTTTCCTCTACTTATAAACCAATACTTTTTTAAAAATTATATTTCAGATTATTCGGAGGAAGCATATTTAAAAATGCTTAAGGAAAAAAAGGTTGCCTACAGCTTCATTGCCGAATTAGGTAAGTGTAACTACTGCTTAGTATATCTGTAATGTGATATATAATTTTATTAATTACATATATGTAATACTGATACTACATATAAAGAGAAAGTATGCAAATATACGAATTATCAAAGAGAATAACATTTGCTAAATATAAATATAAAGATTTGTACACTTTCAGGTGAAACAATAAGCATTTCGAGTGACCAAGAAAATACTGAAACGGCGGCCCAAGAAGTTTATAACACACCCAGCACAAGTGACTCCTTCTATTCTCAAAACATGCAAACTCATCCTGATGCAACTCCATCTGATTATCTTTTTCAAAAAAATTACTATATCGAAAACACCAGTAATAATTTTCATGCGAATAATGTTTACCTTACAAATAGCATGTATGAAACTCCAATTGATATGTCACCTTGCTTAAATTCCCCAATTTTTGAACAAGAAAATGAACACTACTACGTTCAAGATAACGGAACAAATACAGGAATTCAGCAGGACCATAATTCCAGAGTGGAGCAACAAAACACACAAGATAGACTGTTAATTCAACCAAGCA
Organism: Pieris melete; assembly: GCA_963693345.1. Classification (NCBI taxonomy): domain Eukaryota; kingdom Metazoa; phylum Arthropoda; class Insecta; order Lepidoptera; family Pieridae; genus Pieris; species Pieris melete. The sequence continues at coordinate 3,527,020 of CAVNZK010000030.1, forward strand.
ATAACATGGAAATCGATTTGGGGAATTTAGATTTAATTGATTTTTCTCAAGATGACGGAACAAATACAGGAATTCAGCAGGACCATAATTCCAGAGTGGAGCAACAAAACACACAAGATAGACCGTTAATTCAACCAAGCAATAACATGGAAATTGATTGGGAGACTAGAATTATAGATGAACGTTTTGGACTATGGTAGAGTTTCTAAGTTGTCATGATTTAGATAAAATCATCAATACGTCAAAACATTTCATAATATCTGATTGTTAGATTAATATGTTTTAAATATATCAATCTCTTAATTTAAAAAAGTATGTTGTAAGTTTAATTATAATTAACCCTAATAATTATAAATGTGTCTATTGGTATGTTATCAAAAGCTGGCGGCTTCAACATATTTACACTTTGTGCTTGTATAGTGTCTGTGAATAAGCGCGAGGTTCGATGTCAAACTGAATATGCATCATGAAAAGACTGTCCGTCTCTCTCGCGCTCGGTCAAGCTTATGATTATAAAAGAGACAGTTATTGTTTTGCTTTTGCTACTGTTTATGTTGATCTTTACTGTACATGTTGATCTTTTTTCTCATTATTATTTTGTCTGTGATTGTTCACTTATTTGGTTGGAGGTTAGAATACTTTAAAAAAAATGTCTTATGAAATATATTCCGTCTAAACATTACCAGGACAATCTCGTGAAATGGTGTACAATGATTTAATTATTTTAAGCATCTTAATAAAAACAGTTTAATGAAAAAATGTAATTTTTAATTTGACATCAGATGCGACTGGTGTTTCTAAGAGGAGTATTGAAGTAATTGTTAGTGAAGTAAGAGTGAAGTGTGTTGAGCTAGATGGAGCTCATGTCGAAAAATGAAAAATTATTTACACAAGCTACTCTTTTACGTTCTTGGTCGGGCTTAGAACTTTTGGATCCATCCTCGTATGCACATAATATTTATATGAATTTGACATATTTTTATTTATTTACAACGATTCTGTTTACAACCCACCCAACCTTACCAGAAACCAGACTTAAAACCAGAACCAGACTTAAACCTTACTTAAAACCAGAGTAGACTAAAATATATAGCTTGGCAAAAAAGTCATATTTTTAAATATACTGTATAGTGAAATTACATTTAAGTGTGAGTACTGTGAACGCGCCAGCTTTCGATAACCGACATATATTTGGTATATTGTATTTAGGGGAAAGAAGACTTTCGGTCGTCGACCTACTCTGCCAGGGACACAAGGCTAAATCACGACCACAGGCGTGACCTACTTCTAGGAATTCCACGGGAATGAAAATAGCTAGCACGCACGCACACAATTATGACCGTAATAAAATCTATCCCTTATACAATAAAACTTTTTAAAATCTACTCAACAAATAACATTAAAATCATAAATGAAACATTAGTTTCACATGAAACAAATCAAAAAATTAAATGAATATAAGCAATCAAATATATTAGCGTTGCAAAAATAACGGAAAAATTAAGTATGGCCAGTCCAGATAAACCTCTTTCTAACCCTAATGGGGTGCAATATCTATTTGGTTCTTAGCGATTTTTATCATTTCTTTAGTATGTCTCTATAGTGTAGGTAAATATAATATACATATATAACTTGACTTGTGACCTATATCATAAATGTTTTTATGCATTCCGGGGCACAAAAATATAATATGAAATAAAGATACACATTACACATAGACGTTTAAAAAAATTCACAACTTTCTTTCAATAATAACACAGATAGGCACGCAACAGACCACATCAAACTTCAGATTTTACCTTTAAGTTAAAAATTAATGTTTTCCAGTTGTAAGAAAAATACAACAAGACGTCGGGATTTGGACGGCGGATAAACTATTCAATATTATTTATGGCGGATTAAACATTCTAGTGGTCCATACACATGTTTAATTACTATCAGTCTTCGCTTAGGAGTAAAGTAAGTAGCCTTGGGCACCATGGCCTCCATCGCCAAAAGAGTGCAAGTCGTTTTTGCCACGGTGCGCTCAACGGCATCATACGCCGATTTCTTGCCTCCGTCAATATTCCAGCCATTTTAACGGCAACAGGCATGGCTAGCCGCCGGATAGGAGTCTTTGATCCTTTGGAGAATGTGACGGGCAGGCCGTTAGTTAACGGCACCGCTTTTCTAGGAAACCTAAGCTGGTAAAGCTCGGACAAGTACCAAAGCTGGAGGGGCCGCACAGCAGGTGGAAAAAATAAACGGCAAAAATACAAGAGCCTCCAACATTGATTTTGTTCCCATTGGAGTAGAAAGTCTTGGGCTGAGGGGTTTAAGTGCACAAGCGCTAATTAAAGATAAGTTAGCGCCTGGTAGATGGTACTGGTGACCCCAGTACTGATGCTTTCCTCGCTCCACGAATCAGGACAAAACATTAATATTATGTACTGACAAATTATTATTTTAAAAAAAATAATCGAATTTTCCGCGACCTTATATTCTATAATACGTATTCTTGTAATTTACAGTCTGTCACTTCAAAAGTTTAGAGAATTTGACATTTCGTTAATATATGTGACGTGTCGCTCGAGAATTTGACTTAAACACTAAACATTTACATTCCAATTTCCATTTTCCAGCTAAAAGAAATAAGATCAAATTTTATTTACGTTTAATTCTGGTTCGTAAATAATGAAGTGAAAAATCATTACATATTATTTAAGTGTAACTATAGACTTGTAATTTTTCATCATATATGAAATAAACCAATTATAATGTCTACCTTACGCGAACGACAATTAAGTGAGTTTTATTAAAATTACCTCAAAATTGATACATTTATTTAAATTGCCTAAATTCGCCACTCATTTTTACTATAATTTACGGTGGAATTATACAAAATAACATCAAATATTTCAAGTCTAAAACTAGTCACAAAAATTTATTTTCAGATGCTTTGAAGCAAATGTTAAATCTTAATGAACCTCTAACTAAAGCAGTTGCTAATGAGCCTACATGGAAGGTACTTGTGTATGACAGGGTGGGACAGGATATTATTTCCCCCTTAATATCTATTAAGGAACTGAGAGAATTAGGAGTTACACTTCATGTGTAAGTATATACAATTTTAAACTTTATTGTAGGGATGTGACATTCTGCATAAAAATTAGATTTTTTATTAATCGATTATTTTTTTAGCGTCAATAATCGATTAATAAATAATCGGTTTTCCTTAAAAAAATAATCGATTTTTTTAATAATCGATTTTTTCCAAATTTTTTAATTAATTTCAAAATAAACACCCTAAATATTTTTCATGGTTTTTAAATTAAAAATAAACAATAGAAATATAAACACAAATAAACGTTTAAGAATAATCAAAATCGTAATTAACTTAATCTCGTTTTGATAGATTTTGATAAATGCTGAGTGTATTCCTTTTCAGTAGCACATTGCAGTATTTTTGTTCTTTTAAATTGTATGTAGTCTTGTACTGCGAAATAAATTTATTTTACTTTTAAATTATAGCGTTCCATTCAAACTTGAGTTTTTGTAAAATTAACTGCTTTTATCATCCTTTTGATGTTTTACAAAAAACATAATGTCGGGAGGTGGCAGATAAAAAATCGATTATGATTGATTTTCTATTATAAAAATAATCGATTTTTAAGCGATTAATTTAAATATAAAAATCGCATTAAAAAATCGATTTTACTTTTAAAAAATTTATTAAAATTGATATTTTTAATAATCGATTATTTTTTCACATCCCTACTTTATTGCAAATGCTTGGGACAATGTTTTTTAATAGAGAGTTGAATATATGAATTTGAATTATGCTGAGCTTAGACATATTTTATTATGAAAACTGTTTGAGTCTCGATTAGCTATATATACATATGAAATGTTTCTTATTAGATAAATATACTTTATTGTGAATCTCATATTTAAAATTATGTACTTATGTTTGTCCTAATAGTAAAACTTATTAAGGTACAAGCTAATGTAATAAACAAATTATTTCAGCCAGTTGCACTCTGACAGAGACCAAATTCCTGAAGTGCCAGCTGTATATTTCTGTGCACCTACTGAAGAGAATCTGGGACGAATTTGCCAAGATTTAGATAATGGTGTCTATGACCAGTATCACTTAAACTTTATTTCACCAATAACAAGACAGAAATTGGAAGATCTTGCAGCATCTGCCATACAGTCTAATTCAGTTATGAGTATACAAAAACTGTTTGATCAGTATTTGAATTTTATCTGTTTAGAGGATGATCTATTTATAATGAAACACCAGCAATCTGATTCATTATCTTATTATGGTATGTATCAATCACACACACACACACACAGGAACAGGACAATTTTAATAGTGAATTTGATAAACAAAGCCGTTTTTACAACAGATAGTGCTTAATAGATACTCTCTGATTATACATTGCTATTCTATTTATTAATTTCTTATTTCTTTCTTAGCCATTAATAAAGGTGACACAAAAGATACAGAAATGGAGGCTATCATGGATGATATAGTGGAAAGTTTATTTTCCGTTTTTGTAACTCTAGGTAAGTCTTAAATTATTTTGAAAAATATATTTTAAGAAAGAAAACATTGTGATATTTTATTATATAAAAAAAGATAGATTTTTAATTAAGTCTTAAATTCAAAAATCATTTATTCATGTTGGTAACACAATGTACACTTGTGATTAATGCTTCTATTTTTACATTTACTGCCAGTTCTCAAATCAAGGGCGTAGAACGGAAGAGAAGAACTGGCAATAAACTCTCCGCCACTCTTTTTAATTGCCATGTTTTTTTTACACAACGTTTGTAAGGAGCTGCAACTATTACACCATGTTCCACATGATATCTTACAGTACATTGTAATTGATAATAATAACATAACGTCTGGCTATGATAGTTATTCAATGGGTACAAACTAGCATATAAAATATATTATAACTAAAAATAAAATATAGCAGTGGGTTAATTACTCTTTTGTTCACCATTTCACTTAACTTGCATTTCACTTCTATTGAATAGAGAACAAATTTACATTTTGTAAATAGGAATATAGCTTTAGCTTCATTTCGCTGATGTGATCATATTTTTTCAGGCACTGTACCAATTATTCGAAGCAGCAAAGGAAATGCTGCAGAGATGGTTGCAAAAAAACTGGATAAAAAGCTTAGGGAGAATCTTTGGGATGCTAGAAATAATCTTTTTCATGGAAATACTGGACAAGGGAGCACTTTTAGTTTCACCAGGCCCATGTTAATACTATTGGATAGGAATATTGATATGGCTACACCTCTTCACCACACTTGGACTTACCAGGCCCTGGCTCATGATGTACTCAATCTTTCACTAAACAGGTATATTAAAAATTAAGTACGTCTGAATTTTAGTTCATAGCTTCAATTATTATATGGAGAATAGGGGCACATGCACTAAGATACAAGTCAAAAGGCAAGAAATAAGGAGACATAAATGGCAATGGGCTGGACACATGATAAGAGGAAAAGGCAAATGTAGTAAAATTGGGACACAATACCCTAGGGAAGGAAGTAGAGGAAGACTACAAAAAAATGGGAAAGCGACATCAGACAAGAGTAGCAGGAGTGATGTGGAACAGGGTGACCCATGAAAGACACAACTGTAAAAGGTTGAAGTAGGCCTTTACCGACTGGCAGACAGATCTGCAGAAATCAAGCAAGATCCGAATATTAAAATTGTTTTTTTAACCTTCTTATACCTAGTTTAATATAATAATCTATGTTTATGTGTATACCTAAGTCAATCTGAATAAAAGGCTATATTATTATTATTTTTATTAGGGGCACTTTAGTGCTTGAATTTTACTAACTTATAGATACTGGCAAACATCTTGAACTTGATCAGTTCGCGTTCGGTTCTCGTAGCATCCACACGCACTTTAAGTTGTTCTCGAACCGGTTCATATTGTTAGTGATGTGACACTGTCGATAAAATGGACAAATTCGTCACACGATCATCTTCAAATCCAGACCTGGCTAGTAATACCGCCAAAAGACCTGGGGATGATTTAAACCAGTGGAATTATCCAAAGAGGATTGCGGTTCCCAAGCGTATACCGAGAGACGCCACCACCTCAACAAGCAACCGCTACAGCAATCTCCCAGTGGATAAGAACCATGATATCTCAGAGCCTTTTAAAAAAGCCTCTAAAAAGAAGAATACTAGACGTGTCCCACCAATCGTTATCGAACTACGTGAAGATTGGACACACCAGAAACTAAAGGACGTAATTGAGAAGTACAACAAAAGCTACCATCTTGAATACAAAGGTAGTAATCGAGTCAAAATACAATGTTACTCATCTGAGAGCCATCAACTCGTCAAAACTGGACTCCTCAATGAAAATGTGTCATTTCATACGTTCACCAGGAAGGATGAAAAAATGCCTAAAGTGGTTGTCAAAGGTCTTCCAACGAACGTGATCGATTGCCTACCAGCGGAACTGGAGTCCCTTGGCTTTGCTGGCGCCACTGCCACCCAGGTTAAGCTGAGTAAGCCAGTTCAATGCCCCCCGGTAATAATAAAACTTCCCACAGGGACTGATATGGCAAAGTTCAAGCAAATAAAGTACCTGGCTAACTGCGTTGTTGTGATCGAGCGCTACAAAACTAGTAGCAATAACTGCACCCAGTGCTACCGATGCCAGGGTTTCGGTCATGCTTCCCGAAACTGTAATAGACCCGCTAGATGTGTCAAATGCTCTCTGGAACATCCAACTTCACAGTGCCCCAAAAAGGGCTTCATAGAAACTGTTCGTTGCTGCAATTGTGGTCAAGATCACGCAGCAAATTACTCGCTGTGCAAAGAGCGGGTTAAGTACCTTGAACGTATCAAGACCAAGAGAGATTCGTTTCGCAACGCCATCGTGAAATCAACCCACGCGGCTACCAAGCGAAGCATGCCCCTCCAAATGTTTCCCGTTCAGGCAGCAGTGGCTCCAAAGTGCCATGATTCTCAACCATTGCCAACGCGTGTGCCTCTAAGGACTGCCCCACCGAGTGAGGACCGCACAAACACCCGCCAAGACACGACGACGAGTGAAATGCTTCAAATTCTTACAACTATCAAAACCCTCAAGAAGGACTTCATAAAATGTGATACTTTCATGGACAAAGTAATCTTAATTCTGTCTCACCTTGGTCATTATGTTTAACCTCAATGAACTACGTGTATTTTATTGGAATGCCGATGGTATTCACAAAAAGCAGCAGGAACTAGCTGAACTGGCGGTAAGAGATCTCAACGTTGACATCATCGCACTCAACGAAACTAGACTAACAAAGCGGCTTACCCTTCAAATTCCAGGCTTTTCCTGCTATCGACTCGATGGCCGTGCCGATGGCTCTGGTCAGGGTGTTGCTATCTTGGTTAGGGCCGATTTAGAACACGATCTTGTTTTAACTCCGCCAACCCTTAACTTAGAGGCCATAGGAATATCCCTTTATTTTAACCACGGCAAAATTACCATTTATTCCGTTTACCAGTCACCCAATATGCCCTTGCTCCCTAGTGACTTAAACGCCCTATTTTCGTCAAATAATAAAATATTAATTATGGGTGATCTCAATGCTAGGCACCCCTATTGGTCACCTGGCCCAACTAACACCCATGGTAATACAATTTACGAGCTCATGCTCGACGATGAAATGATTGTTCATGCACCTAGTGAGCCTACCCTAGTCCATTACAATGAAAACAGGCTAGCGACCAACCCCGATTTGTTACTGACTAAAAACATCTATACAGTTGACTCAATTGAGACCATATATGCACTTTCCTCCAACCACCTCCCAGTATTTGTACGTCTCGCTATTAAAGCGCGTCGCAAGCCCATTCTTAAGCTAAATTACGCAAAGGCTGACTGGAATGGTTACCGCTCATATTTAAATAGATATATTTCCTTACACAAAGCGAACTTTAAATCTCCCGATGATATTGACTCCGCCATCTCAAACCTTCAAAGCTCTATAATCTCTGCTAAAAACGTCAATATCCCGGTTACAACCCTTAAACCTTGGGATACCTCACTGCCAAGAAGTATTAAAAGAAAAATAAGAAATAAAAATCGCTTACGACGCTATTCTGCTAAAGAAACGAATGCTGTAACCCGTAAACTTATAAATCTTGAAGTGAAATACCTTCAACAAGATATCAATGCTGCATTAAAAAACCACCGTGACAACCTGTGGGATCGTAAACTTAGGAAAGTTGACAATCCGTGTGCCGATTTATGGCGCATTGCCAAAGGGCTGAAATCAACTTTTCTCCCATCTTTAGCCCCTCTCAAAACTAAAGATGGTTCCACAACTTTAAATGCTAAGGAACAGTGTGAAGTTTTAGCTAATACCTTTTCTCACAACATGTTACTCACCCAAAACTGGATCAGCGACGAGCAGTCCGCTGTCGATGCCTCCTGGTACTCCCTAGACAGCCTTCAGCAAGACGGTTATCAAATTCAACTGGTCAAACCAGCTGAAGTAGCCAATTTTATATCTTCACTCAAAACTCGTAAAGCAGCTGGACCGGATGAAATCTCGAATCACCTAATCAAACGACTACCCCAAAAATGTATTGTGTTGCTAACAAAATTATTTAATGCCTGCTTACTGACTACATATTTCCCTGAGGCGTGGAAAATAGCAAAAGTCATAGCTATACACAAGCCGGGCAAAGACCCATCTGATCCTGTAGGTTATCGCCCAATTAGCCTCTTACCCTGCCTAGGCAAACTTTTCGAAAAGATTTTATGCAACCGACTTCGCCGGGCTACCGAACACATAATAATTGATGAGCAGTTTGGCTTCCGTGAAGCTCATTCATCTACCCAACAGCTCGCTAGAGTAGCTGAGGCTGTGTCTCATGGACTCAATTTGCGTGAATCTACAGGCATGTTCCTCCTAGATATTGAGAAAGCATTTGACACGGTCTGGCACCAAGCCCTTATCCACAAACTGCTAAAAATTGGCGTACCTATAGCAATAATCAAAATAATGAAATCGTACTTAACCCATAGATCTTTCAAGGTGCACATAAATAGTACACTCTCTTCACCTAAACTAGTCCCAGCTGGAGTCCCCCAAGGTTCAATTCTTGGCCCCCAGCTATTTTTACTATACCTTAACGATATACCCATTCAAACACGCACTAATCTCGCCTGTTTTGCCGATGATACGGCATCCTTTACTTCCTCCAAAGACCTGGATTTGATCATAAGTCGCCTGCAACTTTCACTCGACTTATTGACCACCTTTTTCAGGAAGTGGAAATTAAAAATTAACGCCTCTAAAACAGAGGCAATTATGTTCTCCGGGACTAGATCGCTGCCTACTCGTACCCTCAATATTGAAGGATATGCAATTCCATGGAGTCGCTCTGTTAAGTATCTGGGTGTCATATTAGACAACAAACTAAACTGGACCCTTAACACACAATACATCAGGCTCAAGAGCATGAAGGGTTTGAATGCACTGAGCCCCATCTTAAATAGAAGATCTTGCCTCAGTAGCAAAACAAAGCTAAGTGTATATCGAACCTTAGTACGACCCTGCATAACTTATGCCTGCCCAGTATGGAGCAGTACGTGCCCTACTAATTTAAATAGCTTACAGGTTGTCCAAAACAAAGCATTGAAATATGCATTTAATACTCCGTTTCGAACAAACCTCCAAAAATTTCACAATAAAATTAAGTTTCCGACTATTTATCAGTTTATATTTAAATTATCAAAAAAATTCTATTTACATAACAACCGAAAAAGTAAAAATAAATATATTAATAACCTTTGTAAAACGCGGATGAAAAATTTACCTTATATCGATAAATACAACAGATACAAATTACCCCATCACTTGTTTCTTGAGTGCGATGAATAACTGGTTATCAGTGGCCCGCGCAGGTGCGCGAGTGTTGGCCATCGCGTCGCGCGCGACCTCCGGCCTTATTATTAATATATATAGACTTGGATAACGCGCGCGTTGCGTGACTGATGCTCGCGCTAGCCTTAGCGGGTGACTGTTCCTATTGTGATTGCTTGCCGTCCACTCTTTTGTTCTCGGTGCTACCTTATTTATTGTTATAACTATATTTAGTTATTAAAATTAGGCATGTCAAAATGCAAATCTCACCTAAAGATTGCATAATTACGAGGTAGCTTACCTTATTGTTAAAAATTGTTTGTTATTGTTAAAACCTTTCGTAACATTATAACTTTAGTTTTATAAATTTTATAAGTTTTTAAAAAAGCAAAATAGCTGTAAAAACGTGTCTAGTTGTAAGCTTGTTACATTCCAGGAAATAATGTACACTGGATATGTAGCACTATAAATTTTTGTGAAACAAAATAAAGAATTTTTGAAATTGAAATTGAAACATCTTGAACAAATATCCTTGCCTGCGCAGAAGCGATTTTTAGGTATCACTGGGAGGGGGGCCGGTGATGTGCGGCGGCGGGAGAGTGACGTGAAGATCGCGTGATTGGTAAATCAGTTGACGTTTGTTTCCCGCGCTGCGCAAACTTTACCCCACTCCCTTGTTTAATGTTCAAGATGTTTGCCGGTATCTGTAACAATTGTTGTTCTGAAAAATGTACCAATATTGTGATTTAACCGGTTTTAGCATATTTTTTGTAATACTGAGTTTCGACAATATTTTTGTTGCAGAGCTGTAGTACCAGAAAACTCTGGTCCAGCTTTACCTGGACAGAAAATGAAAACCAGAACTTGCGATTTGGACTCCAAAGATCCTCTCTGGTGTGAACATAAGGGCAGTCCATTCCCAACCGTTGCTGAAGCGATTCAGGAGGATCTTGATAAATATAGGTACTTTCAAAATTTATTTTTTTGTTTTAATTGCTGTTTTATTAGATCAGTATTTCTGGTCAATTTATACTTTATGGTTGCAACTCCCAAACATCAAATCCAATAGGTTTTGACATACGGGAGTCAGACTTAGCGCTCAGAAATTTATATTTGTTATATAATCACATGGATTATGAATTACTGTTATGTTGAATAGGAGTTCAGAAGCAGAAGTAAAAAAGCTGAAAAGCTCAATGGGTTTAGATGCAGATAGCGATTTAGCTCTGAGTTTGGTCAGCGATAACACTCAGAGGTTGACAAGCGCTGTCAACTCGCTGCCACAGCTTATGGAGAAAAAACGGCTAATCGATATGCACACTACTATAGCTACAGGTTTGTGCTATTATTATTACAGAACATATAAATAAACGTCAAGCCAAATTCTAGTTGTACGATAGGCAGTTAAAAGTTAACAAAAAACCAGTGCCGCTACATCCTAAACAAGTTTAGAATGGTCTAAGGCATGCCGGTTTCCTAATGATGATTTCTATTACCGTACAACTGAATGATAAATCCGCACATAGTAAGTCCATTTTTGCACATCCGGGGATCGAACCTATGACCTCAGGGATTAGAGTCGCACGCAGAAGCCGCTGGGCCAACACTCTAACGTATTTGCAATCCCAAACAATTAATAAAAGATCTTATTTTGCATGTGTACACTCTTTACAACGTCATTCGTTTTAACATACATACACATACATAAAAATAAAAAAGGGTGCGTGTACTTATGTACTTACTCATTATAATTTAACCAATTGGTTTTTTTTTTCCCTATAACGAAAAAACATGCTCGGTCCCTTAAATTTTGTTATAAAGAACTTAACACTGTACTTACAAAATTAAGTATTTCCACTTTAGACTAAATGCGCCTTTTATGTCACTTGGATTGGAATGTTGTATATAATTATACTTTTAAGCTATTGCATAGATTATAGGCTTTGAGCGCGGCGACCGAATCAAGAAATTCCGTAACGAAATAAACCTAACACACGATGACGTAATATAGGTGCGGCCAATACGCGTTAGGGTGGGACAGAACGCATATTGCGTATTCACATCTCTCTGACGAGATTGGTGACGTAGCGTAAGCGCGGCCGGTGCAAAGACAAAACTTACTTCAAAGAAAAAAAAATCTCCTTAATTAAAAAATTCATTAATAATTATAATTGTTGTAATTATAAGTTGATAAAAAATGCTATTTAATAGCTTTATCGCGGCAGTCCCCGAGTGCCACACGTTTTATTTTTTGTTTACGGTTTTTCTGTATGTCAATAACTTAAAAAATTCGTGAAAGATTAATGACTTTTCTCCCGATTTCGACATGCCTCATTGGTTATGACGGCCCAAAGCTTATAACATCGCTGCAGTTATCAGTCCAGACTTATAATAACTATTTTAATCCACATTTTAGCTATACTAAACGTAATAAAATCCAGGCGGCTGGACTCGTTTTTTGAATTGGAAGAGAAAATAATGAGTAAAAGCAGCGCAGTTGAGAGCAAAACTGTACTAGATCTTATCTCTGATGAGGAAGCCGGTACTCCAGAAGACAAAATGCGTCTTTTCATCATATATTATCTGTGTACTTCGCAATTAAATGAAGAAGAATATAAGAAATTCGAGGCCGCTCTCCAAACGGCCAATTGTGACATCCAGGCTATGGCGTATATGAAGCGATTGAAGTAAGTTTTGTTTGAAAAACAAATTTGGTTGCATAAAACATTTTTGGGGGTGATATTGCGTTCATTTTAATATTCTCTTGAAATAAAACTCGTGAGATCAGGATTTAAATTGTAAACTAAATAAATGTGATATCAATAGAATATAATATATAGATATATATAAAGGGTTTTTCAACAAGAACTTTGTTTTCTAAAACAAAATAAAACAAAGAATTTAGAGGAAAATGAATAAAATTTTTATTGTATTACAAAGAGAAAAGTTTGGCAATTATGAATGAAAAATGATATCTGGCAAATGTCCACCACGACCACGCTGACAGATGTTGATTCTTTCATCAAAATTTTTAATCACTTTTTGGCAAAATGGAGGGTCTATTTTGTTAATGACATCACGGATTTTGAGTTTTAAGGCTGCAATCGATTCGATTGGCTCCGTATAGACTCTGTCTTTAACATAGCCCCACAAAAAATAATCCAGTGGTGTTAAATCACACGATCTGGCTGGCCACTTAACAGCTGAATTTCGCGAAATTATGCGCTCGGGAAATTTGGTTTGCAATAAATTGATCGTTTCATTGGCTGTGTGACATGTGGCACCGTCCTGTTGAAACCACATTTCAGTGATATCCATGTCATCAATAATAGGCCAAAATTTAGTGGTTAACATCTCGCGATACCGTGATCCATTGACTGTTACCGCATTTCCAGCCTTATCTTCGAAAAAAAACGGCCCAATCACGCCTCCAGACCACATAGTGCACCACACAGTAACACGTTGAGTATGCAAAGCCTTCTCAATAATTGCTTTAGGATTTTAGCTTTAGCTTTAATTCCTGCACCAGTTAAATCTTGTAAGGCTTCAAAGCCAAATCCTTTCGCAAAATTCGCCATGTTGTGCTTTTGGATAACCCCAATTGTTGAGAACGTCGTGAAATTGACAAATTTTGATCTTCTTCAACACTGTGGCTCACGGCGGCGATGTTTACTGTTGAACGACCCGGTCGAACACGTGTTGGTGTTGGCACATTTTGTACCGAGCCTGTCGACTCAAATTTCGCGACCAAATTCTTAACAGCGGTCTCAGAAGGACGATTATGCTGGCCGAAAATATCACGAATTTTACGAAATGTAACTTTAACAGAACCACCATTTTTATAGTGGATTTGAATTATTTTAATGCGATTTTCGAGCGAAATTGAATTCATTGTAATAATTGCCAAAGCACCTGCTACGAATACCGCCAAAAACTAAATGTCAAAACTATCACGTTCTCGGTGTTGCCACAATTGAAAAACAAACTTCTTGTTGAAATACCCTTTATATAGAAAAGTGTCATTTTTGAAATTTATCATCAGATGTTAACTGATACCACTGCCCATAGACACTCTTAATACCAGAGTACTTGCGAGTGCGTGCCAGCATTTTAAGAATAAACTTATTGATCAAATCAAAATATAGGTAATTTATTCATTCAAGACTTGCTACCTGGCAACTGTCTGTTAACCTTTTAAATCAAAGAATATTTGTTGGCTGCTATTACATTGTGGTTGTCGTCACTTGTTAAAGTAGTTAATTATAATAATAAATAAGAATTAACGTTTAACCTCCATCAGAAATAGGTGTAATGTATTGGGTATAATTTACATTTTCATGACTTTATTTATTTAGATTTCGTTGCGAGAAACACAGTACAATTAAAAAAATATAAAAAACGAGGGAAACTGGCGGCCTTATTGTTTTCGAGCGAACTCTGCCAGGAAACACCTTATTATAAATTATCAAATTTCAGGAGCTTTACAAAGATGTCGAGCCAATATGAAGGTGGTGGAACTAAAACAGTGTCGATGTTTTCAAAACTCGTCTCACAAGGCTCTTCATTTGTCATGGAAGGGGTCAAAAACTTAGTTGTCAAGAAACACGTAAGTTGCGTTTACATCATAAAAAATGCTTGTGTTTAGTAAGTCAAATGTGATAATCGGCCGAGTTAAAGTACCCTCATCAAAATTTATTAAATAAACGAATTTCGAACACACTGCCTGTCTTCGTTAGACTAGGTCTTAATTAATTAATTAGGTATTTTCAAGTATCCTTTGGGGACCTCATAGACTAGCGGTCTTGTTAAGTGGCAGCTAGATGAGGGGTACCGGGTTCGATTCCCGGTACGAGGACAAGTTTTAATTTAATTTCAATATGCTCTCGGCCTTTGGGAGGGTTGTGCGGTACCGGGCGAGTGCTTAAACCGTACATGAGGACACGGTCTATCACACGGTTTCTAAAGACAAGCACGAAATATAAAAAATCCTATACTTGACGCTGGCTAATGCACAAATCGTGCCAGAGCCATTAAAAAAAAAGGGTGCGTGTACTTATGTACGCGCGTAAGAAGTTATACTTCTTTGGCTTTCTTTATTTTTTAAAAATATTAAATAATTAATAACAAATATTTAACGTTTTTAATTTAATAATATTTAGTATATTATTCAATTATTAATGAATATTAATAATAATAATTATTATTTTATTATATTATTAATTCAATTTAATAATTACGTATGTTTCATAACCTGTTAACTAAGTAACAATAGGTCTTTGTGAAAAAGCATTGCTAAATTTCTTTGAAAAAATAATTAAAACTCCTTTATTTGTTTAAAAAGTATATGTCATTATGTTCATTCAAAATTCTTGGCATAGCTGCTAACTTCACGCATATTCTATTTCTTTTTACTTGTAGATTGTCTTATTCCCATCTCGCTCGCGCACGTAATAATCACACTGACAACTTTGTGTCTCAGGTGCGCGCGCATCGTAAAATTTCACTCTCATCACTTTTTCATAACGCGCCTAAAGAAGTACATATAACTTCAAAAAAAAAAAAGTATCCATTCTGTTTCCAAATTGTTTGTTTGCATAAAATTAAAATTGTTATATTAATCAGAAACTACCGGTAAGTCGCACAGTGGAGTCCGCGTTGATCGGATCGGGAGATGATTTGACTTGGTTCGACCCTCGCACGGCGCGAACGGACGCTGCGGCTCGTGCCAGGGCGGCGAGGCAGCCGCCGCCGACTGACGCGGTTGTCTTCATTGTGGGCGGTGGCAGTTACATCGAGTATCATAATCTTATCGATTTCGCTAAGGTATGGCTTATATTAGATATTGTTTAACCTCAAAATAAGGGGTTTCGGGGGTTCTGTGTGTGTGTGGGAACAGTAGAGTAACAATAGGGTGGCAGGGCTGGCAAAATGCCACGGGACTCCCAAAAGGGCCCATGCCTAAGAGGTATTATGTTCTATGGATGAATGTGAAGTCTCCATTACGCATTGGGCTAGTGTGGGGACTACAGACCATTCCCTCTCGCCTAAGACAGGAGGCCTATGGCCATTAGTGGGACATTAGAACATCATGGAAAATATCGAAGTTTATTAAAATTAAACTGAGTACAACGTGAAGATTTTTACTGATAGGGCCCCATCAAAAGAATTTTCCACGGGCCCCAGATGGTATAGTTACGCCACTGTGTGGGAACTAGATAATATTTAAATTTGTTCTGTTTAGAAAGAACTAAATGGCGATGCCTTCTGCCCCACCTAGGGGTTATAGGATATTTAGTATGTTTGTCAACAAATTTATCAGAAGTCAAGTTTTATCATCAGATTTAAAAGTGTTTGAGATATTTAATTTCTAGATGGAACATATATATTGGTACTTAACTATGTTATTGCAGTTGACAGGTATCCGGAAGTCGGTTTAATTTTTCTATGCTTTTGATTACGCTAATGTGTTTGTTTTAATCAATTTCTAAAATACTGCTGGTTCATATTGAAAAAAATGTATTCGATACTCCATATCGCAGAATATCGATTTGTGGATGAAGCCGCGGGAGGCAATTTACACACGGCTAAATGTATAAAATATTCAACATTAATTAGCAAATAATTTCTCGAATTATACAATTGCACCACGAGATATATTTAATATTGGTAAAAATATGTTACGTAAATGTTACAGCAACAAGCGGCGAATGGGGTGAATAGAAAGATAATTTACGGAGCAACTACACTTCCGAACGCATCGCAATTTCTCAAACAACTCTCGCTTTTGGGTGAAGAACTACAGTGAACATTCCTTTAATAATAAAATGTGTTATAACTGTGTTACCGTGAGTTCTACAGAACCATATTGTAATAAGCCAATGGCGCTACAACCCTTTTGACCTCAGATTGCATCCTTTGATCATTTTTATTTCATAGACAAGTAGGTCATTGAACTTCTGTCTGACACTATCGATTTTTGGATTTGAGACATGCCGTGAGTGTCCATGAGTTAGACAAGGTCCATTGGTGCCTATCACCTCGGGGATGAGAGCCGCACCTTAAGGCCATCACTGCTTTGTCATTAACATATCCACTATTTATATCCATAACAAGCTGAGGGATGCTTTGTAATATATTACTTTAGGTGGAATATTCTAGAAATTGTGTGCGTAGGGTTAAAAATTATAACATGATTATTTTGTCGTGTACATTTTTTGTGTAACTTTCAGCTAGCTCACGGTAACCCTAATAAATATATTTATTAAATCAAAACTTTTAAACTAGTAATAACATGAAATTACCAAATTTCAAATAAGGTTATGCAATTTTGTATTTAGTTAATGTGTACATAAAACATATATGCTGAGGATAAATAAAAAACTATTCAACAAGTTGGCATTTTATTTACATTGACATTGAAAATAGAGCTAACATCTATTATCTACTAATAAATTTTGATTGTTCAGAACAAGAAGTATAAAATCTAGATCACATGATCACTACAGATTTTAACCCATAATTTCACTTCACACCTCGAATAACGGACAGACGCAATGTGGAAAAAAAATCACAACCAAAATAAGAAAATGTAACTTTTGATCACATCCAAAATCAACAATCTACTGTGCTAAATAAAAATGTGTTAATTGTCAACACAACAATTTTCGAAAAATATCTTTGGTACGTTCAAAACAACGTACAAATAAGAATACATTTGAAAAGGAACTCGTATATAAGGATGTTTATAAACTGTTTACGCTTTGTGAGACGGTTTGCTTGGCGTCTAAGAGATATTTTATTAGGATCTACGGAATATAGTTGAAAAAATTTAGACTTAAATATTGTATATAATTTTCGACAGATAAGTGTGGCACCCGTGAGCGAGACCATGATACGTCTACACAGAAATAATATAGACAAACAGCAAAACAAACCGCTCGCCAATGCGTAATTTGCCAAAAAACATAAGGAATACAGTCATGATATGATTTTGGCACAGTCAAACAAAAAAAGAGCAGATGATATAGATTCTGGGTGAAACATTGCTTTCCATAAACATTCTCTATGCAAAACCATTGTGCTCAATATTTTATTAAATAAAAGAAATGAAGCATCCAGAATAAGAATTCACAAACATTTAGAACAGCTCTTATTTAAACATTAGACATAAGGCGAGACCTTAATTATATTTAGCATTAGATAATTTCTTATATAAGCTGTATAGAAAAAAAGTAGAAACAAAATTCTGTCATATTTCGTCGTCTTAGAAATCGAAATTTCAGTTTGGTTATTAAAAGAAACGTGAAATGCCATCGTATTAACCGAGAATCTCTTATTAAACATAATTTTATAAATATAATTTTTTGTTTCATAACTTTTAAATTTATCACTATTATGAGTTAATGATATTGTTTAACAAATTTACCAAAATAATCATTAATATGCAGTATTTAGCGTTAACTTAAAATTGGCAAGTTACAAATCAAAAATTCTCATATTCAAATAATTGTACTGAGCGCGTAATCGCTTACAAAACTATTATAATAATAACAAGGCTAAAGGTTATCCAATAATAAACTACAGATTTTAATACATAAACAACGTATCATTAAAAATATTAAATCACATAGACACTTGCATTATATTGTTAAATAAATTTAATTTTTTTAATATAATTATAAAATGTATGCACATAAGAAATGACAAAAACTTAATACTACATTAAAAAAAACAAAAGAAGTTGAATATATATTACGTTTATAGTTAAATAAAATATTCAGTAAATATGGCTTTAATGATGGCACACATTCAGACATTATCATAATGGCCATAAAGTATACATTGATTCAAGCCACAAATTAATTTCACAAATACTATAGAATACCTATAAACAATACAATAAACATTTAATTGGATGATAATTTTAATAATTAAAGTCATGGAATGTTTTTAAAATACCAATAAGATTATTAGAGGAATGTTGTTTAATACAGAAAATAGTAAAATTTTATATCAAAATAAACTTGACAATTCTAATTCTTCATAAATTTTATATTTTAAAAATATTATAATTATAATCTATTTATTTGTGTTAGTTAAGATAATAATAAGGAATAAGAAAAAATGAGATTCAATGGTCAGAATATATAAGATCTATTTTGTCATGATATTATAATAAAGAGAGCTATCAGAATTTGAAGGAATAAACAAGAATAGCATTAAAAAATCATTAAGGTGAGAATTAACTATGTTGAACATTTGAAGGGATACAGGCTCATTAGTAACAATTATCACAACTTTGATCACATTTTGTGAACCCACCTAGATATTTTTAAATATTTCAACCTACTGACGTGATTTATTTCGATAATATGAATAGAATATTTATATTTTCAGTCTTAGACAGATATTTAAAAATACTTTCCCTACTGATGTGTTCTTTCTATACAATTTGCAATATAAGAGGCAGACACTAGAAGGCTGTTGTTGTTTTTTACTAAATTTACTTTTGTTTCCTTGAAGTACAAAGACTGCTTGACAAAACAATGATTTTTGCTAATGGTTATAGCAATTTATCAGTCAGCTAAGGAAGCGTTCAAGTATTACGCCACGAAATTTTTGGGGATTATTGACCCCCCCCCCCCATGTAACGCGCCGTAACGTTTTTCTGTACCCAAGTATACTAAAACGTTTCGTGACACTCT
The DNA here is from genome assembly GCA_963693345.1 of Pieris melete. Classification (NCBI taxonomy): domain Eukaryota; kingdom Metazoa; phylum Arthropoda; class Insecta; order Lepidoptera; family Pieridae; genus Pieris; species Pieris melete. Next base: position 3,546,626 of record CAVNZK010000030.1, read on the forward strand.
AACTACTAAACTAAAGTACTGGAACGTCGAAAATAATATTAACAATAACGCGTAATTCAATCCCCGCCCCGCATCGTAACGTTTTACAAAATATATATATATATATAATATTTAAACCCCCATTTTTTTACGTAATACTTGAACGCTCCCTAAGGAGTATCCAGCTATGGCATGAACATTCTTTAGGCCCAGATGAAATGCATAATTCTATCATAGTCATAGAAGAGTATTATAAGACAACATTGAATCCAACAGTGCAATAGGTATATAATATAATATATTATTTACTTGAATCATGTATTCTTCTCTAGACATAGGAAGGATTGAGTTTTAGAATAAGTAGTAAAACTTACAATCTATATTAAGCATAATATACCTTTTAATGGCTATAATATATAGGATTATTATATAGGGCTTACAAATGTACCATAATATATATTGATTTCCAATAAAAATTCATAAATAGGAAAAATCAAGGAAAAGTTTTGCGTTTTTCAAGGCAGTTTTTGCCGCGCACCACCACTCTGTGGAACCAGCTGCCCACTGAAGTATTTCCGAACCAATTCGACTTAGGGTCCTTCAAGAAAAGAGCGTACCACTTCTTGAAAGGCCGGCAACGCACTCGCGAGCCCTCTGGCATTGAAAGTGTCCATGGGCGGCGGTATCACTTAACATCAGGTGAGCCTCCTGCCCGTTTGCCCCCTATTCTATAAAAAAAAAAAAAAAAACACATAATCCAGATCCAATATAATCAGTTTAGGGGTTTTCAATAAAAATATTAAATAAAAATATAGCCCATTTGATTAATTTCCAACAATAAAAATAATGCAACAAAACCTCTAGACAAGATGGATAATTCAGAAAGACTTAAAGAAGGTATACAATTTCACACTTTAAAATTAAACGCTTTTAAAATTACACATCTAGGTGCCTTGTGATCAACTAGCAGTGACTATCAGGTTATCACAACATCCCATGTCAAAACTATAAACTATTTTTCTTTAAGTTCTTTCTGAAGCACCGTTTTATTCAAAACCGTTGAAATATTTTAAGCCTTTTCAAGTTAACATTATTTGATAATTTGCTTTATATTAACAACATCCGCAACAATCCTAAAAATTGAAATTGATAATCACCATTTATTATTAATAAGTGTAACAAGATTAGAATCCTAAAGAGAAGACAATCTACCTATAATATAATAGTTATATAGTTAAAACTTTATATCAGCTATGATTACACATTTTCAGTAAAGCACTCACATGGACTTCATCATTTAACTGACATATTGAATGCCTAGGTTCTATATCAAATTTTCTATAGAGAAGAATGGTTGTAAGTGGACTTCTTCTTGAGAAAATTTACACCTCATAGCAATTAGCTTTGGTATTTTCTATATAGAACTTAGGTGTTTCAGAATGAGATTCTAAATAGAAACATCTTATGACAATGAAGGTAAACAAATATTGGTTTAAAGAAAAGCTGGTTTTGATATCATAAAGCCATAAAAAGGGTTTCTTTACTATTAAGTAAACATAAAATGGCTGTATAGTTGTTCAAGTACAGCATACATTTGTTAGTTCCCTATTTAACCGTATTAACTGTAAGAGGCAAGGAAATTTTAGTAAACTATAAGTTGAATAATATTGTTAAGTTTTAGCGTCGGTATTAATGAATATCCTGACTAGTCAATTAAAAATATACCATTATACTTCATTGATTAATTTGACACCTTTAGCTTCTTCCATTAAAATGATGTCATTCAATGTAGTGCAATTAATTAAAGTTTCAATTAACACTTCAAATCTTAGCATATTAAGTATCAAGATAAGTTTATCCTTTTAACTTAAATATTCAAAGCATGGCTGAGATTTACATAAAATTTATTTATGAAGTACATAAGTAGTAACATAACCTTGAAAAATTTGTTAAAGAAGACATTTAATGAAGAAAATCTCAAATATATGACAGTTACTGGCTAATAATATATATATAGGAAATCTCAGCCATAATAAGTACCTTTTTTATGACAATTACTGCTGTTGATTTTGAGACTTAGTTGGGGCATTTGTGTTGCGACTTGAGCTACTGCTATTAAGTATCATAAGTTTCTGCATTTGACGGATGACTGTTGTCGCATGGTATGCTTGTTTCCAACGGGATTTAGCGAAGTTCTTCTTGAGTTGCTCTGACACAGTACCATGGATGTTCTTGCTGCTGGCTTCATTACCACATATCCATGGATGGGCCAGAGCTTGTCTGATAAAAGAGGAAAAAATATTCAAAACTGACTCTGCAGCTTAATTGTGTCTTAAGAGTGGTACACATAGCGTAAATGCCTGATTTGTTTTCCAACACTAAAATAACTGTACTGTACTAAAATATATAACTGTGTAACTGTACTAAAATATGTACAGAAAGCAATAGAAAGGCTTTGGTTTTTAGATGATCATTAAATCACATACTTGCCCTATAAAATGATGAAGTGTAGGTAAATCTATGCTTAATAATAAATATTTCTTATAAATTGTTTTACAACAAATATTTTGTATTATATAATGATTATAAAATATATTTGAGAAAATTTAAAAAAAAAATTTACATGTACATTAAATGTAATTAAACTTAATTTGAAGGTCATATTGATTAACAACATAATATTCAACAAGAAATATCAATACATATTATTATTTTAATTATCATAAGGATATCATACCTAAGAATGAATAAGTTAAATATAAACTTTTTAGCAATCATACTTTTTTCTTTAAAGTAACACAACGTAAGTTGCCAAAAATAGGATTACTTACTTGCAAGTGTATCTTTTCTCAACATCCACACACATAAGATGTCGGATAAAGTCCTTTGCAGACTCACTTATATCATCCCAGTAGGGTGAATCAAACTCAAAATCACCCTTGAGAATCTGTGCAAATAAGTTTGAATCATGCTCATCATAAAAAGGTGGATATCCACAGAGCAATATGTAGGATATTACACCTATGCTCCATACATCAACTGCTTTGCCATATGGTTTTTGAGCTAATACTTCTGGAGCCACATAACCGGGTGTTCCACAAGCTGTTGCCATTATGCCTGAATCTTCTATTTTCGATAGACCAAAATCACTAATCATAATCTTACTATCTTCATCAGAACTGTAGTAAAGTAAATTTTCAGGTTTTAAATCTCTATGGACAACTCCCTGAGAATGCATGTAATCCACTGCTTCTAAAACTTGTCTGATAAGATTTGACGCATCTTTTTCAGTATATGAACCCTTTTCAACGATTCTGTCAAACAATTCACCACCAGTAACGAGTTCCATTACTAGATAAACTTTATTTTTGTCTTCATATGTTTCAAGCAGCTGTACGATATTAGGGTGTGAAAACATTTTCTTCTCTCCACCATCTGCCTTTGCGTTCTCGCTAAATCTTTTGAGAACTCTGATCTCATTCTCTAAGGAATCCTCTTTACCCTTTAAAGCTTTTTTGTCTATAATTTTGCATGCAAACAGCTGTCCATTTTCCTTACTCTCTATCAATCGTACTTCTGAAAAGGCGCCTGTTCCTAAAAGGTCTTTTACAACATACTTGTCCTCAATGGATGGCTGCTTATCTGATTCTTTCGCATCCTTTTTTGACTTTCTACCAAAATCCTTTTTTCCAAATAGAGGCATCGTTTAGCCCAACACGCACTACACAGTGATATTATTTAAATACACTACTTCAATACTACACTATGTGGAACCATTGGAAGTTGGAACAAAGATGAAAGATGAAAATTGAAAGATCAAAGATGTTACTTGTTAGATGAGTGAATGCTGATGTCCGATTGGATAACCGAAACCTTTACCTAGGTGACATCTGGCAATTGACAAACGGCGTCACGATAGCCAGTCACAGTTAAAAAATAATTTATGGGTTACTTATGCGTTTTCCAATTACAGTACTAGAGCGCATTTTGCGGCATAATGCTCAACGTTGAGTGTTCCAACTACAGCAACGCTTCGCACAATTGAGCACTCTCAAAACGAATGCTCTCGCGAGCTTCTCGCAAACAATACCAACACAGTGACAGAAAATTGACCAGTATTTTTCTTTAAGTTGGCATTTATCAAAATTTTCGTTAGTAAATATTATTTATTGTTGAAAAATTTGTAAGACTTTCGTTTCGTCGCAGATTTTGAAAATAATTAAAGTTATTTCAAACTGCTAAAAAAATAAATATTATATAGGATGAAGGTATAAATAGTTACTTTTTTTATATTCCACATTTAAAATATGAATACAATTTTATTTTAAAATTCGGATCTGTAAACAAAAATACTTTACAGGATAATACTTTAGAAAAAATTGCAATGGTTTTGAAAAAGTATATAATTTTTTTAGAAATCATTAAAAAATATTACTCAAAACGTAAATGATGTAAACTTCTTAGATGAAACTAAATATTTTAATGTTAATTTAGCTTGTTAAAACCTTATATTCTTTAAAGGTTTTCTCTTATTTCATTAAAAAAATGTTAATGAGATAATTTGATTATTAAATTAAGCGTAAAAAGTTTTCAACCAATTATTATTGTTTACCAAATTATTTATACATTAATGAGGTTGCTAACTCTATTCAGACCATTTTTTTGTCGACACTGACTTAGCGCACTCTGCTGATGCATTTGAAAACTAATTCACGTTCCAATTAAGCTTCAGCATTATGCGGCATTGTGCGGCACTGAGTCGAAAAATGCTCTGTAATTGGAAAACGCACCTATATAAACTAAAAAAAAGAAGTTTATACTTCTTTGGCATTATTAAAAATAGTTTTTGCATGCAAATAATTAATTACAATTAAATAATCAAAGACTGGAAAAGATGTCATTATAGTCAATAAAGTTCAGTTTACGTTTGAAAAATTAAATAAATAAATATTTAATATTATCTTCTTACATTAAGTGTAATGTAAATTCTATTATTATTCGAATGTTGTTTTTAAATTATGTCCAATGCCGTAGCATCTTCCGTGGGCGACTTCATTCTGTTAATTTTGTGTCACGGTGCGCGCGCATCGTTAAATTTCACTCTCATCAATTTTTCATAACGCGCCTACAGAAGTATTACTTCAATAATATACTTTCGACAAGTGCGATTCTGCTATCTTCGAGAAGAAATTCGAAACCACAATTTTAATTACATATTTTAAAATTAAATAATAGAATTATGTGTATTCCGATTTAACTTGAAAAAATATTTCTTATCTAAAAATAAGAATTTCGCGCCAAGAAGTAAAAGTCGAGCAAATGTGTGAAATGATCATAAGGTAAATTATAATGAGCGATATATAATATAAAGAGTGGGCTTAAACATTTTTTTTTTTATGTAATAGGAGGCAAACGGGCAGGAGGCTCACCTGATGTTAAGTGATACCGCCGCCCATGGACACTCACAATGCCAGAAGGCTCGCAAGTGCATTGCCGGCCTTTCAGGAATTGGTACGCTCTTTTCTTGAAGGACCCTTAGTCGAATTGGTTCGGAAATACATTATATGGAAATTACATTAAAAAACTAAACTAACTTTTTTCTTTAAATTCCTAACAAATTTTTTTCAATTATTATATTTCAGCATCAAAGCTGTTTTAATTAGGTAAAAACCAATTAATATTTTATTTCATCGTTCAATCAATAAAAAAAAGATAAAGATTTATTTACATTTGCTTATGTGTAAAGGCTATATTTTTTCCTTATCCTTAAAGATTTGTATTTTTAAAATCATAGTGCTTCAGTTTGAGTTTGCTTCAGGCGAACATCAAAATCCTCAGGGCATTCACTCAATACAAAGTGCACAATGCGGTCATGCGACACAACGTAGTAGTGGCGACAGCCCCTATACTTTCTCCCCTACCCTTACAAATACATAATATTGTCTATGCTTCAACCCTATGACGTCACACTGAAAATCGACCAATCCCATCGAGAACAGTGCTAGACGGCCCTCGTAAGCGGAATCACTACCGCAAATATTTTAGGGCATCGTTTTAATAATTTTTAATGTTTTTGTTATGGGACCATATGTGCCGTGGAAATGTATTCGTCTGTGATTGAAATTGTGAAATTAATCGCGATTATTTCTTGTCCTATGTAATACGTTTTAGTCGTAAAATATATTCTTAGTGTTACAATATTACGTTAGGGGGCGGTATCGTGATGCCAGTTCGAAAGCAAGGTGAATATGCTTATAAAAAATATTGTTCTTTAATTAGGGACTAATATTTACTACAAAGTTTTTAGCAAACAGGCTATTACAGATTTAAAGCTATGATTATTAATTGACGCTGCAGCTGCTTCAGGAATTGTGTGGTTTCAAGTCATATTATCGTATGTCCAATCAACTATTATGACATAGAATTACAGGGTCTATTCAAATACTACCATAGTGTAAATTTATTATGTATCATAAAATTAGGGTATATATATAGGGTATAGGATTATTAGGTTACGCTATGAACGTCTACTACGTCTTCTATTGTGATCATGGTCAACCTAGATTTAAACTAATACTCAATACATGTTTACCCATGATTATTTTTAAATGAAATATAACACACTTTAAAAAATAAGGGAGAAATATTGTTGCTATATTATTTGAATTCTCATATATTGTAATGTTATCTTTATTCCTTTCAGTTAAGCTGTATTTTACATTGCACAAAGTAATGTTGTATCACGGTTGCTCTGACGGTCATCCCCCGTTTTGCAAAAAATATATCTATGAAAGTACGGACAACAAACTAAACAAATCGTAATTTTACATTACATTGTTGCCGGTCTCTTCGGTACAGCTTTTTAATATTATTGAATTGGAGATTAGTGCAAAAAGGCATTTTCGTGTTTTATTATGAATGTTTTACTGTAATAAGTTTTTCTTGTTATAAGTTGTAATACCGCTTGAGCAATTTTACGGCTCTAAGTAATGAACAACGACTATTTTCATGAATAACAAAAATCAGTTCTAGGTCAAATGATGCGATAACTGCAAAATCGGAATCAATAACTATTAAAATTTAAAAATGTATAACGGGGCAATTATTTTGTTGCTTACTTGGCGGTTCTGTTTTCACAAATTATAGAGTGTTAGCTATGGGTCAGCTGGTTCACTTAATTGGCCATTCGGAAAATAGAAAAAAACACGAACTAACTAGTAGCGATCCGCGATTTTTGTATTACAGTTCACAAATTGTTGTTAACACGTTTAAAAATAATATAATTATTTAGTGGATTACTAATAGTAAATAAAACTCTCATATTAAAGGGTAAGTATTATTAAATAAAGTACATACAAGTCATACAATCTCGTCACATTCCATTATGACACTTACATTACATGGTACATATGCCATATAGATGTCGCAGAACGACACAATTTACTTTGAATTGAATCTGAGACCTTCGAGCGGATCATCGTCTCTGTTACCAACGACACCATGGAGGTCTGAGTACAGTTAAAAAGTATGTCATCGGTACGTTCTTATCGTGAACTATTTCTATGAAGGACGACTAATGCCGCGATGCTTTTAAAAAGTCACATTACGGTAAAAAAAAAACCTACATTTTATACTATTTCGAGCTTATTACCTTTAGAAACGATACCGGCTGCATACATCCCATTTAACAATTACGAAACAACTCGTAGCAATTACGATTAATCTAATATATAAAATTCTCGTGTCACAGTTTTCGTTGCCATACTCCTCCGAAACGGCTTGACCGATTTTGATGAAATTTTTTGTGCTTATCCGGTATCTATGAGAATCGGCCAACATCTATTTTTCATCCCCCTAAATGTTAGGGGTAGTCCACCCCTAAATTTTATTTTTTATTTTTTAGACACAATTTTTAATTTTATGATACAGCATTAAAAAATACATACAACCCCTAATTTTCACCCCTCTACGATCAACCCCTATATTTTATTATAAATGATATACATGGCAAAACGACGTTTGCCGGATCAGCTAGTTTTACATATAGAACTCCGGCTTAGGTATTACGTTTTCGTGCAATAATAATAATAAATAGCCTTTTATTTCAGATACCTTGACACTTAAACACATTTATATTCCTATTTTCTCATTACTTTTTAAATATCTGTGTGATCTTTTTGGCCTCCTAAAATCCTAAATCCCGCCATTCCAGTCTGCCATGTACCACCTGCTCTTTCCTTAATCTGGTCTATCCACCTTCTAAATTGTCTTCCACTTTTGCGTTTATTGTGTCTTGGACACCAGTTTTGTAATTACTTGCTCCACTTTTCTGTTCCTCTTGCGTCACGTTTTCATGTAAGATTTAATGTATAATATGATTTTTTTATATACTCTCTGCGTGTGGGAGTTGCGTCAGATAGTTGCCATGGCCTGTAGAAAGATTGTCACTAGAAAAATCGGGCGCTATAACTTTGAGCAGTAAAATATGTTAGCTACGCAATTACGATTCACCACCGTTGTTTGAAGGTATGCAATCTTGGAATACTCATATTGTTATATTTTCAGAAGCCCACCGAGCATTGGAATTGCTTGAGGACTATCATAGCAAACTCATAAAGCCTCAAGATCGTCAGCTTCGTCTCGCTATCGAAAGAGTCATCAGAATATTTAAATCACGCCTTTTTCAGGCACTTCTTGGTAAGTGTTTCTAATACATATTTATTAAACATAAAAAAAAAAATGTAAAGTACTAATGACTATATAATCAATTATGTCGAATGAAGGAAAGCAGATTAGCTCTATAATATAGACATCACACTCAAAATTATTAAAATGAAGTCTCATTCATTTCAGTTGGAATTAGTATTGTTTTAATAATCATGCTATAGATATATATAGTTAATTTAGGCAAATAGCACACTTGTGTGCCCTAGATCTAGCACAATTAATGAAAAAAAAGTTCAACAAAACTAAAACGCGTATTAAAGAAATGTAACTTCTTACAAAAAAAATTGTTCCGAAGGTTCACGTGTTAGCTTATTTTATCCGTAATCAACTGTGATGATCACTATAATAAATAAACTCATTTAAATATCACAATTGTATAATTAATTCTTAAATTTTCGGGTAATTATAACATACGAATGTATTTAAATCCGTCAAAAGTATCTTTTCTTTTAAGTGTAGGAAGCTCGCGTTAATATAAACAAAATTATATGATATTTACTGGGCAATGGAAGGTGTACTTCCTCTAATAATGAACTAAATAGTTTTCGTATCAGTTAGCTATAAATACTCAATACGTGCGCGTGACCGCATTTTACGTCACAATCGCTCTTGAGTTCTGTTTGTGCTTGACCACGACACTGTTATTGTAATACATAGTATATTTAGAATGTAATACATGAATTTTGTTCGATTCTCATCTATGTTTAAAAATTAGTTAACAACATTTGCTTCTATAATTAATGTAGGCGCTATATAGTGGTTTAACTCCGATTTCAAATTTGCCTTGGTCAAATGATTTAAATCGACTGCTAAATGTGTGTTTTATATCCCGATTGAGATTTCTCAGCCAGTTTTGATATTATGCTTCTCTCATCCCTGTCACCAATTGACTTTGTCTATATGCACATTTAACACTCGTAAAAGCATCGTGCAGAAAACGGGGCGCTAAAACCCCAAAAGTCGCTGTGTGTCAGGCACAGAAGGCTAATCACCTACTTGTCTATTAGAAAAACAAATATTTGAAAAACAGACATAGTAATCTGAGGCCCAGACCTAAGAGGTTACTGGTTTTTTTATAGTTCTTAGGGTTGAACAATATGTTAGTTATATTACAAAAGGTAAGTGGTTGTGCGATTTCACGCAACTTTGAGTTTAAATACATGGACATGGACATTATTGGTAGAATGTGACCTAGTTATTCTTATACGGGTCATAGGTTACTGGGTACCTTCAATCATACGTGGAACGGCATGTCGACACAATTCGTTCGTGTTCAACTATTTCCAATTGATATTTTAATAACACTGTTTAATGGACAAATGGAATCTGATAATGGAGAACTCTAGAAACATGCATCGCAACTTTTGAAGTTGGTTGCAATTTTAATTTGAACGTTGTGAGTACACTTTTTAGTTTCATTATGATGCAGGTATAAATACATTTTAAATCGGAGCATTTATCGTAATACATGGTTACATTTGTGGTAGAAATATTTTATATTATTCCTTCTTGACATTTAATGTGTAGATTTTATGAATGCATCCTCCTATTAATATAACATACGTTTTTACTAAAATAATTATGAAAATATGTTCGGACATAAATGCTTCATCGTTAAGTGTTAGAATGTAATTAATTAAATTAGGAGTTAAGATTTAAGGAACTTCCTTAATAAGACCGATTAAAGGTATTAATTGTATTTAACCTACTTCGATATTTTAATTAATTACGAATCCATCTGTTGCCAAAAATGCTGGAATACAGCGCAATTAATAAATGTAAATTTTGGGTATTTTTAATATTATGTAGGTAACTATGTATTCGTTTACATATGATAATACCAGTAGTATTTACACCGCCTCCGTGGCTTAATATCTAACACATATAACCAAACCAGCAGTGTCCTAGTGGATTAAGGATGAGACTCTCAACACTAAGGTCGATCTTTCGAATCACGACTTAGCACCAATGGATTTTTCATATTAAGTATGTGCGCAATTTACTCTTGCTCCTACGGTGAAAGCAAACATCCTGAGGAAATCGTATCATCATAACACGGAGATAGTGCAAATATGCAAACTAGGTTTTCATATATTTATTTATACATTTACCCATGTATTATTGAAATTTTCATCTTTAGGCGCGTTATGAAAAATTGATGAGAGTGAAATTTTACGATGCGCGCGCACCGTGACACAAAATTAACAGAATGAAGTTGCCCACGGAAGATTGGACATAATTTAAAAACAACATTCGAATAATAATAGAATTTATATTTTTTTTTTAATGTAAACTGAACTCTATTAACTATAATGACTCCTTTTCCAGTCTTTGATTATTTAATTGTAATTAATTATTTGCATGCAATCAAAAACTATTGCTAATAATGCCACAGAAGTATAACTTCTTACTCGCGTACATAAGTAAACGCACCCTTTTTTATTTGTTCGATCGTGTAGACACCTTCAGCGACAATACTGTCTTAAGCTTAGAAGCCTTACAATGAAGGGGTTTCTTATTCTGTTCTTCAATTAATGATTATTGGAATATTTTTTTGATGATGAGACAACCACTTCAGGAACGAGAGCTTTTAAGACTAAAGTTCTTTTTAGAACACTTGATTCAGAAATGAAGATAAGGCAAATATAGCTTATGTTTCATTTTTAAGCTCGCTTCTTGATCGCCTTTAAAATATCACGTTTATTTTGACGAGTAAAAAATTTAATACTATCTATTATTAGAGTCGTGTTAGCTAGCCCTAGGGTCTTTAAACCTACTGAGCTTGTTCGAACCCCGACCATATAATTGATTTTTGAAGAAAATTACACGATTAAAAAAAAATATAAATTACTAAACGGTTACTGGATTATTATTAACTTCTGTTAGGTCTTCTTAACTTACATTAGTATTGATGAATCACTTCTTATTAATATTCAAAGCGTATTATTAATCAGACGTCGGATGTTTGCTTTGATTAGCAAAACCTGAAAATAAAAATTTCGTGGGGTTACTGTCCGTTCTCAATATCGATTTTAACACTCACGCGATTTGCCAAGCAGCCGAGGGATATAACATAGTTGCTGTGTTAAAATGTCCTTGTAATTTTATGTAATAAAATTTATAAAAAGGTCGCTTTACCACTAAATAGATATTGTAAGAGGGACACATTTTGTGTCTGTTTTCTCAAAATCTTGTCTATTTATTTCTTTGTTTCTGTTTCACTGTTACAAACTTAGAATAGGCGGTATGGTCGAAACACTTGTTTACTTACTGATATAAAGTAAGTAGCAATTTGAAGTGCAAACAATTAATTCAATTGTAAAGCCGAATTATTGTTTAATTTAGATTTACCGATCATCAGTCGACAAAGACAGTCCGTATAATACTGGCTGGAGGACTAAGACATCACAGACCCAGGGGCGAATGGCCAATTTGGGTTCTGTAGAGATCTAATTATTTTAATTATAATTGCAGATATTCAAGAATTCTATGAGCTCACTCTACTTGATGACAACAAATCGATTCAGCAAAAGACGGTAGAAACTATACGTATCGCCAACAAATGGGAAACGGATGGAGTTCGTCGTGAAGTGAGTTTAAAAATAAAAACTATGGTCATATCAAATTATCGGGTGTAATGTCATAGACCTAAAATCGACCTACATCTGAGCCAAAGAGTAATCACCTAGTTGGGTTGTACAAGACGAACATGGCCAATAAACAAAAAAACACTGGTTATAGCATTTTCGTCTTTGTATTTACCTATATTAAAATAAGTATAAACTATAAAGTCTAAATTGGTATTATTCAAAATGTTTTCTATTATTTAATATAGATTCCAAATGATGAAAGTGAATACAGATTAGTATCAAATGCCTTTCTCCAGGACAATAGAAAACCGGAACGGAATGTCGACACTCCGGATTCAGCGAAGGTTTGTACACTATTTTGTAATAGGTACCTACTACCGTTCTTTAAACGATACAATGAAAAAACGTACTATAAAAGTTCCTGATACTACCAAAAATACTGTCCGCAGAGTAACTGACCTAGTAGTCATTGCTGTGAAGTATTAATGTTTAAAAATAATTGTAAAAATTTACAAAAAAGATTTCTCTAGAATTTTACAATGCCCAGGTATTTTTTTTATCCCTTGGCTGATCAGCCTGGTAGAGGCAGCTTAGTAGTGACAATGCCATTTCTTATATTGTTAAACGAGTTTAGTCAATGACTGGCTTTAAAAGCTAGTTGAGTGGTAATTTAACTTTCTTTATTTAAAAAATGTTTATTATAAATAGTTCTTATTATCTAATAATATTTTAGCAGATGGGGACAGTGCCGACTACAATCATATCACCGAGTGCAGACACGGATGAAAAGAAGGTAGCTCTTTTGTTATTGTTTATTAGTCTAAAGGGTTCCTTCAAGACAATTGGTTGAAAAGCGTAAACGTATTAACTAGTAAACATATTTTAAATACAGACCGACAAAATAATATAACTATTTATGTGCATATGTGCTTTGCTTTCCAAGATTCCCTTATATCTTTTTAATCATTTTTATTTTTACACCGATATATTGTACATAAGTCGGATATCGATGTTGCAAGTTCTTGAACTTTTCTTATTCTGTGGACTGTTGAGGTAAACTGCAGTTTAGCGCATATTATGCACTGTTTAAATCAGTTATTCAGAGCCATCTAGGGCAAAAACTTCAAACTATCTTAGTAAATACGTATACCGTACATCGTACAACGTCATTCTTGCAAACTGCAATGAGAAATGGCGCAAGCGCAATTTCTAACATCAAAGTTTTAGATTTTAGTTTAGATGGTTGGGTTTCTTAAACACCTTTTCAGTTTTTGATCTTTTTAATGACGTGAGGTCTACAAAGTTATATTAAAGTAGTGAAACTACGAAAAATCTCTAATGGCGGATCGTTGTTGCTTCGCGTCTCGTAGTACTATTTATAACCTACAACACAGTTCTAGTTTTCAGCGATATGTATACTAACGTTTGTTCGTTCTGTGGATTTGTGCTGATAAACTTCACGACTGTGCCAATATCAAACGAACGCTATATCAACTAAAGCCTATTGAAAACTGCACATATACGTTATCCAGTGAAATGTTATTGCACGTAAAATTTTGACATTCACACAACTGTACCTACTGCTGTTATTTCGTACCCGTCTCAAGTAAGGCCATATAATGTACACTAATCTATTTTTAAACATTTAGTAATTTCTTGATAATTTGGGAACGATTTCAACCATTTGGGTGAGACTAATGCAACTTATAGGATAGTTTTGCTTGTTAAAATTCGCTAGCTGTTACTAGCTGATTGATTTAATAAATACTTCAGACTCAAATGATACTAAAGTGGTCTCTATTGCACATAAATAACGTAACACGGACGTTCTAATTAAACTTCATCGCTTTGACATTCATACTATTCCATATCATCATTGACTACAAGTTGATAACCAATTAACTACATATCCATACTCTAATAAACACTATCTTAAAAGGGCTAGGCTCATGTAATTAGATAAGGATTGGTGCAATTCAAAATGGATCTAACAAGATAATCAGCTTACGCAGTGGGACTTTGTGCAAATATTTAGGATGTGGATAATAAAGTATTTTGGTGTAAGCTAGAAATGGGTTCTAGGTAAATAATGGTGCATGTCAGAGATCGTCCAGTAAGATGCTGACAGCAGTCACAAGTGTGTAACTAACAATGCATGCTGTGTACATATTGTAGTGCAAAAATACAAGTTTTGAGACACACTGGTCAACAAAATGACTGAAAGACGGAAGAAAAAAACCCATAATGGATTCCTTCGAAAAGTGTCATCCTTATTTAATCTTGACACGGTAAGTAGGTTTATTGTACTGTACTTGGCCAATTGGCCATGAATATGTTTACTTGTTAATACTTTACTCAACCAAGCTTACCTATATGATGAAATAAGATGTTCATGGTCATTTTTGTATTCAAATTTAAAACCATTCTACTAATCATCAGATTTTAATAACAAGGTAAACAAAACAATTTGTATAGGTATTTATTTTTATTTAAATTTTTGGGTAAAATTCAATTAACAGCACATAAAAAAAACATTAATACATCATGAGGAAATATGATTATAAATATCAATTGTTATAGTAATCATTCTGGACATAATAATACAGTTGAATTCCAACAATGCATTCCATCACCATGTGTGAACCCGCAGTTACATTATAACAGTAAACAATGAAAAAAGTATTGATTTATTACTGTCATAAGGTGTAGATTACCAGATTCAAGTATGTTGTAAGAATATGAACTTAATGATGTGTATTGTTTTCAGGCTCATGTTTCCTCGCCAGAAATGAAGCAGGTAACCTAATAAAATATTCTAAGGAAAATTTAAATAATCAAGTCGTAACATAAGAGCCCTGCAATCTAAGCATGTATCAATTTTTTATCTTTATTTAATAATCAAAACAATAATTTAGCTGAGAGCGGTAATTGGTTGTTTGTGTGTAAGTGCTAATAGTCAAGCTATTAGCGTCCTATAAATTGATAGTATTCATTAAGTTAAAGGAAAATGGTGTAAAACAACATTCTTATATTTTTCTTTCATTATTTATTACTAGAGTCTGGCTAATGAAAGAAGATAACAAAAAAGCGCGGCAAATTCAAAATTTTTTAGTATGGTATCCCTAAAAGTTTGATATAGTTTGTGGATAAAACTAACTTGATTTTATTTTATTATTTTTTACATTGATAGTAACTGTATTTCTATGAAATTAAATACTATACATATTTAGTCTATTACTATTGATACTTAAAATGATTAAAACTATATTTTTATAAAACAACTTTATTCGGAATAATTAAAATCCTTCAAAAGAAACGAAATATTCTATCAAATAAAACAAAGTTTGGGCTATTATACCTGTTAACTATTCGGAAAAATATATAATAGAAAGAAAAATGAGTAATAATTGCATGAAGTATCATAACAATAAATGTATGCATTCTGTGTTGCCATCCAAAAGTTTGACAAATAATTAAATTATCTTCTTTTATTAGGCAGACTCTAGTCAATTGTTTTCCTAAAGAATTCTTTATTATTGAGATAAATTATATAGCCAAAATACATATAAAATTAATTTGACAGTTACAGGTAAATGGGATTGAGGGGGGTGCTGTGACAGGTGAAGATGGCCACCAGTACCTTACAGTGGTTTTATCAAGGGCTGGCGGTGCTGGACTCGGATTCAGCATTGCTGGAGGTTCTGACAATCCCCATGTGGCAGATAATCCCCATATCTATGTCACTAAGCTCATTCCTGGCGGAGCAGCGGCAGCTAGTCAGCTGCAAATCAATGATGCTATATTACAAGTAGGTCCTTGTTATTCTTATTATTAAAAATATTTATACCAATTAACCTATTATTTATGTTTTAATTCTTCCTGTGATGAATAATTAATAGATATGGAACTGTCAAATATGATAGCTAAGGTTTTATATATTAGATATCTACACTGTCTGTATGCTTCTAGGTATAAAGACAAAATTTATATTTTGTAATTAAATGCATAAAAATTTAATAGACTTAATTTAATATTTCATGACTACTTACGTGATTTGAGTTTATCAAGTACAAGTAATCATAAATAATTTAAATACATTTATAATATTAGTGTACATTCAAAGCATGCAAATATTGAGTAAATATAAATAACACGGTTTAAATTTCTTATCCTATTCAGGTTAACGACGCGAATGTGGAAAACGTGACGCATGCTGAGGCAGTAGACGCATTGAAAAAAGCCGGCAATACAGTCCGACTGGTAATTATACTTTTAAGAGATTTCGCTTTTTTATTTAAAAATTACCATTTACTAAAAAAAAATTAAAGCTTTAGTAATAACACAAATATGTTTATTAAAATTATTAAAAATAATTATATGTATTTATATGTCTATCTATCTATAATATGTATGTATATCCGTTGCCTAGTACCCATAACACAAGCTTCACCAGCTTAACACGGGACTAGGTCAATTGGTGTGAACTGTCCAATAATAAAAAATAAAAAAAAATTAAGTAACACATTAATATAAATTTCCAATATTCAATATTATATCATGAATATTTACAATATTCTTACCCAACATAGTACATATTTTGAAATAATTTTTATTAAAAATTGATAAATAGAAAATTAAGTTGAGCGAGCTTATTAATATTAAAAACAATGTTTTATACAGAAAGTGAAACGACGAGCTGGAGAATCGGATCACCTGAGCGTGTCACAAATATCAAATAAGGAAGAAGCTGTTGAAATAGAACTTGTTAAGGGTGGTTCAGGGCTAGGATTTAGCATAGCGGGGGGTCTTGGAAACCAGCATATACCAGGTGATAATGGTATATATGTGACCAAAATAATGTCTGGTGGAGCTGCCCATAGAGATGGACGCTTGAGGGTTGGAGACAAACTGTTAATGGTCAAAAATACTTCGGTGAGTTGTATCTATTGTATTTTAAACGAATAAAATAAATTTGTTTGAGAATTGATTTAAGTTACGGTCTTATAAATATTTAAAAAAAAAACTAGGTACAGTGAAAACGATGGTTTGTAGCCCATAAGCATATAGTATATGTATTAGAGTCTGGCTAATGAAAGATAACGAAAAAGCGCGGCAAATTCAAAAAAATATTATTAATAACTTAATGATGGATTATTTTATCTTATCAAATAAATAATAATAATAAAAGTTGAATAATGAAATACAAACGATAACATTATGTAGTCTCATTTAATTATAAACCCTTAAACGTCGAACTTCCTTGACTTCGATTTGTGGTCTCTATAAAGCCTGAAATAGTGCAGTGCGCATTTAACTTTTACTATAGAGTGCCATATTTTCAGAAAGGCGATGTAAATCTTGACAACGTGACCCATGAAGATGCCGTGGCGGCGCTAAAAGCGTCTGGTGAACGAGTTCTCTTAGTACTCATTCCGGGACCAAGACATGGACAGCCCTCACCTAGAACTTCGAGAGCTAATACACGTGAGTATTTCCATTTATCATAATTGATTAATCTTAATATATATAAATTACGCGTCAAGTTGTTTGTCCGCTATGGACTCCTAAACTACTGAACCGATTTCAATCAAATTTGCACACCGTGTGTAGTTTGATACAATTTAGGATAGCTTACATCTAAATTTATACCCGCAATATTTTTTATTGCAAAATATTTGTTTATTATTTGACACAATTCTAACAAATGACGCTGTGTTGAAATTACCAATGTTTCACATAAGCTACAATTTAATGGCATAACCACCTAAAACGCATGGTGGTGGTGGTGGCGATTGTATTCCCGATTGTTGAGTTTTTGTGCCGATTCCAAGGTTGCGTCATCAGCGCTACGAATGCTGAGAGAACTGCAGCTAAATCATTATCCATATTAGACGTTGCAGAGAAATGGCGCTGGTTTGAGAAGAATAAATTTACAATACCAGTTTAGTACACAACTCATTTCACCAACAAGTACTAACCCGGTGATTAAGAATGGCGACGAGAGTCATACTTGGCGCTAAATCTCGTTTCTAAATCTTGCCCGACCTTGTCAGACCCTTCAAATAATCCTTTAATAAGATACGATCACAAATTATCACAGAAACATAATAATATTTAAAAATTTAACCAACGTATTCTTGAACAAACTAACTACCCTCATTATTAAATTTTTAAATCAGCCTGCCCAACATCGAGTACGACAAATTCGCTGCGTCGCGAGGACGTAACGGATAGTACCGAGGAGCCCCGTGTGGTGGATATTGAGAAGGGAACCCAGGGCCTAGGGTTCAACATAGTAGGGGGTGAAGATGGCCACGGGATATATGTTTCGTTTCTCCTTGCCGGGGGCCCCGCGGAAAGATCGGGCGAATTACGCAGAGGGGACCGTTTGCTTGCCGTTAATGACACTGATATTACGCATGCCACACACGAACAGGCCGCTAAGGCGTTGAAGGTAAGGCTGTTTCTATACTGTTGTTTTTTATATAATTTTTTTTTCTAAATGTTTTATTTATTTATCAATTAAAATGTAATGTTTGTGGTATGGCGCGGAATTTTGGCTCTAAATGTTTGATGTTTGGGAGAATTTAAGTGATTTTGTATTAATTGATAAATCAATATTAATTGGGGACTAATAATGTTAGTCTTACCTGATTAACTTTTGAAAAAAAGAAAAAACATTTATTTGATTAATGCACACATATATAAAAAGAAAAGTTACTATCGCTAAAACTTTAATCAAAAATTGAGCCCAGTTTTTCTAATAATTAAACAAAATAATCTAATATCAAGGACTCCTTTATTTAAATATGGAAACAAATTCTTTTGTTTCTAATTTAAAAATATATATTTAAAAAAAAAAATTAACATATAATATAATTTTTTAATCTAATATATAAAATTCTCGTGTCGCGGTGTTTGTAGTTAAACTCCTCCGAAACGGCTTGACCGATTCTCATGAAATTTTGTGTGCATATTGGGTATGTCTGAGAATCGGACAACATCTATTTTTCATCCCCCTAAATGTTAAAGGTCCACGCAAAAATTTTTTTTTAAATCTTTAGATATTTTTTTTTTATGACACAGCATTAAAATATATATACAACCCCTAATTGTCACCCCTCTACGATCAACCCCTATTTTTTTATTATAAATGATATACATGGCATAACGACGTTTGCCGGATCAGCTAGTAATAATATAAAATGACACACCATTGTCAAAATACTTAATAAAAATGTACGTGTCCTTGAAATCTAAACACGATGAGATACAATGAGCCTTTTATTAAAAAGACTATGCAAAAACCTTTAAAAACAACGCAATGTACTTTATCATAGGTTATTAATAAATCACGTAAACGGTACTTTACGCATTGCGTCATAATCGATTGTCATTGCTTATTAGAATATGTATTTGGTCAGTGTTAGTCATGCGATATGTACGCAAACATCGTGAGTGAATTTAACTGATGTGATTTTTAATTATCGTAGTTATATCTAAGTGTTTTTAATATTTCATATGAACTGATTTTTTTTAAAGTGATTTAATCGTGTATGACAATTTACACAGTATTCATATACACTTATAACTATTGATAGAAAAATAAATATTACATATAGCTTAGACGTGTTGAACATTAAATATGGTTGCTTAATTTAATAAGCAGTCACGTATTGTAAGTAGAACGCATAACGTGATCGTAAGGATGCCAATCAACCAGAGAGCAAACAGGTAATACAAAATGTCATTTATTTACAGAGTACCGGCCAAAATGTAAAATTAACAGTTGTATATAGGCCGCAGGAATACAACAAGTTCGAGGCACGTATCAATGAGTTGAAGCAACATAATACGCTACTACGAACGTCGCAGAAACGATCTTTATATGTCAGGTATGTATTACTTAAGTGTTACAACCTTTTAGGTCTTGGGCTCAGATATCTGTTTCGTGATCATTTGTTTTTATTATAGGAAAGTAGGTTGTGTCTGACACACGCCTTTTTTTGGGTCAAAGTCTAAGTTTCCTCACGATTCCTTCAACGTACAAGCGAGTGTTAAATGCGCACATATAAAGTCCGTCAGTGAAAAACCGGGATTTGAACCTATGACCTTAGGTATGTTAGTCGCTTGCTAAGTAGACCAACGCGCTATATTGGTTGTTTTACATACCTACTTTTGTAGAAATATAAAAACTATAACTTCTAATGTTTTGTTTGATAGATCATAATCTTGCGTTTAAAATGAACAAATTCATACACCAATCAAGCTTTGGTGACTTTGATCGTGTTGTAGATGCGAAGTATATATTTACAATAAGTAAAAAACAAATTAAAAAACGAGTAATCTTGATGTTATGATAAATAGGTAGCTTATTAACATATTTATCGATATTAAACTATTTTTATTACAAAATTTGAATATTTTAAATAACTATTGCGTAGTTTACACTCATACGATTCCAAAACAATAGATCTGTCCCGACTTCGCATGGCTGGAACTTTAGTTTTTTTTTTAAATATCCTTGTAATAAATAGTCTTTGTTACTCAGGAATAATGTAAAGTGGTCTTCCCCCTCTAGTAGTTTTTTTTAACATTGTTTCTTTCTAAGACGTAATTATGAAATGAAAGTATTTTTGCTAAAATATGTATGTTAAGTATGTAAGACAAGGTTTTCAAAATCTTAGAAATTAGAAACATAGTAACATTATAAGTTTTGATGGTTTTTCGCCATTATTTTCGTACGTAGTTCTCTAAGTAAATTCGGATAGTGAATATAAAATAATATAGATTAAATTTTCATTGAATTATTAAAAATTTCAGAGCGCTATTCGACTATGACCCGATCCGTGACGATGGCTTACCTTCGCGAGGTCTTCCATTCCGATACGGCGATATATTACACGTCACCAACGCTTCGGATGACGAGTGGTGGCAGGCCAGGTAAGTCACTAATATTCCAACAGTATTTTAATCAAAGAAGGTCTTATATTGTTGAAAAAATCTTAACGAATAACAGATAATATTTCAATTTAAATTTCTAGTTAAGGGAGCGTTCAAGTATTACGTAACGCAATTTTTGGAGATTATTGACCCCCCCCCCCACATGTAACTCGCCGTAACGTTATTCAGTACCCAGGTACAGTACTGTAACCAAGTACATATAGCAAAACGTTTCGTGACCACCTAGTGACTCTTTAGTTACTATTATGTGGTGTAAGTCAAAAAAAATTAACAATAACGCGTAATTTAATCCCCGCCCCGCATCTTAACGTTTTACTAAACGAAACCCCCAAAAAATACGTTACGTAATACTTGAACGCTCCCTAAAAAGTTGTTTTTATATATGTCTTGTCATAGATCTCCGAAGTGTTTCTTTATTTTCGTAGTTTTATTAATAATCAAATATTGTAGGCGACTAGACAGTACTGATCCAGATGCGATCGGCATTATACCATCGAAGCGTCGTTGGGAGCGGAAACAGCGTGCACGCGACAGGCAGGTCAAATTTCAAGGACAAGGGACCCCTGTTAGTACTGTAAGGGTTTTTTTTACCCTACTGATACTGAACATTTTATGCATTTTGTATTTGATATCCGGCTCGAAGGACCACGTAAAATGCATCCAATGTTTTTAACAAGGTTTAAATTATTTTAGTGTACTGTTTGTTGCATCCATATATCGCGATAATCAATAGTAATTACTTAACCTTTAAGATTCCAACGCTTTGCTGCACTCGATATATCGAGTTCTGTGAATAATATTAGGGAATTGCCTTTATTTCCGTTCAAGAAGTTTTATTTGAATGTCTAGTTTTCAAATATAACATCGGCACTAACTAGTCAAATATCGCCTTTTATTTAGGATGTTACACAAATATAGATTCTTTTTCAAATTTGCTGCAAATCCGAACCATTTGACACCTCCATCGACTAGATAGATTCACGGACGGCGGAGCTAGGCTGGAACATACACAAAAAAATTACTCGTCGACTAATCCTCCTTTTTTTTAGGGTCGATTCGACCAAACAAGAGTAAATCTTAATCTTAGAATAAATCGTCAGTTAATCGAGAGTAAATCAATTTTACGTTTTACCATCTACAAATTCTAAGAATAGTGGGCTTATTCGGGAATTGCTACTATTCCGCCGTTTCGCACGGAATAACAGCTATTCCTAGAATAATTTAATGGCGTCAGTCAGTCCAATCAGCTGATTTCTGTCATTTCACAAATATGTATTCTGTGTTTTAATTTCAAGTCAACGCAACGCACTAAATTAATAGTCTGGCATTGTATAATGAAACGTTTAAACAATTTATTATTTATTTTTAGATTTTTTATTTTCAATAAAATTAGAATGAAATTCAACTAGGCTCAACAGAAGTTCCTTTTTAGACGAAAGCCTCAAACAAACAACAAATAAAAACTTTTTGTTTTCGTTTGACACCTGTTAAAAGCTACCTTTTCACACTATAATACGGCAAAATCGAGTTGACATGATGTATGCTTTTACACTGTCCCGTTGTAGAACAACATTTATTTGCCGAGTTTTATTTTCGTTCACCATTCTCTTGCTATTCGCGTATTGTTATTCCTAGCGCAATTATTATACTATCGATTACGTGGACAAACGACTATGGATTTACTCGAGATTAAAATCATGGAATAAATTATTCTTGGTATAGTTACTCGTGTATAAATTGAAGTTTGGTCGAATCGACCCTTAGTCGGTGAATAAAATTTAATAAGGCTCCGAATTTGGTACTTATCAGACTTAAACATAACTTTAATAAGTCGTCCTTTTAGTGAAACAAACCCCAAATTATGTATATCATACTTGTATAAAACAAATCTTGAATATTTAATTGTATTTTTAAATTAAAGTTATATTAAATTTCAGAGCCAATCAACGCTGGAAAGGAAAAAGAAGACCTTATCGTTCAGTAGAAAGTTTCCGTTTATGAAGAGTCGGGAAGACGGCAAGTCTGAAGATGGCTCGGACCAAGAGCGTAAGTTTCATATTCAGATCATCATCAGATTTAATAACTTCATCTTCTTTCAGCTTAAGATATGCCAGAAGATAGCTGGATTTCTTTTAACCACATTATATATATTTTTTTAAATTCACCTTAGGCATAGAGAGCAAAAACTGATAAGGGATATTTATCTTTTAAACACTACTATATAATACCAATCACAGTGATTTTCTAATGTAACATATTATACTCTATAAAATAAATAAATTAAAAAAACCTTTTTTTTAGCTGTAAAATAATTTTATGCATAATATTGTAAATATAACTGTTATATAAATGTAATTTTGTCTTCCTTGCACTAAGTAAACTAGAACGTTTTAGATAGAAGAGTAAAAAATAGGCAGCAAAAGATTTATAACTAAATCTTCAATTAGCGTCTCCAATCATCGCTATTTCTGAATTGGCGGTTTATAAATTATGAGGGTAATTGTAAATTCTGTTACAGCTTTCATGCTTTGCTACACGCAGGAGGACACGAACGCGGACGGTGAGTGCTATCTCTTTCTATATATACCGCTATCTCGCTCTTGTCGTAGGACATTCTCTTATCGACCTTCAAGCTGATATGACGTCTTTTATCCATTGTTGTGTGTAATTGGATAAAGATTTCTACGAAAGCCGATTGGAAGTTGGCTAATAGGCGTATTGATGGTGTATAAATTAAATTATAGAGTTCCTGTAAATTTAAATAATACCAAATATTTAAGAATTTTCAGAAATTAAATTACTAATTAATAGACTGTTGGGATTAAAATAAATTCTTTTTGACACGCTATATTATGAGTTACACTTTCAATATTTGTTTATACTTTTACTAAAATCATGACGTGGTCGATAAGATTATGTTGGTGAATACGCATTTTATCTCATGCGGCTGCTAATATACACTGTATGGAGGTTTATTATTTATTATATTTATTAAGTTATCTGCTTTCTAACAACGATGTTTAAGGTTTAAATATGTATCGATATTCAAATGTTCATTTATCGTACTTTGAATTCATACTGTATTTCAGTAGTCACCGAGTTTTCAGTAAAATAGGTTAAATTTTCTTCTATTTCAATATATGGTACATTTATCTAATACTTAGTAAATTGGTTTTATCGATTGTTAAACAATTTTTTCTGGATATGTGTGAGTAAATTAACGCTTGTAGTGTATATGAAAGGCATGGAGGTGCTTAATAATTCGCAATTAATTATATAGAGGTTTAGTTATTTGACGCATTTGTTGCTTGTCAAATAATACGCAGGCTCGTACGTGGGTGCGCGTATGATTTAGACGTACGCGTCCATCTAGTTTGTGTGCCACACAACCGTATGGGCCATGTTTCAATTTAGAAGATGGGGCAGCCTCTTCCTTTTATTCCTTTAAAAGGCCCTTCGGTCTTCAAGATCTCTGGATGTGCGATACAGTTAAAGCACCATACCGTCCCAAATGAACATTTGAACAAGCAATTATTTTATTTAATAATTGGACAAACGCTTACGGCTGTGTGGTTGTCGTATAGTTTACGATTTATTTACATGGCATAAATGTTGTAGCCTGGTCATACAATAATGAGTCGTAAGCACACGGATGGGTTTGACAGACGGCCGCCGTCCCGTGCTTCTAGTTGCCTAGAGCGTTAAACTGTCGTAAATAATCTCGGTTATTCTCGATTCAGGCGTCGGCGATCTAAACACGTAAAATGATGGTAAATGTGCCAAATTGTTGATAAAGAGTTTTGGTGAACCGGTTTCAAAATGTTAAAATACTATTAAATTTGTTAATTTTTCTACGTATAGGAGAAATCTTGTACCGAGTGGAACTTCCCATGATGGAGGAGATAACGCTCATTTATCTCGAGGACGATAGTAAGTGTTGGGAGTGAGGCGTAGCTTGCGAGTGCCGTAGCCGTTACCTTACCTCCCGCATTCTGGTTATGATCATCAATTAGAAACGTAGTATTCATTTAAATAACACTCGATTTTCTATTATTTGTCATTTTACGTTTAGTTGTTTTACTCTCTAATTCATACGCGATGATTCTAATAGCCTCTCCACACATCAATGTTTCAAAATCACGAAATTTTTTAATAGAAAGTGAGCACTCGTAGAATGGGCGACGGCCGCCAAGTGCAATGATATTTGATATATCAATAAGGCTTTGATTATTTGTGGACGGAGAGAGGGCCACTGGAAGCACACGAGGACACAAGAGGACACAAGAGCCGCCTCTTTCACGCAGCTTCACGCCCGCACGCGTATGCGCTTCCTTTAGTTGCATTACATCAGTCATCAAGCATGATCAGCTACTCGGATTTATCAGTACTGCGAGCACTCGATGTCTTCGCTAATCTTGAGAAATGACTGACGAACCTTAAGATTGGGTGAATGGGTACTGGTCGTATTTGTCGTTCATATGTTGTCGCTTAAGTATTGGATTCGCATTATCGGACTAGTGAGCTTTTATATTTGCTTTGTAAATACTCGCTATATTTAATTTTGTTTGAATTTAAACGCTTTAATTTGTATACAGAGCTGCTGCTTATAATAAAATATCTATTATTTGCATAAAATGATTATGAAATGGTAGGTTTTAACTGTATTACAGGAGGTAAGAAATTATAAAAGTAGAAAGAGTTGATATTAATTAGTGTAAATGAATATGTATAAATTATTAGCTTTATTACTATAGAATAAGAATTTGAGTTTGAAATGTATCCAATTGAGTTTACATAATTATTATGCTAAGCATATGCCGCTTTAAGATTACTCCATTGGTTACGAAGTTAATTTTAATGCACTTAAGAAATTAGACGACACGAGTTTATTTAGTGAGGCACGCTAGTTTGAGTGATTGATTGCAACACAAATAGATAGCGGAAGTTTTATAATTCTATAGACAAGGGCATCATAAATAACTGTCACGGTATAATGCATTCTAGAGACTAACGCATAGACCCTTAGT
The DNA here is from genome assembly GCA_963693345.1 of Pieris melete. Lineage (NCBI taxonomy): Eukaryota > Metazoa > Arthropoda > Insecta > Lepidoptera > Pieridae > Pieris > Pieris melete. Next base: position 3,572,913 of record CAVNZK010000030.1, read on the forward strand.
GAAACGCTATATTTAAGAATTGTATGACCAAAACAAATGAATAGATTCAAATATGCTCCATATAATCTGACATTGCAGTGTCATGAGAATCATTTTGAAATACAATGATAACCAACCAAATTAAAGACTCATTTTAATGTATGGGAAGGTTATTGATGGCCATTTGTTTTGGTACATCAAATTTAAGATCATTCCATAGAGTCTAGAATGCTTACAAAATATTTTTATTGCAGGCCAAGAGGAGAATGTATTATCATACGAAACGGTGCAACAGATGACCATAAACTACACTAGACCTGTCATCATCCTTGGCCCGCTTAAGGATAGGATCAATGACGATCTAATATCAGAATTCCCTGATAAATTCGGTAGCTGTGTTCCCCGTAAGTTTGAATTATATTTAGGTATAAATAATATGTAGGTTGCAAAGTAAACAAAATATTTTTTGATTTCTAATTATAACCGACGGAAACCTATATTTTATTAAAAAACTTATTTTTATAATATAGTAGTATATAATTTGATATCCCGTAACGCACCAATGGGCACAAACAAAAGAGTCCGTATCGCTGATATATTTTTAAGGCAACTATATGGTCAGCTTTTTCTGTCTACTCCAAAAAGTTATAAACACTAAACTTTATTTTTATAATAACAGATACAACGAGGGCGCGACGCGACTACGAAGTGGACGGTCGCGATTATCATTTTGTGGCGAGCCGTGAGCAGATGGAGCGAGATATACAAAATCACTTGTTTATCGAAGCTGGCCAATACAATGAGAATTTGTATGGAACATCTGTTGCATCTGTTAGAGAAGTCGCTGAAAAGGTAATTATTAATACTAAAAACGTCCACTATTCGAATCTAAACGATATCACTTATTCCCATTATTTATAAAATTTAATTAGTTTAATTACGCTATTAAAACTTCTTTCGTCTCAATATAGGCAAGGAGCGAAATTATATTTAATAATAAATATTTTTTTAACAATATCTAATGTATTTTCAGGGCAAGCACTGCATTTTAGACGTAAGCGGAAATGCCATAAAAAGGTTACAAGTTGCGCAACTGTTTCCCATCGCCATATTCATCAAACCAAAGAGCGTAGAATCTATTATGTAAGTTTCTTTGAAAATAACATTTATCCATTTTTTAAAACAATATTTGTTATTAAATCAATTATTCCAGGGAAATGACAAAACGAATGACCGAAGAGCAAGCGAAAAAAACTTACGAACGCGCACTAAAGATGGAACAAGAATTCGCTGAATATTTCACTGGTACATTATTTGTTTCTTTTTTTTATTTCAAGGTATCTTAGCAGATTCCAGAACTTTGTGCCTTGCGAAATATTTAAGAGCTGGGCTAGACCCAGGTCTTAAATATTTCTTTTTGAAGTTATACTTCTTTAGGCGCGTTATGAAAAATTGATGAGAGTGAAATTTTACGATGCGCGCGCACCGTGACACAAAATTAACAGAATGAAGTTGCCCACGGAAGATACTACGGCATTGGACTTAATTTAAAAACAACATTCGAATAATAATATAGTTTATGTTACACTTAATGTAAGAGAATAATAATAAATATTTATTTATTTAATTTTTAAACGTAAACTGAACTTTATTGACTATAATGACTCCTTTTCCAGTCTTTGATTATTTAATTGTAATTAATTATTTGCATGCAAACAAAAACTATTTTTAATAATGCCAAAGAAGTATAACTTCTTACGCGCGTACATAAGTTTTTTATTTGTATTGAACATTGAGGAAAAAAGGCAAGCTCATTAAATCTACAATGTTGAGATTGAAAGTTGTTTGCAAGGTTGAATATGTATTGAAACTATTGATTTAATATTAAAATTGTATTTCCAGCCGTAGTGACAGGCGACACGCCCGAAGAGATATATGCTAAGGTGAAAGCTGTTATAGCAGCGGAGAGTGGGCCCTCTGTTTGGGTGCCACGCCGCGATCCGCTTTAGGACTCCAGCTATTAGTGCAACACTTGAACTATTACCACCTGCCGATAGATGGCGTTGTTTATAAATTACTCAAATTGTTAAATTAATGCGGGGTAGAATTACCATTACCATAAGCTTCGAAGCAGGACTGATACACTGAGGCATTTCAGAATGCATCTTATTACAAAGCAATAAATCGATTTACTAAAATTCGAGTGAATCGGTCCCGCTACGCAAATTCAGAATGCAACTACCGATAAATAAATGTATAACGCCATCTGTTGGCAGTTTTGAAAACGTTACCACGGGATTGCACTGAATTCGAGATACTAACGAAAGAAATTACACTTAATTAAAGTACCTGATTGTGACTGTAATTGAAATTTTCAACCTTAAGGGCTCAAAACTTGAATCTAAAACTTAAGTGTGATTTCTCGTCCTTAGTATAATAAGAATACAAGGACTCAGAATTATTCGGAACTTCGATGATCCTTGTATTTTTAGAAGTAGATTAATTCTTATTCCGATTTAGACTGCTTCAACCTGCCCTTGTATTCCTACGGACGATCAATTGTGCCTCCAGATATGTTAAGTCCAAAATATTTTGAATATAGATAGAATCTCCTATGGCCCCGGCCAAAGTAGCGAACGACAGGTCTCCCTCCAAACTGAAGTAAAACTAATTTTACATATAGTTTTGCGGGAAGGCCCGATAGATAGCTGCACGGCTAGGGGCCTACCGTGAACTTCATAAAAACATGTCAACTTCCATACAGGTCAACTCCGCTGACCTGCAATTGCCCTATTGCAGTCCAAATATTATTTTGGCCTGTTTTTATTTAGTACCAAATAACCGGTCAGTTAATATCGCCTTTCATTGACCGGCTATGACGTCACGGTAGACCCCCAGATTGAGGTTCATAGTAGTCTTAAAGTTTGACTTGATTTGACAATTTACATTGACACACTCCTATTACATTTTAACGTTCTAGTTATAAGTTGATTTTGAAATTAAGATTTTATGTCACCTAACTCGAACGTGAATTGTTTAATAAAGTTTTCGCTACGTTTCAACGCTTTCTCTGTAGAATATTTACGCTTACGTTCATTGTGCGTTTAATAGCCGCATATGATTGCTTTATACTAAAAATTATTTATTAAAATCGGGTATTAAGCTTCATCTCGACTATGTAAATGAAATTGTATATTGTAGAAAAATAAATGGTATTATTCATGTTGATTTGTTATCGGATTGCTAGAGTAATGTGAATTTTCTTCAGCGTTAGAAGTATACACACGGTTAATCAAACGACAAATCACAGCCCAGTGATGTTACATATGACAAACTAATTAGTTATAACTTACTTTAGTCGGAACCCACCTCCTCATGGACCCAGTCCTGCATGGCTAGGCTAAGACAATCAGAATTATTTGCTCAAGCGGCATTCAATCATAGCCATTTGAATCTCATGACATACACACCGCAGGCGCCGGAGTCGATTAGGTGCAAGTTGTTTGTTGATCATTTTATAGTAAGGAATTGTGTTAACGGTGTGAAATGTCTCACCCAGAATAGCGTTTGACATTTATTTATTGAGAATTTTATTTTCTTACAGAGTAACAGTATGCTCATCTGCAAATATGGCACATTGCGAGGACATAATGCTTTAGATTTTATTTCATACATATTAATACCTATGTAGGCTTTTACTTTTAAGAGCAAATATTTTATGAATTGATGTGAATTATAATATTTCCCTTGTACTTAATTTTGTTGACTGTGTATGTCGAGTGTTTAATTATAATTGACTTGTATAGTTATACATATTGCAATTCAAAGTATGAATTTATTTAACCCGCCATTACATAAATATATGTAAACCAAAGATATTTGGCAACATCCCATTGCTTTTACCAATTACTGATGTAATTACTTAACAATTTTTGCTATTTATTCCCTGCTTTACAAATATAATGCCATAATAATGATTGCTTAATAAGCATGTTTTTGTAATTTTTTCGGAAAGTTTTTAATATTATTTTGTCTTATTTTTATGAATGATATCTAACATGAATTATTGTGAGTATGTTCTTTTAATTAGGTATTTATTGTCGTACTAAGTAGCTATTTTATTAAATTAATAAAATGTGTTTATTTCTGTATAATAAAATGTAAGTATAAATATTTTAACAAATACATAGTTATTACCTATTTTAACATTTTATTGAAATCCATATTTGCAGATGTACAATGTTTATCAGTTAGTGATGTTCAATAGAATTAGTTTGAATAAAGTTATTTACGTTGAAAAATCTATGTTGTGTTATTTGCTATTTGTTTCATTTAATTATCGTCGTGATGTGTCCAGTTTGTGTTTCCACCACGCCAACTTCTTTCTATTTAGGATCTTGTATAGAATAAATAAAAATAAAATAAATGTGAATTGGTGTGGCGTATCTACATAAATACCCTCTCCCTTCTTTAAATTATAAGACATTTAAAAAATTCAAACTTTAAACCCCATTGGCTAATATTAAATTGATTTAATTACACTTCCGTTTTTTCATCGCAGTACAAACAATTTGTTTGAAAGAAACTATGACCACTTTAGTATTTAACAAGGGGAAGACTACGCCAAGTGCTGCAATAGAAGTAAAAAATACAAACTTAAAATTTGTAAGTAGTTTGATAAGAACACGGGCGAACCCGCGGGAACAGTCTTTAAATAGCTCTTTTAATAGTGTAGTCTAGGGGAAAAAGAATTGTTAGTGAAGGGACAGACTAGTTGGCACTTACAAATTAATTTTTAACTTGAGGTATGCGATTGATATTTCTCATGCAGGTAGAATTTCAGGAACTTTATTAGTCAGTAAATCAATATTTCATACTCATAACTCAATGCAAAGTGTTATATCTGTGGCTTACTAAAATTGTAAGAAAATACAAAATGGCTCAAAATGATCACGATGCTGGCAGTAAATTTTTTTTCAAATAAGAGGCCCTTTTGACTAACCCATATCTTAACTACCAAGTTAATATGGAGTACGAGAAAGACAAATAATGACAGTCAACCAATTTTTTTAGTTTTTCTATCATGATAAGCTAGATTTTAAAGGAATTTGTGTTCACAAGATGGTAAAAAACGTTTTTGCATTTCAATGTCACTACGTTTACAACACAGAATTTTTGGAAAGATGATGAACCAATATTTATGAAATTTTGGCTGTCAGAATTTGCACTACAGTCAGCCAAGCTCTGCGCTTGATTAACAAAGCTTCTGTACCCGACTATGGATATGAATCATTATTTAGTCTTAGTACTAGAACACAAATACCATCTAAATTTCACATAATTTACCCAAGTTAAAAAACAAGTGTTATACAGGTCATATTGTTTAAGAAATTTTCATGTTAATTGTACAAAGTTAAGTCAAATTTATAGACATTAACGTTAAGCCATGGTATACAGTTAAGTACCTTCACTTTCACTTTAGATAAGAAATTACGGTGTTGTTTATATATTTTGAACAACTTTGCATACCATTTATGGTAATATAATAAAACACTTTAATACGGCTTAACATTTATTACCCTTACGCTTCATCTACAACAACAGTTGTTTTATCAGACACATATAGACCGTCCAAGAACTTTCTGATGTCCTTGTTTTTAACTGTGGTAGACTGTTGGATAAGGGCTGCAGAACTGGAAACATCCTCCAGGGAGTTGCCTTCAATGATCAACTCGTCCTTTTGTTTAGTTGAGTTGACTACTGTTACACCAGGAGCCATCTTTACCCTTCTGATGTATTTTTCACCCAAGAAGTTACGAATTTCAATAACCGTGTTAGCTTCTATGGTGACACAGTTGATGGGGAAGTGAGCATATACAGCCCTCATTTTGTATTGGAATCCTTTAGTTACACCTGTAAAAAGCCAAATTGTTGCTATGAAGATATAATATAATAAACTACTGCTCATAAATTAATTCTACATAGAAATATTCTTATCTTGAATATAAATTAATCAAAAACAATCTATTAATAACATTTGAGAATGTAGGATGTTTAATCTGATCTCTACCACTCATTTAAGGGTAAATTTAGCAATGTTAAATTATTATTCATTTACCTGATAAGCATGTATTAGAATAGTTAGTGTGGCAAAAGTTTGAGTAGATTTTAAGTTATAAAATCTTCTACTACCTAGGTTAAAGTGAACAACACAGGACTGTTTATGATTGCTTATATATTTCTAACTGTGTTATTTAAATATTTGATAATAAACTTAACTATTTACAAGCAAATCATAAAACATTTAATTGAAGAAATTTCCAAGTATAAGGTACATTTTGAGTATAACCTATACCAGTTTTGACTAATGAAAGAAAAGGAAATATGTTGTAGAAACGAATCATTTATTAACTATATATTAATAAAAATACCACATTAAAATGTTTACGTATAATATTAAAACGAAATTGTGAGTAAAGTGACGCCTTGTTTATAATATGAACCTCAAAATAAACACAAATCTTACCTTTGATCATGTTTTCAACGTGAGAGCACACAGTTCGTACTGCTGCAAGTTCTTTTTTGGAACCGAACCATTTTTCCACTTTAAGTAACCTGGGGTTTACCATTCGGATGTCCACAGCCAAGTGTTTGAAGTTCCTCTTTAGAACACCTCGCGGGCCTTTAACTGTCACAAGGCGAGATTTCACATGGACTGTAAGCCCCTCGGGGATTTTCACTTTTTGATTAGCAACGATTTGCTTCATCTTGAGGCCTAAAAATAATACGCTTGTATCAAAGCAACACTTTAACCTATGTGTGTATTTTGGTTATTTTTCACACTTAACACAAAAAATACGAAAAATATGAATGAAAACGAACGTCAAAAACAATTACATATAACTGCGTTACAGCAAATTTATAAAATTGCCAATATCACTTTGATTTTATTAGATTTATTTTAAAAATTATTTCATTCCTTACTTTCAATGCCACAGAGAGCCGGAAAAAGGCTAAAATTTATGTTGCCAACTTAGTTGACGTAAATCGTTATTATGACAGCTGTCAGACTTCATATTGATAATTGACAACTATGAGTTTATAATATAGCTTAAAATATATTATACACAATGGGTATGTTCCGATATACACTGCGAGTACTGTATAGTGCTCCCACTGTTCGAAAATTCGTTCCGCTATGGACTGCCAGTATACAGCCGCAGTCCTAGGGAAATGTATGACGTCACAAATCCCCGCTATACTTCTACTGCGAGCACTGGCGTTTTCGAGGTAAGGTACTCGCAGTGCTTTGATCACGTGATCAATCAAAACCACTTAAATGCCTAACGGCTGATATAACTTACAGTTTAATAACAAACATTTAAAATTCTATTATAGAATTAGCTTGGACTAATTAATATAAGTTAATATAAGTTGAGTTATGATAAACAGACTTTTTCTAATTAAAAAATACTTACTTTCTTTGTTGTATTAATTGAACTGACAGTTAATATTAATATAGATTTTTTTAATGCGATAATACTCCAATAATAGTTTTTCTTGTTGAATTGAAAAACTTTGATGCACTCATTTGAAAACTGTGTCGAAAAACGAAGCTGACTAGTATACTGGACTGCGTTCCGTTTTAAATTGTAACCAGTATAGCTGGCTATAGAGAAACGGTTTCACAGTATACTAAATTGACGGTACTCTGTACAGTGGTCGCAGTGTATATCGGAACATACCCAATGTTTCGTTTTCATGCGCTTTTAATCAGACAGAACGCTAAAAGAAAATTAAACATATTATTAATATTACACATTTTTTACTTAGCTGTGCGTTATACCAAATCAATCCACATCCGAACAGCGAAGACTATACAATTGATGTCCCGTAATACGTAAATTTAAATGCAAAATTATTTAAAACTGATATTTAGCGACATTTAATAAACAATTTTTGTATATTAAAAGATATAAGTATAACTTCTAACACGTATGTCGTTTATCTTACTGTTACGCCAGTCTTTGGTGCAACAAGATAAAAATCTTTTCAAAAATTTCATTCTACGTTTGTAGAAATATCGACAAGAAAAAACTAAAATGTTTATTATAGCTAACTTCGTATCGGTTTTTGTGTGGGTGCGAGTCATAAAAATTTACTCTCATCTTTTTTCCCTAACGTGCCAAACGAAGTATGACTTCAAAAATTCTACCCCAGTGAGTATATAAGTATATCAGTTTATGTGTTGTTTATTTAATTGAAAGAAATGCAACAATTTACAATTTATATATCTACACAAAATAATAAAAACCCATACACCAATAGTCACCGTTTAGAACATTAAAACAGGAAAATTTATCTCGAGTATGAGCTAAATGTTTCTGTCACCAATTAGAGTAGAGTAGATGGTATATTAAAACTAGCACTAGCTACCTAGGAGGTCTTATAGTTATAATAAGTTTGTAATTATTATGTTAACTTTTACTCGTTTTGTGAATATTTTTTTTTAATATACAACCTAAATAAATAACACCAAACGTTTCACCTCTATTAGCAAGGTACGGTAAAATAGAAGGACTACAACTTACTCGTATTAGGCTAGTCTCATGAACTCTCAACGTAAAGTCCGTCTAAAATGTACATCTGTATTTTACCTAGATATTTTACATGATTTTTACTCTATATCTATAGTTAATCTGTAATAGATATAATAGTATTCTATAAAGTATAAACTGTATAATTAAACTGGCATAAAGTTAAAGCTGTTGCCAAAAAGTTAAAAAAAAAAACTGTAATTATTTAATATTTATGGTGCATATTTGTTTTATTGTAAACAAATGTATTTATTATAATTATCTGTAAATATATTACAATGAAATTTAATTACAAATAAAATTGTGTAAAATAAAAGTGATGTAAAATGATGTTGATATTATTATCATATAGATGCAATTAAGTAACTAAGAAACTGAAATTGACCATATTTGTAAAATAAGTAAACAGTTACAATGGATATACCTGTACAAATAGCAGTGCGTCTTAAGCCTCCAGGTATTGCAGATTCTCTACAATGTATATTTAGCAATCCTGTAACACAAATCGTCATAACAGAGAGTGGGCAAACATTTCACGTGAATAGAGCACTACCAGTGGACTGCACACAAGTTCACTTATTTAATTCTTTTATGATACCACAAATAAATTGCTTTCTGGATGGTTGTGATACGTCAGTCGTTGTTTTTGGGCAATCAAAGTCAGGAAAAACATACACTTTATTTGGACCAGGTCAGAAAATTTTCTAGTATTTATACATATTCATAATTTGAACGCTAATAATATGATTTTCGATTATTTCTAGGTTTTGAATGCATTCACAGTGAATGTGATCAAGGTATTGTACCACGATTTTTATCTGAAATCTTTCATAAGCTTAGCCAGATGCCAGAGAGAGAATTTATATTGCACATAACATGGATGCAAGTAATTAATAATAACATTTTTGATGTGCTGGGTGGTGGATTAGTCCGGTGCTGTAATATTGAAGAAGCATTTCAATATCTTCAATTAGGCTGGCGTCAGAGGTGTCATGGTAACAATCATACCGTTTTCACTGTTAGTATGGAACAAAAGTGGGTGGGAACAAATGGTGTCCTTAATCACCGTATGTCTACTGCTAGTTTTTGTGAGCTTGCAGCATACCCTGAACCAGGACTGTTTGCTCTAGAGAACATTATTAAGGAACTAATTGCGGGTAATCCACCTAAACAAATTAACTATGATAGATGTATATTGACTGCCATGCTACGTGATTCTTTTGGTGGGCGAGCTTTTACATGGGTGATAGGCTGTATTAGTACTGAACCTGAAGAATACCAAGATACTTTAAAAATACTCAATTTATGTTTATGTTGTCGAGGTATAAAGAATTTTGTAACTGTCAACTTATTCGCTGACAATAATACACCAGTGTATTCTGAAAAGACTTTACCTTCAGATAATGCTTTCAACTTACAATTTGCAACAGCACAATGGATCAAATTAGTGTCCAATGCAGAAGGTTTATTCAACAAAATTTTACAATCTAAATCAATATCAGATGCAGATATGAGTCAAGTCAGTGAATGGTTGTTTCTGAAAGCAGAGTGTGATGAATGTCTGAATAATGAAATACCTGTGGATAATAAAGAAGCCAACACAAAGCAAGGATTACCAAGAATAGCTGAAGATACTGAACCTAGTGAACCCAGTGAATCTGATGTTGAATCAGACTCAGAAGACAGTGATTCAGAAACTGTTTTTCAAGATAAAGTTGAGAAAATGATGGAATATTTTAGAGAAAAGAATGATCAATTGTTTGCTGACAGATGTGAAGACTATTTGAATCATATTGATTCAGATGATATCACTATATCTGAAACAAGTGGCTCACAGTCACTACCTATTTTAACATCTCAATCAAATTCAGGTCGCAGAAGAACTATACAGCCTGGTGAAAGTTTATCAGGAGCTCAGCTAGAACTTCTGAGAAAAGTTGCAGCTAATGCTATCTCTCCAGAATCTCAAAAGATTATTATAGAATCTCATAAAAAAGAAATTGATCCCGAACCTAAGCTAATTGAAAGGGAATTATTAAAAATGATTGACTCACCAAAAACAAATGAAATATGTAAAAAATATAAAATGACAAAAGAGAAGTATGGGCAGAAACAAATTTTAGCTAGAAAATTATCGAAAGAAATAAGCACAAGTCAGTCACAGCTAAAAGAGTTAATTAATCTTTGTATATCAAAGAAAAGGTTGATTGATGATCTGGGAAAAAGCATTTCTAACAACACCCGTAGTAAAACTTATACTGAGAAGTCAGAATCAAATCTTATTGATATTGATGCAATTAAGGAGATTAAAAGGCATGAAACTAATCTTAAAACATATAAAAAACAAATAGATCAAATAAAAAGACAAATAAAGAAAGACGAAAAACGAAAAAACACCTTAGATGTTGAGTTACTTAAGGATAAGTTGAAGTTAGATGAACTCTCAGAAACATCAGTTGAAATAAAAGATAAAAAAGTACATACCATAAAGCATTTTACAAATAGAATTACTCAGTTAGATAGTATATTGAAAGAGAAAGCAAATGATTTGGCTAATTTGGAACTTTCCAGAGAAAAGGAACTCATGTTAAGAAAAGAAATTAAAAATTTACGGAAGACCAGGGAATGTTTACATGAACAAAGGTGTAGTTTAGGACACAAGCGAAAATTATACAAGTCTCTATCAGATTCAGAGGTATGTTTTATTCTACCAAATAATAAAATTTTAACATCTTGGAATAATATTTGAAGTTCCATAATCTTTAATATGTTTCCTGGAAGAGATAGATATAAAGCGATAAGGCCAGGCCAGTTGCCCTCCGTTTTTGAATTATGCCAATTGTATTATATTTCTGTAAATGCAACAAAGTGCAACAAAGTTAATAATTAAATAAAAATAAGACACAATTCTGCATCTACTTCTTAATTTTTTTTTGCTTAAATAACTAATATTTCTTGTGGGACCAACCTCACCACCATGTGTGTAAACATGCAAACGTTGAATTAAAGACTAGTAACAATTAGTATTGTCTCCTTTCTGACTTCTTTTTCTTTATAAAAAAATATAATTTATAACATACTCTTCTATTTACCTAAATGACCATAAAATCTTACCAACGAAATATGTCAGTAAAGGTTTATTTTTACAATTATTTCTAGGAACGTAAAATACTTGAATGCGAAGAAGCAATAGAGGCAATAGACACCGCTATAGAATACAAAAACAATTTAATATGTGGCCGATCCCCGTCAGCTTCACTATCAGACTCACAGGATAACAAAGACAGTAGGAATAGAGGTGAACAAATGTTGATGGCGAGACTGGATAAACTGTCCCACGATGAAATTAAGACTTTGCTTTATAGGTATTTTCAAAAGGTAAGATTTATATTAATAGATGGTGTGATGTTGTTCTGAAGTTTGAGATGACCGAATCGTCTTATTTCTGGGGAAACAAAATCGCAGTGTGGCAATACTCTTCTTTTTCTTTAATTTTTGACGAGATAACGTCTTTAAAATCGTTTTAGTCGGGTGACATGTTCAGAAACTTGTGTCACACCAAAACCTCACGAGCGCGATCGCAGGCATAACGAGAGAGAGACGGACCGATCTCCCGTCTCTCTTACTCTAGCGGCATACAAACGAATGGAGATTTGTATGAATGTATGTATGAAGAAAAATGTATATCATAGTCGAATAAGTAAACTTGTCATTTTACACCCGAAATTTATCATCAAAAGTGTAAATAAAACGATAGATGTAATTTAAAATTTGAAAAAATTGTTATCTTCATTAATTCCTCACTTCCCAAAAACTTACATCACCAATAACACGTTATCACGTAAACATCTCGATCGTAAACCTACTTTACAAACAACCAATATTTTTTTTTTTAAATTCTTTGAAATAAAAAACGTAGTCGGTTTATTATGTTTTTTTTCCTGTGATAATTTTCTCTTTAACTTCGTAATATTCCTATTACAGACAAATTAAGACATGTGTGACTTATTTTAAAAACGCTATCTGTATAGCCAATGAAAGTTTAACAAAATAATATACTTAAGGCAAAGTCGCAGTACAAAATCATATTCTTTTGGCAGTTATGGCAGTGCCGGTAGATATCTAGATTTTCCGTTTTCGCGCTAATCGATTGTGTATTGAAAAAATACTACTTCATCATATATCTAAAGTATATATGATATTAAAGGTGGTGGACCTCCGTGGTGCGTGTGCGGCGTTAGAAGCCAGTGCGTCCGCAGCGGTAGAAGAGGCAACCACATGGCGTGCACGCGCAGCTGCTGCTTGGAGACACGCGCAGAGGTCCCGACCGACCACCAATAGGTATGTTTTTTCACTCACAATTGTATTAAAAGTTTTTTATATATATGTTTACCTTTTAACTAGCCAAATAGCAGGAATTCTATTAGAATATTATTTAATACTAGCGGCCCGTCACGGCTTTGCACGGATGGACATTTTTTTTTGTAGATATTGTTATGTTCTTTAATATTGTGGGATATTTTTTTTGTTTTATCATCAATAGTTTTTCGCAGCATGTTTTTTTACACCCTGGGTAACATTATTGAAGTGTGAACCCTACTAGGGTTCCTTATTTTTTTCTTGCAATTAAAATTATTATATATATGTCACCGTAAAATTGTAAACACCGTCAGATTGTAATCTATCTCGCGAGATTATAAACTGTCGAAAGATTGTGAACCTCAACGAACTGCTTACAATTTAACGTATAATTATTCGGTAGTTATATGAAAATTTTGGAAAGTAAAATTAATCTGTAATTGACCAAAGAAGTTTGAATGATAACTAAGTTAGTGTAGTACAATCTACCAAATAATAATACGTTAAATTGTAAGCAGTAAGCTGAGGTTCACAATCTTTCGACAGTTTATAATCTCGCGAGATAGATTACAATCTAACAGTGTTTACAATTTTACGTTAACATATACATATAATCTTAAATTAATCAGTGATAATGTAGCATCAATGTGGTGAAAGTGAAATTTTTAAAACGGTCCAGTTTTTGAGCCAATTTGTTACAAACATACTTATCATACATATATAAATACAAATCTTTCCTCTTTATAATATTAGTATAGAACTTATAGAAGTATATATTGATTCATAAAGTAAAAAAAAAAGTATGAGTATAGCAAAAACTTGAAAGTTTTGGTTATTGTGGTGAGCAACCACCACATCAATCCAACCCATAGGGCTAGTCTCCGTTAGTCTCTCGATACATAAATTGTAAACATTGATTTTTTCACTATTATATGTGGGTTACAACTCTGGGCTTAAGAAACCGTAGGGTTGCTAGTTTCACCCTGTAATATATTAGTCACCTTACAGTTTGCCTACATAGATTTATACACAGTCCACTGGTAATCCGTAGAAGTTATATTTTTGTGTATTCATTAGTGTTTAATATTTTCAGATGTCTAGTAGGCAACATGGATAGAGCACTTTCATTGGGGCTGACTACAGACTCTGAAACATCGGACGATGCCATGCGTTTAATGGATAGAATGCGACAATTTGCTAGATGTCCACCGGTAAGACCACGGCTTTGTTAATATAAATACTAAAAAAATAAGCGTGACGCTAAAATATACAGTGATTCTAGGTCAGCATTAGATGCTATTGTGAGTGGACGATCTCTCGATCCCCAGGTAGCCGAGATCCGCCGGAGCCTGGAAGAGTGCCGCAAAAGAGGGACTCATATAAGCCTCTTCTGGGTAAAGGCGCACGTTGGTACGCCAGGGAACGAGAGGGCGGACACGTTAGCAAAAGAAGCAGCGGAAAGACTAAGGTCAAAACCTGAATACGCCGCATACCCCCTGTCATATGTAAAACATCAGATAAGGCAAAAGACTCTAGATGAATGGAATGAACGCTACCTGGGGGGTGAAACAGCTGGAACTACAAAATTATTCATCGCAAATGTGAGAACTGCGTACAAATTAATAAAAGAGAAGCGGTTCACACCCCAGATGGCGCAAATTCTTACAGGGCACGGAGCCTTTGCACATTACCTTCATAGGTTTAAAATTAGGACAAGCCCAACATGTGCCTGCAGCTTTATTGTATAAAGAAATGTTCATAGTATTCAACAAAAATTTGGAAGATTTGGTCGTGAGACTAGAAGAGAACTTGAAGCTTCTCGTGCCTACGCTTACCTTCCTGACCGGGTCATAGACCAGCTGATGAGCGAAGCGCGGCCTGGGTTCCATGGGCGTGACCGCTTCGTTCCGGTAGACGCAACTCCACGTGAGCCTCTTCAGAGACAGCACCCACAGGGTGTTGTACACCCGACGATCTTTTTCTTTGCTCATGCCCTGCAAACGTTCACTTTATTGTAAAACGGTAATTAAAAGCGAATCGATCTATCGGCTCCACACGAACCGAGAGCACGAAGATCTCGTCGGTGTCGGGGTCGACGGTGGCCCTCTGCGTGAAGCCGGCGGCCGGAGGGGCGCAGGAGCCCAGGCACAGCGCCCCGCACCGACCCGACCCCGCCTCGTACCACCACGCGTCCAGCAGCTGCTCCTTGTTGCGCTGCCCGGCGAAAATGTACAGGCGGCGCTGGATCTGGAAACGAGGGACCGCACGTATTACGATTGTCTCGATCTCTATACGGAGCGGAGGAGAGGAATGGAACGACTCTAACCGGATGGAAGAGCATGGAGTGGGAGACTCGCGGCTGCGGAGCCGGAAGGTCGTGGTCGTCGGGCAGTAGTTGGTGCCACGTGCAGGTCCGGATGTAGTACGCGTAGAGGCCCGAGTACTGCGGACTTGCCGTTTCCTCGCTGCAAGTCATTTTCAAATAATCAGTTCCCTATCGAACATCATTATCGTACGTTTTTCCCTTCCCAAAAACTACTGAACCTATTTTGGTGAAAGTGGACTACCTTCTTTTTAAAAGCGAAAACGCTCCGTTCTAGAGTTCAGCGCTCGGTATTTATAATGAAAGAATGAAAAAAAGAAACACACGTGTTAGCCGGCAACACTCGTCCCCCGAACACGTAGATGGTGCTGGTGTCGGGGTCCATGCACATCTGATGGTCGAAGACCAGCCTGGGTCCGCCCGTGGCCGCCGTGTCGCTCATCACCAGGGACCACTCGGCCGACCGCACGGAGTACACGTACAGATCGCTCTGCGATACATTTTTCTTTTTTATTTATCTCGATATACGAAATATCTATTCACACTTTTTTTATAAATTAACCACCAGAGGTTATTTGCCTCAACACACGACGGATTGATGGATTGTCGGTCTTATAAAATAAAAACAGAATATGCAGCTCAATACTCGTACTTCGGTCGGACGATATCTATGACCGATGCAGCAATAAAAGAAATCGACACAACAATAGAAAAAGCATAGAACAGCTTTTGAACGCTTAGAGAAGACCTAAAATATAATAAAACAAGCCTGAAACGAGAAGAAAGCTTTTCAATGCTCATATACTACCCACTAAAGCGCAGCATACAAAGCTCAGCTGCGTCAAAGACAGATGGAACGATAAATGATAGGGAAGAAAAGAAAAGAATACCACCACGTGACCACGCACGC